>LPNX010171480.1:54400-251741 GCA_001517045.1 Pseudotsuga menziesii
ATCGACTAAATCGGTGATTTGCTCCTGGAAGGGTTGAAGCAGGTCGGTGATGTGCAGCTCCTTTGTTCTCAACTGCTGGGCTTCCTGCTGTAATTGGTTCATCTCCTTTGTCTTTTTCATCTGCTGAAGGGCTGCTAAGCTCTTAATCTCTTCTTTCATTGCCATCGTGGTGTTCTCTATTTCCTGGATGTTCCGCTGGATATCCACTCGCTGAGGTGGTTCATCTAGCTCAGACCATGCGCTCATCGCATCAGTCGGTACTGATGTTGCTTCATTGATGCGGGACTGCATCTGCGCAGCGGTGAGTCTAAAGGCCTCGATTCTCGCTCTCTGTTCTGCCTGGGAGGTATCCCGTGCGTGAGCCTCAAGCTCGGCGATATGCGCATCGTGATCTACCTTCATCTTAGCCACTTCTTCGTCCATTCTAACGACGGTATCCTCGAGAGCCTTTGCTCTGTCGGCTACTTTCCTTAGCTTTTGGGAAGTATCTTCCTTTAATGGTATCCTCATGACTCCCAAGTCTCCAACTATTCCTTTCATCTCTGTGAACTTGGTGGGAAATAGGTCTTGATAATCATGTAGCAGATCTGCAATATGTCCAACTGTTTCATCATTCCAGTAGTCTCCAATAGAGGCAAACTTAGGTTCTTCGTTTGTGCCAATATTGACCTTTTTAATCTTGATGGGCTCGGTGATCGCTGGGATCTCTAGCTGTGGTCCCTCCACTTCGCGAGTGCCTTCTGATTCTGGAATGTTGGTATTGCGAGGATCCTCGTTCGCTTCCTCTGATTCTGATGTGAAATTATAGCATTCCAACGCCTCTTCCAGCTGGATAGTCCACTTAGGTTGGACTGGTACTGAGATAGTGTGATCTTCAAAAAGCTTAGTCTGGATGATATCTAGGGCCTGGGAAACACTTGGATGTTTTGATTCAAATGCAAAGGTGAGTAGGAAGCTGTCTGTCATCAGCGGCCATGTGGTTGTTCCCTTGCGCAGCTCGGTCTCTGTGTACCAATTCCTTGGAATTGTGTCCAATGTGTGAATGAATCTGTGAACCCATTCATCCTCTGGAATGTCCGACCAGTTCTGTTCACATATCTGAATGTGTACCCTGGGGTCAGTTTCTCCTGTGTACTTGTGCTGAGCATACCTTCCGTCGTCAGAAAATCTGATCGCCATCAGTCTTTTGATGTTATCCCATGATGCGATATTTTCTTTATGCGCATACCACCATCTTGCAGGTGTGGCTCTAACTGCAAAGGTCCATAGCTGCGATCCTCTTTTCAGGGGGAGTTTGTTTCTCAAATTGTTCGAGAAAATCTTGGATGTCTGTCAGACCATGATATGATGGAGTCTCAGCGATCTCGGCACCAATCCATCGCAGTGAATTACTTATAAACGCACATCTGGACGATGATACTTCGTAAAGTCGGTTCTGCCAGTTTTCTAGACCAACATCCGAATCCGATGCGCATGAGCTGTCGCATTGCCAACTAATATGCCCTTCTGCAGTGGGATTGATATAGTCATTTTGGTTTGCTGTCATCTGGTAGAGACTCTCCATATTATGTGCCTCTTCCTCTGCTCGGATAGGTTCGATATATCTAGGTCCTTGGTAAGGATCCAGCGGTGCGATGACCCGGATCCGCGCATCCTCAAAGGTCATTTGTCTTTTCTTTAGGTCAATGACAGCTTTGCTGCCAATTGCCCAATCAATACTCAGTAGTGCTGGATATGGTCGACTGTCGCCAATGATTTCTATAACCTCAAAGTCCACAAAAGTACAAACTCCGTCAATATCAACTGGCACCTGCGATAATCGACCTAATGGCGATACTCGCTGCTGATTAGCTAATCTCAGGTGGATAGGTGATAGGGATAACTGGGGACTACCCATCTGTTCCCATGTCTGCTTGGTTAGAACGTTCACTTCTGATCCCAGGTCTAAGACAACCTCATCCATTTCAAATTCACCGATCTGGGCTGTGAATTTCATCTCTCTTCCTGTCCTTGCATGTCTTGTAATATTATGGACAGTGCGGTGTGCACTGTCCGAGAGAGAGGGTTGCTGACACTGATCTATCATACGCTGTAGCTCACCGACAGCTGTATCATTTCTCAGGATTTTCAAGCAGCTGTGCAGGAAGGCTTGTATACTTCCTGTCAATTCATCTTCGTCACATTTTCTGGATGTGGTAGCCTGTTGTGCCTGCTCAGAGTTATTGCTACAAGCTGCTTGCTACGGTACGCCCCTAGACGGCGGTACCTGCGGTCCTGCTAGTGTAGGTTCATCAAAGGAAGCCTTAGCTTCGTGAAAGGTCTCCTTATTCTTCTGTAGGTTGAGTGCAGTTGCTTTAGTAGGAGCTTTGCGCACCCACCCTTGACTTGTGTTCTGTCCAGTCTCCTACGATGTGCCGCTGGTGGAAGCACCGCTCCGAGTCACAATGTTAATTGCTGGTTCTGGTTCCTTAGGTTCAGCAGCAATAAGCTGGATGTTCTGGTGTGCAATTGGTTTAGGGTCTCTGATCTTAGCTATTAAGATGGGACACTCTTCTATGGTATGATCGTAAGATTTGCAGTAATTACAAGTAGTAGTGGCGTTCTGGCAGTCCCTAGCATAGTGTCCGACAATTCCACAATTATAACATGTGACTGGTCCACGACCTTGACCAAAACCTCCTTCTCTTTCGAAGCCTCCTCCACGACCTCGTCCTCTGAATCCTCCTCCTCGGCCTCCATACGGCTGAGCCGGCTGTGTTCCTGTTGCTGGACCCTGTGTGTCTGCTTGGACTCTGTACACATCCTGTGTTCTTTCTGACAGGAGATCATAAGCTCGGCAATCTTGTGGATCATGCCCGACGGATTTACAGAAGATACAATAGAGATTTTTAGGTGTCTGTACATACTTTTGAAGCAAAGGGCATTGCTGAGGTGGATGTCCTTGAGTCCTGCTCCAACATTAGCCAAAGCTAAGTAAGTAGTATCATAACACTGGAAACCATCCCCTACAGATTTGAGGTCTATGTTCTTCTTCTAAAGCTTAATCTACAAAAGTTAAGTTGAATAAAATCTGCTATAATTTATTTTATGGATAGCATAACCAAGTATGAATAGTACAATGATAAGAGAGCCAAGAATTTCATAAGCATTTAATTTTTTTTTTATAGACCTATGGTGTATTTTACATATGGTATCAGCCTGCGCACAGGTTCAACCTTGTCGCCTTTGGGGCCATCTTGTTTTCGTTGAAATTCTATTGGTAATATTCTCCATGTTTTGCTAACAAATAAATATTGGAATGTCTCATATATTTGCAAAAATGTGCATTTTACAGGACATGTAATGGCTTCGCCAAAGGGAAATGAGGAACAACCTGAAGACAATGAGCGAGTACCACAGACCATGCAACCAGAATTAGAACATTCAGAGGCAAGTCAAGTACTGGAAACAATGAGGAACCTGATCATCGAGATACATAGTTATAAAGAGGACAATGAACAACTGAAAAAGGCCCAAGAAAAGCAACAGGAAATCAATGAGATTCTGCTGTAGAGTTTACATGAAAGGAATAATGACAAGGAACCACGAACCGAGACTAGGAGGGACCCAGAAAGGGAGGAAAGTGTAGAAAGAAAAGGTATTTCATCCAATGAGACCAAGAAATTTAAAAATCAAGTCAAAACTGGCAAAAAAAGAAAGATTGATCACCTGGAAGGTGAATTCAAAAAAATCAACCCCACCAGTTTTGACGGGGAATTAAAGACTGGGGAGGAAGCAGAAGCATGGTTGATGGACATTAAGAAATACTTCCATATTTACAATTATTGCAGAAACATGAAAGTTTGAATGGTAGTTTACAATCTGAAAGGAAAGGCTAGCATTTGGTGGAAGGATCTCAAGATCTCAGATGGACTCAAGGAGAAAAATCTGGAATGGGATGAGTTTAAGAAACTGTTTAAGAAGTAGTATCTATCCGAGAGTTACTATGAAAGGAAAAAAAAAAAATTTATGAGTTAAATATTGGCCAAATGACCATGGAAGACCTCATTAACAAGTTTTTACATTTGCTGTGGTTTGTACCCTATATCAAGGAAGAAAAGGTGAAGGTGCAAAGGTTTCTAAGATGTTTGTCGTAGGTTTATAAGGACCGGATTGAATTTGACAATCCAATAACGTTGGACTAGGTACTGAGGAAAGCAAGGTTATGTTTTGAGCAGTATAAACAATGGAATGACCTCTCCAAAACATGGAGGGATAGGAAGCAAGAGAAGTTTAACCAGTGAAAGAAGGGCTTCAAGCCACCACCCTTCAGAAACATGCTGAGAAATTTCCAAGGAAACCTTTACAACAAAAATGAACAGCTACCACCAAGAAGTGTTAAACAAGCTAATCTGGGAATAAAAGCGGCTATTGGGACTCCTAAAGAACCTCTGAAATGTTGTGAGTGTGGAGAACCCCACTTACGAAGAAATTGCCCACATTTCAATGGGGAAAGCAAGATGTTGCATAACATTCACGAAGCATCTACTATTGGGGAAATTGGCAAAAATTAACACAGAATTAATGCATCCCTGGAAGATCGACAAACGGATCATCAATCTACAATAGTGGAAATCGAAGGTACTATTTCCAATCACACCCTTGATATATCAACTGATCCAGGAGCCACCCTAAGCTACATCACTACAAAGATGATGGAGCTTTGTCAAATCACTAAGGTGATACATGCAAAGCCTTGGTTAGTCCAGCTAGCTACGAGGGACAAAAGAAAGGTAATTGATTTTATTGTTGATTGTGAAGTTAAATTACAAGATCATAAAACTAGAATTGACTTGAATATTTTACCCTTAGGGTCATACAATATGATAATTGGCATGGATTGGTTACAAAGAAATAAAGTAGTGCTGAATCATTTTTCAAAAACTTTTACTTATATTGCGGAAGATCGGATCCTTTGAACTATAAATGGCGTACTCAAACCGGTTTCCATAAGACAAATTTATGCTATGGAGATGAAGAAATGTATAAGAAAAGGCTACAAACTTTATGCAGTTAGGGTTGTTGACCTACTTCTTAACGAAAATTAGACATCTTTAAACAAACATCCTATCCTAGGTGAATTCCCTGATGTATTTCCAGAGGAAATACTAGGATTACCCCCTCAATGAGAAATTGACTTCTCCATTGAGCTTGTACTCGGGTCTGTACCAGTGTCAAAAATACCATACAGGATGAGTATTCCAAAGTTGACTGAACTAAAAATTCAGTTACAAGAGCTGCTAGATAAAGGTTATATAAGGCCTAGTGTGTCTCCCTTGGGTGCACTAGTTCTGTTTGTTAAGAAAAAGGAAGGAACCTTAAGACTTTGTATTTACTATCGATAGCTAAACAAGGTAACCATAAAGAATAAGTATCCTCTACCCTGAAATAATGACCTATTTGATTAAGTAGGGGGAGCGAGAGTTTTCTCCGAGTTGGACTTACGATCTGGCTACCACCATATCCGAATTAAAAAGGAGGACATAAACAAAACAACCTTCACGACCTGTTATGGACACTATGAATTCGTAGTGATTCCCTTTGGTTTAACAAATGCCCCATCCACATTTATGTGCCTAATGAATGGTATTTTCAATAGGTATCTAGATCAGTTTGTGCTGATTTTTATAGATGATATCTTAATTTACTCTAAAACAGAAGAAAAACATCAACAACACCTAAGGATTGTACTACAAACTTTAAGAGAGCACCAATTGTATGCCAAGCTGGAAAAGTCTGAGTTTTTCAAAACTAAAATTCAGTACTTAGGTCATGTTATATCAAAAGAGGGAATTGTGGTAGACCCACAAAAGATCAAGGCAATATCCGAGTGTCTAGGACCTAAGGACATAGCTGATATTCATTTATACATGGGACTTACCGGCTACTATCGGATATTTATTGAAGGGCTCTCAAGAATTTTTTATCCTATTACCTCCCTACAAAACAAGGGAGTAAATTTTGTTTAGTTGTCAAAATGTCAAGAAAGTTTTGACAAACTCAAGGAGTTATTAACCAAAGCACCTATCCTAAAAGTAGCAGACCCTTACAAGGACCACACGGTCTACACATATGCTAGTAGAGAGGGAGTAGGAGGAGTGTTGTCTCAGGATGGACATGTAGTATGTTACGAATCCTGTAAGCTAAAAGAACATGAGCGTAACTATGTGGTTCATGACATGAAATTAACGGTGGTGGTACATGCTTTAAAAATGTGGCGCCATTACTTACTAGGGAATAAATTATTACTCCTAACCAATAATACCTGTGTGAAAAATTTGTTTACGCAGTCGAGGCTGAATGCCAGGAAAGCAAGATGGATGGGCTTCCTTAGCGAGTTCGATTTTGAGGTAAGACATATTAAAGGTAAAGAAAACAAGGCTGCAGACACACTTAGTCGAAGAACACATGAAGTGTACGAAGTAATAATGAGTCATCCCAAGAGTGATCTCTTGGATAAAATAAAAACAACAAGTACACAGGATGCTGAATATACAAAGCTATTTAGTGAAATATAGAGTAATGAGGTAAACTTAAATGGGACATATTTCAAAGTTGACCAAAAAGGTTTAATATGGTTTAAATATAGATTGTACATGCCTAAAAATTTGGAAACCAAACTTTTTATTTTGAATGAGATGCACAAACCCCTGTTTGCAGATTATCCCAGCTACCAAAAAATGATAATTGATTTGAGAGAGCAATTCTTTTGGCTAGGTTTAAAGTTTGATTTAGTCAAGTATCTGTCTAAATGCTTGGAGTGCCAACAAGTCAAAACAGAACATATACATCCAGTTGGTTTAATACAACCTTTACCAGTTCCTGAGTGGAAACGAGAGATTATATCTCTAGACTTTATCACTGGTTTACCTAGAACACAGAAACAACACGATTCCATTATGGTAGTGGTTGACAAATTAAGCAAGTCTGCACATTTCATTACGGTGAAATCAACACATAAAGTTGTAGATATTGGAGGAATATTTTTAAAATAAATAGTTCGATTGCATGGAGTGCCTAAAATGGTAATCTCGGATAGGGATGTAAAAATCACTTCAAATTTCTGGAAATAATTATTTGCAAGTTTATAAACCATGATTAATTTCAGCACCAGTTACCATCTAGAAACGGATGGGAAAATAAAGCGTACAAACCAGATCATTGAGGACATGTTAAAAGATGTACATGATGAAAAAACCCACTAAGTGAAAGGACTATTTACATTTGGTGGAGTTCGCCTATAACAATGGTTACCAGGCCTCATCTAAAATGAGCCCATTTGAAGTATTATATGGGAAAAAGTGTACTACCCCAATCAATTGGGACAACCCCATGGACTGTGTACTAATTGGACCAGATCTGTTACAAGAAATGGAACATATGGTTCGTGAAGTACATAAAAACTTGAAGGTGGCGTAAGTTCATAAAAAAATCTATGCTTATTTAAAAAAAGAACATAAAGAATTTTTAGTTGGTGACCATGCGTACCTATGAGTCAAACCCAAAAAAATCTCTATCAACTTAGGAAGCTGCACAAAACTAGCTCCAAGATTTTGTGGACCCTTTCAAATCTTAGAAAGAATCAGACCTGTAGCATATAAACTGGCACTACCAGCTCATTTAAGGATTCATACTGTATTTCATGTTTCATTATTAAAAATGTATATCCATGATTCTTCTCACATTGTTGATTGGAATGTGGTATAGGTGGAACCAGAAGGAGAATTCCAAGTGGAACACTTATGCATTCTAGACAAGAAAGAAGCAACACTTCGGAACCGAGTCATCGCTTAGGTAAAGGTGCAATGGAAGCACTTTAGTCCTGAGAAGATGACTTGGGAATTGGAAGAAGATATGCGAGAGAAGTATCCTAACTTGTTCCTAGAACCAATGGAAGAAGACTAAACACTGAGGACAATGTTTGAAAATAAGGGGGCAAGGATGTAACATCCCTCAAATTGCAAACTTTCAATTAAAAAGTTTTATTTGTTTTATTGTTTAATAAATTTGACTGATGGAAAATCTGCCAAGGAGTCCTAGAAGGACTGATGTAATAAAACCTTAGGGTTAAACTATAAAAACATAAAATAAAGTGGAAATAGCCAGGTTAAATGAGGAAACATGCATGAAACAGTAAAGGGAAAGTCAAGCTAACTTTAGGGAAACTAGAACAGGTGTCAGAAGTGCATTTATGGCACTAGACACCCCCTGGAAATTAGGGATTTTATTAGCTACAGAAATTCCATGGGGAATCGGTGACTAATGTTAGAAGACCTAAGCAAAAATTTGATAAAAAGGGAAGCATATGGGGGTGGCACGACACTACTTAGTATGCTAAGGAAATACTCTTACTGTGTGAGCACCTGGTGTTAGGCAAGATTATTTAAAAGTGACCTTAGATCTGAAGCTGGAGTTAGTCGTCCTTATTGTTGGCATGCATGTTTAGCTCAGGGGTGATTAGGTAGTAGCATAGCTAACCTATTCTACAGTTGGGAGAAATGTGGTTGTTTCCACAACATTTTGGGCTTCAAACTTTAAAGGTTCACTTTATATATGGGTTTTACTGTTTGAATGATGTTACATTTACTGTACTTAATTCGTAAAAACAATCTTTATTCAAGCTTTTATAGTTATCGAAAAATTCAAGTTTAGATGATGCATAGTGTCCTATACAGAATTATCCAAGATATTATTCATGACTGTAACAGAAGTTTATAAGACCGTGTTAGTAGAATACTCTATTATTTATGCTTTTCAAACAATGTATTATTAAAGCAAGATTCGAGTAGAGATTACTAGATAAAATTTCATGAATCTAGAGATCTAATCTCAGTAATCTAGATCATCTTCTTGCATAGTCACAATCTACTTTTCCTTGGAAAACACTTACTGAAATTCATTATGTTAATTATGTATCTAGGGGGTTTATGTACAGGAAATTAATTCTGCAAGAATCAACAGCGACAGAAGATCAAAAAGTAACCTGGATTCTTCTTACTCAGATTTTTAAATTAAGGGTTATAGTACAGTTTAAACATAAGTTTTGCCACGAAAAGGTTTTGGTAGATGTGGTAAACATGGGGTTTACCTCCACTAGTTTAAATATGAAAAATAAATAACAGAAGCAATATCTTTGTGAGGATAAGGTTCTCTTACAACCTTTTGAGAAATAATTAAGTAGGTTGTTTAAAAATTTAGAAGATTTTCTAATTTCTGTCTTTAAGGAGTAAATATCCACATTCAGGTTATGCCGAGTTCAAGCTACTTTGTCTTTCCTAGATTTATTTGCTTTCTTACCTCTAGAGTGCATGCCTATGGACAAGGCTTTAAACTTAATCTTTTATTTTAAGGAGGATAGCCCAATCGGTAGTAGGGTAGTTTCACGATAAGGACGACCATGGAACGTTTCAACCAGCCCTAGATCCTAACAACAGTCACCTGAGTACTCTTTGGCTTTAAAATGTTTAGTTCCACTTTGGAGTTAGACCTTTTGAGCGACCTTCAGTTGAGGCCGTAAAAATTGTCTTATGACTGAAAATTTATATGGAAGGTAGTCGAAAGAAGAACATCGCAATTGAAGGAATTTTATTTGAGTTAATTAATAAAAAATTACCTTCGGCACGCAGGAAAAACTAGTAACTCATAATTTTGCGGAAGGTTGCATGAGTTATTTTTTATTTTAATAAAAAAAAAAACACCGAGTATTTTAACCTTTACCTCTATGTTCTTTAGCTAGCCAATAATTTATGGGCTAGGCAAGCTAAGCTGGGCGAGATTGAGAGGCTGGGCAGCTCAGTGAATTAAAAAAAAAAAAACTAGCGACCTAAATCCTAGGAATGACCACGACATATTTCCCTTTTTGCAGAGAAGCGTTTCCACTATTTGGAATCACAAATATTCTAGAGGGTTAAATTTTGTACATGCATGAGTTTTAATTTAGGTCTCTAATTCAGAAAAATGAGTAACATTACTCTAAAATATACACAGCTTGTGCTAAGTTAGAAGCCTAGCTATGATTGTAAAGGTGTAAGTGCGTTGTGAGAGCATTTGGTTAAATACAAAGCTTGTAAACCTGAGTAGAGTCCCAACAATTGAAATATATATATATATATATATATATATATATATTAACAGCAGAAAGGCTTTAAGCCTCGAAAACAAATTTTTCCTGAAACCCTATAGCCTTTGACAGTTGAATTTAAATTTCAGTTCACGAGTTTTATCGTGGAGAAAAGCACCTTAACCGATTTAGGAGAAAAATAGTCCACCTCGACCTCGAGGCCTTTGATTTCAACAGATGTTGATGCAACTGAGTTGGTGCCACAAACTTATAAATCAAAAGAAAAATGTGCCCTTTAGATGGAAAATTATGCCGAGCTTCTCCCTAAGTTTCAGTCATTACCGGATGAATTGCACCAGTTAGGATACTGATTACTAGAAGTTGAAGGGATCAGCTTCCAGCGATGAAAAAACCGGCCCTATCAACACATGCAAGAGTTAAAAACTGGTTGGCAGTCGTTTTACAACAATAAGAAAGAATGGCGAAGGGATAGAGAAGTTGTTTGTGCATATTTTTACCTCTGCTGAGCAGAGTATGGTAGCGCGTGAAGCTATCCAAAAGGTGATCTCTATTAGCATCTTGCAAAGCCCCTCTAGGTCGAAACCCAACACAACAATTTGTTTTTCCGAAGATTAACCCTAGAAACCACATCTTAGAACTTGATTCGAGAAGGGAGTATGGGATCAGTGAATCACCTTTAATTCTGGAGCACAAGTTGGTGGTATGAGTGAACATTTTGAAGAACCCAAGGGCTAGTATGTACACTGTCCGACTCTTTTATCTCAAATCACTTTCATACTTGAGTGGCACCTAGCTGGCATTTCCTTTCCCGTCCTTTCAAGTGTTGCTTAGTTTGGGGCAAGGTTCAGTGGTTTCCTTTGGCGTTTTTTCAGAACCAAAATTATTAACTCTTGTACAACTACCACCATGAAGGCCCTCTTAAGCGGTGGTCACCTTGGAATCATATTGTTTGGCACCTTGGGGAAAAGGTTAAGTAAGAAACCCCCTTAATTTACCCTGTATGGATGTTGGGCTTTGATTGTTAGGCTATGGTAAAGAATTTGATATGTATATATAAAGTTATACAAATATATATGACTTGCATAGCCCTAGAGTAAAATTTACAGTAAAGAATAAGAAAATTGCTTGTTATGCATGACTTGTAGTGGTGACAGGGTTACGCCGATAAACATAAAGTAATGGTATTGGAAAAGTATTTTGGCATAACTTGCATTTCTAAGCCCTCAACAAACCCTAGGGTAGATAAAACTAATACCTTTTTTGACTAAGTAAAATGGGCATAAGAGTGAGTTATAGGTCCTAACGTAAGGTAGAATCTTAGTAATCTTTTTGTGACATAGAGTCCTTAAAGTAGTGCAGTTATGCCTGAGAATGTAGTATCCCCAAAGTTACAAGATGCCATGCAATTTTGGAAGCTCAGCTGCAAAACCTGTCGAGAGGTTCAAAAGTGTTAGTCGAAGCTAAGTAAGCAGTATCATAACACCGGAAACCATCCCCTACATATCTGAGGTAGGTGTTCTTCTTCTAAAGCTTAATCTACAAAAGTTAAGTTGAATAAACCCTGCTATAATTTATTTTGTGGATAGCATAACCAAGTATGAACCGTACAATGATAAGAGAGCCGAGAATTTTATAAGCAATTAAAAGAAATTATAGATCTATGGTGTATTTTACAGAGTTTCTCTTGCCTTACTATTTAAGTTGAATATCATTTGGAAGGAACATACATTAATGGAAAATTTAAATTGTTGGACTTCGCATGAACACGACCAACTTTATCTTCCTTTCTTCTATATCTGGAATGTTTGGTTGTCACTACAACTACTGCATCTTTGACGATCGAAAACTAGATATAGGATTAGTTTGCTTTAGAATACTTGATTTTGTTAATTCCTATAGTGCAACATGCTCAAAAAAATATCAACGAGCTATTGGTCTAGCTCCTATAATCAATTACCCAACCAGGTTATGCGATGGTGCTGTTGCATCTAGTATTGGGGGTGCACTCATCACTCTATATATGAGTCATACACATTTCTTTCATATACAAATGGCTTGTGGGGCCACCACTAATACAATATTTGAATTGCTAGAACTCTCGCCTCTGTTAGTTTTTGCGACCTCTATTGGTCTTCCTGTGATATAGGTATATGGGGACTCTATGGTCATCATAAACTAGTCAAATTCTGTGGCAGGCCTTGCTGTACTAGATCTAGAACATTGATGTGCCTATATTACTCATGTTAAGGATTCCTTTCTCTGTATAAAATTTCAACACACCTATAGAGAGAATAATATGAGTGTTGATGGCTTATCAAAGGAAGCACTTTCTCTCGAATTGGGCCTTCTTTCCTTCACTGGATTTTTGGAAGGAGAGGTTATTGGGGGAGAATCCATTCAGGTCTTTTGAAGAGCTCTTTGCAATCTTTGAGTGTCTTACTCATCTTTACTACATGAAAATATTTGAGTTTTGTTTTTAATTCATTGTTGAGCAGTTTTCGTTGTGTATGACTGTTATAGACTCCCTTTTGGTTGAGGACTTTCCTCTTCCCCAAGTGGTTCATTGGTTAAGCTTTCAACATTCTTTGTGTGCTCTCCATGGAATCGACTGATAGGATTCTGTTGAGAATGCAGGGGTCTTTTTTTTCTTGATTTTGGACTGCGTTGCCTTTTGGGGATGCAACAATCTACTTTTGTTATGGCTGCTGATTAATCCTCCATCTTTTACGAGTTGTTTAACCAGCGGATGATTTTCCCCCTATTTTCGGATGGTTTTTACCCGCTTTTGGCTATGAATCCTCACCGAATTTTCAAAACATGCAAAAACATTGCTAGATATTACAAAGTGTGGGTGCTTGGGGGTTTTCCTGTCATGTGATTTCATTTCTGCATTTAAAATCACCCAACAAACAACAAAAATTACAAGATTTTGTGAGTTAAATTCACCGGATTCTGAAAGTCAAACTCCTCCCTTAGTTAGACAACTCTTTTTTTTTTATGACAGAGAAAAAGCTCTTTATTGCTGCTGATTGTTGAGCTCTATTTAGTGACCTTTTTTAATAAATAATAATACCCTATATCACAGATATGTAAATTGTTACCTTTAATTCTTTTAAATATCAAGTAATTACACTTTTTATTAAAAAAAAATTAATAGCTACTCATTTTCTTGACAATCTTGAGCAGATACTTTGCAAAACATGATGTGCAAGTTTGAAATCGTCGTATTACCAAAGTTCATCGAATTTCAAAGCCTATGCCATGACTTGGAGAGACCTACCAAAGAACACACTTTTAAGTTTTTAGGAAATTGTTAAAGATAATGAGAAGATAAGAATAAACTGTGTGGATGAAACATGGTATCTTTGCGTGGATACGAAGAAACATGATGTGTGGGTTAGAAAATCATGGAGCAATAGTAATACGAAACAATATGACGACCAAAGTCAGTAATGCATGCAATGACTTGTAGAGTTGAAAAAGTCCAAATAAATTAAAGAGGAGAGGGGATAGAAACTGAAGGGGCAATAGCAATACAAAAGAAAATCGTTGTATTACTCATGTCCGTTTTTCAAATGCATGCTATGACTCGTAGATTTGGAAAAGTTCAAATAAATTATCGAGGAGAGAGATTATAAAAGTCCGTGTTGCCTTGGAGAGAATAGAGAAAACTCTCTTAAGATATTAAGACAAGAAGTGTTGCCTGTAGATTACGAAACATGATGTGTGACTTAGGAAGTGAAGAGGCAATGGCAATACGGGATACCTACAAATGTGTATATAAATATGTAGAGAGCCGGGGACACACTACTCACAGGGGTTTGAGAGACGTTGTAGTGAGAGATTGAGGAGAAATGGATCTTCTTCTCATGATATCATTGCTGCTTCTTCTTCTTCTGTGTATCACATCCTCTGCAGCAACGTCGTATGACCGCATGGCTCCAACCTCGCTCCAACCACCTCATTCCGACTCTGACTCTGCACGCAGGGTGCAGGAGGAAGCTGGTGGTGCTGAATTCATTCAAAGGGAGGTGGTTGCTCTCTTGTCATTCAGAAAGTCCATCACATCCGATCCATGGGGAAAGCTCTCCACCTGGACGGCCAACAACTCCCACAATATTTGCGCATGGCATGGTATTCGCTGCACACATGATCACCACACAACAAGAAGAGTTGTCGCCATTGACCTTCATGTAGATCTATATGCACCGGTATATGAAGGATATTTGGAAGGTACAGTTTCGTCTTCCCTTGGTAGCCTCTCATCCTTGGCTACTTTGAATCTCTCTGGTAATTCTCTCAGTGGAAGAATTCCACCGGAGTTGGGCCACTTGAAAGCCCTACGACTGCTTGACCTCAGTTGGAATGCTATGAACGGTTCTATTCCAGTGGAGTTGGGGCAGTTGAAAGCATTGCGAGTGCTTGACCTGATTTCTAATCTCATGACCGGTTCTATTCCAGTGGAGTTGGGCCAGTTGAAAGCATTGCGAGTCCTTGACCTGAGCGGCAATTTTCTG
The DNA here is from genome assembly GCA_001517045.1 of Pseudotsuga menziesii. Classification (NCBI taxonomy): domain Eukaryota; kingdom Viridiplantae; phylum Streptophyta; class Pinopsida; order Pinales; family Pinaceae; genus Pseudotsuga; species Pseudotsuga menziesii. The sequence goes on from LPNX010171480.1 coordinate 69,038, forward strand.
AACGGTTCTATTCCAGTGGAGTTGGGCCAGTTGAAAGCATTGCGAGTACTTGACCTCAGCTACAATTTTGGTATGAGCGGTTCTATTCCAGTGGAGTTGGGCCAGTTGAAAGCATTGCGAGTACTTGACCTCAGCTACAATTTTGGTATGAGCGGTTCTATTCCAGTGGAGTTGGGCCAGTTGAAAGCATTGCGAGTCCTTGACCTCAGTTGGAATGCTATGAACGGTTCTATTCCAGTGGAGTTGGGCCTGCTGCGGAAGCTAGAGCAGTTGAATCTCGATGAGAACCACTGGTCAGGCAATATACCAGGCCAGTTAGGTAATTTGACCCACCTTACATACTTATGCATTTCAAGCTCTAATATTTCCGGTTCCATTCCATCTGAAATATTTCGGCTTCCCCTCTCCTATCTATCGCTAACTAGGCTAAACCTCACAGGGAGTGTACCTAAAGCCATTGGCAATTTGACCAAGTTGACGCACTTAGCTCTTTACGAAATTGGATCCATTACCATACCTCGAGAAATTGCCAATTTGACCAGGTTAACATATTTAGATCTTTCCTCTAATAGTCTCACTAATAACATTCTCGTAACCCTTGCTGGTTTGAATCAATTGACTCACCTAGATCTTTCCGATAATAGGCTTAGTGGTAACATTGTTTTAAGCTTTGCCGCCAATTTTTATGAGTTGTCTTCCCTAAATCTTTATGGAAATAAGCTTATGGGTAACATTCCTGTAACTCTTGCAAATTTGAGTCAATTAACTTCTTTAGATCTAGCAAATAATACACTTAATGGTAGTATACCTAAAGCAATAAAGAATTTAAAGAAGCTTGAATATCTTTCGCTTTCATATAATATGTTTGATGGTAATATACCTAAAGCTATTACCAATTTCAAAAAGCTTGAATATCTTTCCCTGTCACACAATAGTTTGAGAGGTACAATTCCCAAAGCCATAGGAAACATTTCTTCTTTAAAGATACTAGATATGCATTCAAACAAATTGATTGGACAAATCCCATATAGCATAGGAAAGCTAAAAGATCTCATATTCCTAAGATTATACAATAATAGTCTTTTTGGGAGCATTCCTAATAGTATTAACGGTTTGGTTTCACTTGAGGAATTAGATGTATCACAAAACAAATTAAAGGGATCAATCCCTACATATGGTGTATACAATTGGACTAATTTACATGTTTTCTTTGCTCATTCTAACAACCTTTCTGGGACCTTTCCTTCATCATTGGCCAATTGTACCAATCTTCAGGCACTGAATTTAAGGAAAAATGCATTTACGGGTGAACTCCCTCCATACCTTGCAAATTTTGGTAACCTACAAGTTTTGAATGTTGGTTATAATAGCCTTCATGGTAGTATTCATTGGATAACTAATCTCACCAACTTGTTTCTGTTGGATTTATCCAACAATAAGTTCAGTGGAAGCCTACCATCTAATCTTGAGAGACTCCAAGGATTTGCAGCAAATAGAACTTTACAAGGGAGTCGGTATTCATATGAAATGACAATTGACATAAAAGGAATTGAGTATAACTTGTCATATGTGTGGCATACAAACATGGTATTTGATTTGTCTCAAAATAATCTTACAGGAGAAATCCCTCTGAGCATAGGAAGTATGAATAGCTTGCGGTTGCTGAATTTATCTGGGAACCGATTGGAAGGGAAAATTCCTGCATGTCTTGGTGAGATATCTACTCTCGAGGAGTTGATATTGGCAAAAAATAATTTGCATGGAGAAATTCCTTAGGAGCTCTCTAAATTATCAATGTTGGCCTCTCTAAATGTTTCATCTAACAACCTTTGTGGGCCAATCCCAAAAGGGACTCAATTTCACACTTTTAATGTGAGTTCATTTCAATGGAATAAGTGTTTGTGTGGATTTCCTCTACCACCATGCAAACAGAAAGATAAGTCAATGGATGGAGATAATGACCGTGGGAGTAATGTTAAAAGAGGATGGTTGAGCCATGTAAATGAAGAAGTATCTTTGATAGCATTGGAGTTGGGTGCAGGGATTGGATTTGGGGGAGTAGTTGCTATGTTCATTGCTTGGGATAGAGCAAGGTGTTGGGTACTCGGTTTGCCTCCCAACAGCACAAGAAAACCATTTTATGGACTCTACCGATTCCCTACATAGCTCAATAAAACTTATCTAAATACATTATTATCTTAATGTATATAATGTTGCTTATTGGTATAGTATTTGATTAGCCGATATATATCAATGTCTTAGTAAATGTAAAGATATAATGTTAGAATGTAAAGAAACAACGTTTCTCAAATAATATAAATTATATTTTAAAGAGTTGATTTTGATGGGATGTGAGTTATCACAAGAGGTCAATTCATAGAGATTCAAATTAACCAATTTTATTGTTTAAGATCCCACTAGAGTGAGAGTCAGAGCATTGCATGAATCAAACAATTTTGATAACTATATCTAAAACCCTTTTTGTACATGTATAAATGTTTTTTCATTGATGTTTAGTAAGTTATAAACCATTCACAATCATTTGGAAAAAATATGATATCTTTGACATTGTCACTTTAAAGCTTTTAAAGTATATCAAAATCAAAATAAATAGCACATATTGTTTATTAGAATATAAAACTTTAAGAATAATGGATGATTTTATATAAATGGTCATTTGAAATGATACATTTCAAAAAATGATATCAAAATAATTTTGTATACATGTTATGTAACTATGACTTGTCCTATATTAAGGAGATGTCATCTTTAAGAGTATATGCTCCTTCTCCTATATTAAGGAGATGTTTTCAATCATTTTTTGTATTCAACCTATTGCCATCTTTAAGAGTATATGCTTATAGGTTATACACAAAAGTACCTTTTCCATGTAGTGCATCCCTTTGTCTCTGAAAGAAAAACGATACCTAGCTTTATGAACTTTTTGTTGATAAAGGGTCGACAACTTCAATTCTATATTTTCTAATCTAGAAACATTTTGGGAATCGCTTAAATTGTGCTTGCTAGTTAGCTTTAAAGCAATTCCTATTGATATTCTAGTAGACTTGGTGAAGAACTTAAACAACTTTTTGAAGTGTAAAATTCATTATAGTTTATTATCATAATCACCTTTTTGCTTGCTAGTAAGTTTAAAAGCAATTCCTACTGATATTGTAGTATTGTAGTAGACTTTGGTAAAAAGTTTAAACAAATCTTTGAAGTGTAAAATTCATTATAATTTATTAATTATTTTCAAGCTAAAACTACATTATCAATTGTTACATACTAATGTATATGTTCTTATTAAATAAACAATCTTAGTGGTCATATTTATTTGGGAAAAATGACCAAAGCTTTTTAATTTGGCTGAAATTATTTAAGAAATATCCCAATAAATAATAAGTATTTTGCTAAGCACGTGGATTTATAGCTCGTGAGATATGATATTGAATTATATAATGCCCCAAAAGTGATGTTTTGCAAGTGAAAATGATGTAGTCAGAAGGGAAAAGGCACTTTCACAAATGCAAAACAACAATGTATGAAAAAAAGTCATATTTAGTTTTTGAGGGAAATATTTTAACATTAATCAAAGTCACTTTTAACATTAATGAAAGTCAGTTTATCAAGGGAGTGTGTGAGAGAACTCTAGCCATGAATTAATAAATATAAAATCCATCCAAACGGATGGTCACAAGTCCTTAGAAATTGAATATTTACATATAAACAAAGATACAAACTATCTAACAAATCAATTTTCTCATTAGGTTATTAAGAAATTGAGGTTACATTTAAAACCTTCCTTTCAATTTGATTGAAAACATCTTGAACATAGATGTCAAGTCTTCTGGTAACCCTTTTTAAGAAGCACCACTCTATAACTGTAAGCATATCCTTTTGAGTGTACGCAAATTCTACATGTAAATATACCAATCAGATCAGACCATTATTATGATGAAACTCACCTCAAACAATAAACAATATTACTGTTGTCCCGACAAATATTTTGAGATTCATACACTCCTTGCGGTTCAATTGAGATGAAATGAAACTAGCTACTAACAAAGATTTTTTGCAGCATTACTTGGTGCGATATGACCTATGGAGCCTCTAAGCGTAGTTGAAATCTTGCTACAATGAAATTGGGTATCGATTAACCATGCAATTCTTAAATCATTGATGTGTGCCTCAAACTTGTTATCAATAAGAATATTGTGAAGAATATTGTGGGGCTTTTAATATTGCAGTGGAAAATATCCCCGATTCCACATTCTTCATGTAAATACACCGACGCGAGTGAAACACCGACAGAGGTTTGGAGCCTCATCACCCATCCAAGGTGAGTAGAGTTCTCGTGCGAGTGCATGTCTAAAATACTAGTGCGCATGAATTGGAGTATGAGGATATTGATATTCGAATTGGAAACTACACCCATAATTTTAAAAAGGTTTCGATACCTAATTTTATTGAGTGTCTTGCACTTTGTCCCAAAACTACTTTGGGCCATTGCTTCTTATTGAATATTGAACTTTTTAATTGCAATAACGCAAAAAAAAAATCCAATTAAAAACAAAAGAAAGAAACTTTCAATGAAGAAACAAAAGAAGAGAAACATCCCTCCTTAATTTGGGAAGTTTTTATACATAGGTTTTATTTATTTATTTAATCTTTAATTTCATGGTTTGGAACAAACTTATATATAAATTAAATAAATATAAAAATATAAAAATAACTAGATTTCAAAACTTTATATATATTTGTATGAAAAAAAAAAAAAAAACTAAAACAATAGTCTCTACAAAGACTAGCATATGTACATTAGTAATTAACTTAATGTTTAAATTTTTTATGTTTACTATTTTAATAAATAATGAAATTACATTTTAATAATATAAAAACATAAAATATATTAAAAAATAATATTGTTTATGTAATTATTTATAAATTTCATAACTATAATTTATAATATTTAAAAAAATAAAAAATAATATTAATATTAAAAAAATAGAAAATAATGTTATTTTATTAAATTTTTTGAATTCAATTTTAATTAATAAATTGCATTTTGTATTGTTTGTGTTATAAATAAACTTGTAACAAAGTTAAGCTATATAAATAAGTTTGAAAGATGTAATAAGCCATCAAACGTTATAGTTTTAATAGATAATATTATTTAAAAGATAAATAGTAATTTTAGTTGATTTATTAAATTAAAAGTAAAAGCAAATTTTATTATTATTAAAATTAAATTATAAAGTTTAAAGAAAAGTGCAAATAAAAATATTTTTGTATTTGAATTTGGGTTTTTACTTTGAACTAGATATAGTGTTAATACCAAAAGTCTTTTAAATATATAAGGCTCTTCAACTTCGCTTCCTTCAAAATTATTTTATGGGCCAATCCACTTTAGCACCAAAAGTATTTTAAATATGGATGGCTTTTCAAATTTCATTTCTTAAAAAAAAAAATTTATGGACCACTCAACATAAAGGGTTAGGTATTGATTTTAAATATTGATTTTCCTTGCACTTAAAATTCTTTGAAATGTAATAGAAAGTTTAATTTACTAAATAAAGTGTATATATTTTATATTTTACTATAATAAAATGATAAGAAAATGTTATTGTGCTTAAATGAGAATTGTATACATTGTAGCAACAAGAACCTCAATATAAACTTGGTAATAATATGCTAGTTTTCAAAAATATTTAGGGGAAGATAGAAACATAAATACACTAGCTTAAAAAAATGGCCCAACTTTATCCAACCCTATCTCATATTTTCTGGCCACTCTTATAGTGGAACAAGTTTCTCTTGATAACATATCATTTTAGCATGTTGTATGTCAGAGAATGATGCCTTGAAAAATATGTCTATACACTATGTTGTATTCTAATAATACGTGTGATTTTATATTATGTTGATAATGTAATTGTTTGTAAATTGTGATTATTAATTTGTTGATTATGTTTTTGCAAATCATATTTCCTCTATAGAAGGCACCTAAGGGCATGTGTTGCAATTAATAGGGTGGGCACAGGGATGGAATTTGAAGGGTAAATGCTCGTCATGGACCAATTTACCCATCAAATACAGCTAAGATTTTATGGAGACCATCAAAATCTGGCTTATAATATAGATTTTAGATTTTGATGGTTACCGGAAATTTTTACGGGAGTAGATAGTTTTAGATTTTGATGGTTACCGGCAATGTAGTAGATAGTTTTAGATTTTGATGGTTACCGGCAATTTTGACAGGAGTCCTCCAATTGAAATTCCTACCTTGGGTGGGAACTTGTAGGAAAGCTTGCCTCTTGAATCAATATAACCTAATATATTAAAATTTGACATCATTGGTAGTAAGTGATATTGTTCTATTGGAAAAACTATCTACAACACATACAAAAGTGAGTAAAATCCAAGTACTTATAATATGTCCAATTAGCTAGCTACCTAAACTAAATCAACTTTCATGAAAGACTATATCCTTCATACTAATTGTGGAATAAACCAAGTAAATAAAAACTATAAAGAAATAATCACTACAATGGAGTAAATTTTAAACCACACATATGCAATACTAGAATTCATTACATTAACTACTAGAGAGAGTACATGGGTTAGTGCAAGCTAATGAGGGTCACTTTGGCATGTTAGATATAATATAAAACTAAAAAGTCAGGCATCCCTCAACTCACATGGATTTTTTGATGTACTAACAAAAATATCTTGTTTTGAGTAAAAAAGATGAAATGTACAAAATTGAATTATGTTTCCGAATATATAAGTCTTATGTATTGAAAATTTTCATAACTATGTCAAGTTTCATTTTTATATAATAGTCGCTTTTTATTTTTCAGGAAAATGATAAGGTATATGTTTTTGTGGGTGCAACCTTTTAGGGCCTAAATGATGGTTTCAAGACACAAAAGATTGTAGGCATGTAGAGAACATGCATCACTAGTGCAACACTATTTTTCTAAACTAAAATTAATATTTTTTTTTTGTAATTATCTAAGTGATCATTTCTTGAAAATTGTACGTCTTTTGTGGGTGCAACCTTTGAAGGTCTTAATGCAATAATCATGAAATGTGTTTTTTATAGAATGTAGAGGTATGCGTCTTTTAGTGAACCATACAATTTATAAACAAAAATCTTCTAAAATGAAAAAATTATGGAGAAAACACTAACAATGTTTTTTTTATACTTAAGGAGTAATGACAAAAGAAAAATAGGAAAAAAATAGAAAAAAATAATATTCTATTTAAAAAATTACATATTTGGAATCTGCATAAATAATGCTATCTATGTTTAAAATTTCATAAAATAAGGTTTTGTCCATCATGTTGTAAAGAGTGGTGAAAGACATAAATATTGTGGAAATGGAGGAAATGTCCAATTAGTTATGGTTGATGATATTCCATTATACAGGGTTGGTAAATCTGAACCAACCACATAGAGCTACAGATGACACATGGGTGCGTGAGAAGGTGGAATTTAGGATCTATGGGATGCTCGTGTGTTATGTTTAAATTCAAATATTTATTCATGTTCCTAGTGTTGATAGAAATACTCTAGTGTTTATTGATTCAAATGCTCATGTGTAATGAATTATATAACATTCTAGTGTTATGGACCACATAGCAATCACACATTATGAACTACATAACGAATGGGAATTTATGAGTTATAAAACGCTCTAATGTTTTAAGCCACATAGATTATGTGTTGTGTCTACTGGAAATAAGGGGGGTGAGAGAAAGAGGGGGGCTACATGAGAATCCGAGGGGGGTGGGTGGGAGGGGTTATTGATCCACCTAGCAATTGGAATTGTTTGTTAGAGACGACAAATGCCAACATTGACTTCGACAACCTCAACATCGACTTCAACAGGTTCAGCATCGGCTTCGATGGGTTCAATATCTAATAGGAGATGTTTCGTACCGTGACAAGTTCGATATCGACTTTGACATATTGTCTTTCTGTCTTCCATTTGTCTTTAACAACTAAAATTTTGGAACCCTTCCAACTTCTCTTGTAACTAAAAATAACAGGAAAACAACCCAAGAATTCTCAGCACTCTATTTAAGCATGTACATTATTGTAATATATAACAGTAATGAAGTGTATAACAACGTAACAGAGGTAGAAATAAAGAAGATATTGGTTGTAATTCTTGCATATTGTCTATGTGTGTGTGTGTATGTTTCTTTGTGTATTGTATTTCCCGCTTTGCTTATTATTAATATTCTTTCGACATAACAATACTTCAATCATTCAATCGAATTGTTGTCTACGTCATCCACCTAGGCATGATCGGATCATTGGTAGCATAACTTGTTCGTGCTTAAGTCATGTGTAGACACTCTATCGAGGTTAAATAACTTATGATTGTTCAAACATGCTTTCAAACTAAGCAATCCAAGTAGACCCTACCTTCGAGTTCAAAGTATCTATCCACTCGCACCACTAAACTGAAGATGGCCTAAGAAACAAACAATAGACATGTAATTGACGAGACAAAGAAAATCATAGAGAAATCAATGGCTCGACATCAAAACAAAATTTTCACCAAGTTCAATGATATTCTCACATGATTCTCCTCCACATCAGGAGGATTCTCAACAAGATCCAACTTCGAAAAAATCATTCTATTCAAGGTGCAAATGAACTTGGACATACTGAATATAGAAGGAAACATTGACAAGAAATCTGTAGGAAATTGGGTACAACAATTGGAATCCTATTTCTTTGTGAACCAACTCTCACAAGATGAAAAGATCACCATTCCATCCTTAAATATGTCGTCATGTGTGCACTGCTAGTGGGAGAACCTATCGATAAAGATGGATAAATATAGAGATCCCATAGAGACATGTGAGAAATTTTTTGAGTACATCTGGAAGGAGTTCTACCCACCCAAATACATTGAACAACAGTATAAGAAGTGGCAATAGTCAAGGAAATTGAAAGACCAATCTATGCAGATTTACATTGATGAGTTCAATCGACTAATGGCTAGCCTTGGCGTTTAAGAAGACGATAAATTTTTTTTTTTAAAGTACGTCAGTGTATTGTCCCCATACATTTAGCAAGAGATGGATTTTATGACTTCCAGTACACTTGCATATGCATTCCACTATGCCAATAATCTTGAATCCAAACAGAAAGGAAAAGAACGCTTTGCGACTAAGCCAAAAGGATGAACATCTGACAAGATGTCACCAACTGATTCCGACAAGTCAAGGCACCCTTCTCAGGTGAGCTCGCCAAAGCAAGACTATGGAAAAAATAATTCTCATAAAGACAAGATGGAACGTACCAAACAAACCCTTGTCGATAATGGTGTGATTATAATAATTCATCATGGCCTGATACATTTGAATGCAAGGCTTGAAAGAAATTTTTGGAAAAATTTTCTACCTCCAATTTGTCCGACAAAACCCTGGTAGAATCTAAGCTAGAAGCATCAACCCTTTTAATGTCAACATCAACTACTCCCACATCCTTGACTACCCTCAATGAGGAAAAATAACAAAACCTGATATATACATAGATATGGGTTCAAAACAATACATTACATTTGATTTTGGATAATGAAAGTTGAAATAACTTTGTATCTAAATATCTCATGAAGAACCTAGGTCTTGTCACCATTCCGCATCCTTAGCCTTATAATATCGATTGGATGAAGGATGGAAAGGAACTAAGGATCACCCAACGATGCAAAATCACCTAATTCATTAATCCTTTTGAAGATGAAGTATTATGTGAGGTGGCACCACTTTCCATAGCCGACGCCTTGTTTGGGAAACCTTATTTATGGCATCGACATGGGAGTTATCAATCATGGCCTCAAAAGGTGATTTCCAAAATACGGAACGAATGGTATGGTACACTAGAGAGATGATCTACAAAAACAATTGCGATGATATGTGCTAAACATATAAAGAAGTTCATCAACCATGCTTAGAGATTCACATTGATCATGATCATGCCTCAACATCCCAAGAATATTGCAGCAACTAGTCGACTCACTGACCAATGTAGCTCTAGACAACAACAACAGATCGACAATATTCTTGATGAATACCAGAATGTATTTCAAGATCCAGACGGAGTACCTCCACATTGCCAGGTAAAACACTCCGTTGAACTTGTTCCTAGTTCTTCATTTCCTAACACATCTGTTTACAAAAGATCCATTATTGAGAATGAAGAGATTTGCAAACAGATTCAATATTTGATTAAAAAAGGTCACATCTGACCCAACTCCTCTCTTGGTGGAAGACCAGTCATCCTTGTTCCAAAGAAAGATATCCTATTATAGACTACTTTAAGAGATATCCTATTACCAAACATTAGCATGATGCAATATTAGTAGTAGTCAATAGATTTTCAAAAATGGACATTCTCATTCCATGCAAGAAGACTACAACATTGCATCAGACCACTCAACACTTCTTCCAACATGTATGGAAAAATTATGGATTACCAATGACCATGATTTCTAATAGAGATGCCAAATTTGTCATCATCTTTTGGAAGAATATATGGAAACATATCGATACAATAATCTCTCGATAAACAACTTTCCATCCTCAGACAAACAGATAGGCAAAAGTTGTGAATCACTTGGTAGTACAACTACTTCGCATGTACAATCACAAGCATCGCCGGACATGGGATAAAAGTATCCCATATATGCGGCACAGTTACAATGGTGCTCAACACAATTGTATAGGAAAGAGTCCATTTGAGATCTGTTATGGATTTCAACCCTCAACTCCCATTGACAGTTCATTGAAACCATCGAACGACACCGACTCTTACCGACGATAAGTTGAAAAAGCATTGAAGTTTCGAGATTAAATATGCAACATCCAAAAAAAGCACATGAAATGTTGCAATGAGCTAATGAAAAAGCTAATTCTTGAAATGATAAGCATCATATCCTTGATTCATTCCAAATTGGGGATCGGGTCTGGTTGCATATCAAGAAGGAACGCTTTACTAGTACATACAGGAATATGAAGCCTTTGTGATATGGTCCATACATTATTCTTAAGCATATAGGAGAAAATGATTTCGATCTCAACATTTCTTCATGCCAAGTCTACATCTAGTATTTATTGTGGATCTACTTCGACCATACCTCACGCCATTTTTGGAACATAATGATTTGCAGACAGCAAAACCCGAATACTTTCATCCATATGTTCAGGATCCTTTTCCTTGCGGAATTGATTTTTGGATGATGCGTATGCCATATAAGGATGAACACAATTCCCTTGTTTCAGGTGGATAAATCTAGAGAGCTCCTAGAACAAGGAAAACAGTACTCTAATACTGAATTAACCAACAAGTTTCCTCATCTGTACGAGAAAACAACAGGGACCATTGTTTCTTAGGGAAGGAGGTATGATCCACCCAGCAGTTGGAATTGTTTGTCGGAGATGATAGATTCCAACATCGACTTCGATAGATTCAAAATCGACTTCGACAGGTTCAATATCAACTTCGACAGGTTCAATATTGACTTCGACAAATTCCACACCTTGACAAGTTCAATATCGACTTCGACATATTCAACACCTAGACATGCATTGTCGACACTAAAAACCAACGAACTATGACAGATTGTCTTTCTGTCTTCCAGTTATCTATAAATGTTGAACTTCTGGAATCATTCCAACTTATCTTGTACCTAAGCGTAACAGGAAGAAAACCCAATCATTCTCAGCACTCTATTTAATCATGTACATCATTGTAATATACAACAGTAATGAAATGTATAACAAAGTAATAGAGATAGAAATAAAGAAGTGATTGGTTCAAATTCTTGTATATTGTTTGTGTGTGTTTATGTTTCTCTGTGTAGTGTATTTCCTTCTTTGCTTATTATTAATATGCTTCTGCCATAATAGTACTCGATTCATACAATCAAACTATTGTCCCCATCATGCACCTGGGCACGATCCCCCCTAACCCTAACCACCTAACTTGAGATCCCTAAATCCCTTTATTGTTAAAAACCCTAACGTACAAACCCATTAATTCCTTTAATTGTTTACCTCTATTCCTTTAACCATTAGTCTCTAAGCTCTAGTTTACCTTCTAGAGGTTAAATAATTGTTTACCTCTACACTATATTTGTATGTGCAACTTTCCTTATGCAAGTGTGGTTTATGTTTGATCTAACCAACAGTTGGTAGGTTTTGAAGTGTTGACAAAGTATAGCACTTCGTCTGCTTCACCTGCCTCAATAGGTCCCTCTTGAAAGGTTCACCTCAATAGGTACACCTCGACAAGTTTGCCTCAACGGTTGAAATTCTGAACCGTTATAACTTCTTTGTAACTAAACGTAACGGGTAGTCACCCAAGCATCTCAACATCCTATATAAGAATGTACACTAATGTAATATATGAATAATTATGATTCCTCTTGTTAGCACTGGAAATTTACCAAAGGTTGTGAACACTTATTCCCAGGTAACAGCAAAACCACTTTTAAAGAGAGAGAATTGGCTTTCTTCTCTTCCGAGAGGGATCTCTCACAAAATATTAACAAGGCCAAATATGCACAAGTAAAAATATGTGTAGTTTGTAAGATTGGTTGAAACTAAACACAGGACCATTGGGCTATGGAGTCAAGATGTGAAATATAGCTAACAGAACTGTATGCATGGCAATTTTAACATAGAGGCAAGATAGCTACTCAGTCACAGTCAAAATTTAATTGTCTGGTGGGTAATAAAGAACATGAACATAACATCAACATAGAGCATTGGGAAATGAATTCTGTATTAATTTTAGAAGAAAGGTTTTGTGGAAATTTGAAAAGAACAAGTAGAGCATGCTAACATGAATTCTAAAACTGTTATACTCTCATTCCAAAAGCAAAAGAAAACATAATGAACAGATAAAATGGAAAAAAATTCACATGGGAAAGGAAAATACAAAATGTAACATAGAATAACGCATGAATCTATGGAAAAACGCCAACTCTGGCTCTGCAGTTTTATTAAGAAAGACTTGAAAACATGCAACTCCAAAATTAATCGAGTTCCAACCCTTTCTCCCTCTGTAGGAGTACATTTATAATGTCTTGGACCTCCTAAAACGACCTTAGAATCAAAATTAGTTACAAATCGAATAACAAAATTATAACAAACTCGGACGTGGCATATTCACCATGATTTACATAAAACAGAAATAAACTGCAGATCATTGAAAAATAGGCTTAAAATCCTTTTCTGCATATCTCAGCTAATGACAGCTGTACCAAAATGTGAGGGAGGTGACTGTGAATAGTAATGTATCGAATAAAACCTTTCGCGCCATAATCCTTGATATCTTCATGACTGTAATTTAAACTGGTTTGATCCATACATTTGAATTGATTTCCAATGCTCAGACCCAGGAAAATATGCAATGACCATCTTGTGAGCCAGAACTCTGAGCTCCATGTTATCTGAATATGTAAGATTAGGCATTTTGGTACATGCAATTTTGGAATCAAATAATGCTTTGAATTCCCCAGCTAATTTATCGAACACAATAGGTCCCGACATGGTGTACTGCATATCCTCAAATTTGCTGTGATCAGACCTGCGATAGACCAATTTTTCCAGATATTCCTCCTAAGTCAATAAGGGTCCTTTCTCCTCCAAAAAGAAATGGATTCCTTTGTTTACCAGTGGATTAAACAAACTGATCACTTATTGAACCCTGTGATTTATAATGTCCATCTTGACTTGTATAGACTCTATCATTCTATATTTTCCAATAACTCTCCTAGCCCAGGAGACCACAACAACTTTGTCCTTGATACCCATTCTTTTGATTTGGTATTCTGATAAAGCACTCAAAAAGTCAACAAAATTTTGAGCTATCTACATTGTCTTTTATTCAATGCCTGCTTTACTACCACAACATTTTTTCTGGAAGACATCAAATCATTTTCCTGATCAACAACATAATCTAGATACAATCTCAATCTATTGGGCTCTTTAATGATTTCATCCTAGATCATATGACTGGCCCCCTGCAAGGCCATTTGGCCAACCACTTGCTTGTTTAATTTGGAATTTTGGTTTATCAATTCCTAACATTTTTCCTCTAACTTCTTCTTCTCTTCTTCTCTTCTTCTTTTTTCAAAGCTATGCCTTCTAAATTCTTGTTTTGCTGCTTTAATCCTGTAATCTCCACATCCATTAGCTTTACCTGTGACATAGCATTAGACAAGGAGGTGGTGTCAGTTTCTACAGTGGGAATAGAGATTGGAATTTCCACCCCTTCACATTTCTCTTGTAGCTCCTTTTCCTTGGCTGCTAGCCTAGCCTTTAAATCCTCTTTACTTTCCTTTAGCAACTTAGCCTCCTTCTCCCATTGTTTCTCTTTCTCCTCAAAATTCAAAAGATCGGCTTTGCAATTAGTTATCTTAGTATTTAAAGCCTCTTTTTCCTTCTCAAATTCAGTCAAATCAGAAGTCTGAATGAGTTGGGTAGAAGGGATCTTCAATTTCTTCTTCAGCATTTGAACCTCCTTTTCTTTTTCATCTAGCAGGTTTTGAGCTGCTCCTCCTTGGTATGACCGCCCTTCACCTTTCCATAAATCATCCTAGAATTTCTTGAGCTTGATCCTAAGGGCCTTGTTTTCAACCATTTCCTTCCTTAGAAGATCCTACGTCTTCTTTTTACTTGACTCCATCTTGGACACCTGTATTGTATCTTTCAACAACATGGTATTTAAGATATCACTAGTTTCTCTGTTGAGGTGTATCTTATCTGTGGTGAGAATATTTCCCAAGTTCACATTAAATTCATATATTTTACTACCCACGGTCATGGCTAGACTTAGGGTATCTTTAACATGATCCCTTATAGCTTTCAATGTTACATCTGGCTTGGGAAATTGTTTTACCTTCTCATATAACTTGACTGTCTCGTCAAAATTTTTATCAGTCTTCTCTCTATAAGTATTCAGCCAATATTCTTTAGAAGCATACTTATTTGGAGTTTGTCTATCAAATACATATTCCTGAAGCTCTAAAAAAGATTCTTGGGACTCTTCTTGTTTCGTTTTTCCCTTTACATTTCTCTTCTTCACCTTCCCTCTCATACTTCTTTTCTTCACCTGCACTATTTGTTGTTCTTGTTCAAATTTCTACTTTTTTGGCGTACTGGAAATATCTATTTCATTAGTGTCCATGGGCTCTGCCTACTCTCTCTACTTGGTATTCTCTAGAAAGCTTATTAAAGATGAAACATTTGCAGTAGCTGCAACTATATCAAAGAGAGCCAGGGGAGGGGAATTATTTTTAGGTAAGGAAGACACAGAATCCATTTCTATGCAGACATCATCTGGGGCTTGATTTGGGTAATCCTCCCAATTAGATGCCTCCCTGAGTCCAGCTACTTCAGTGTTCTCAAAAGGATTGTTGTTATTGGTCTGTCTTCTCTTTGAAATCACTTGATGAAGATCATAATTGATTGCAACTCCTAAAGGAAACCCCATACTCTTAAGCATATTATTAATTACTGGAAAGGCAGCCCTACTTTTTACAACATATGGCCCTGCCTCCCAGGGAAATTTCATGTCTAAACTCTTCTTGAAGCTTAATATGTGTTCTTATTCTACTGTAAGATTATGTCTAAGAAATTCTAAAGAGAAAATCCTAAATGTCAAGAAAGCTGGGAGAACATAGGGTTGGTGCACAAATCCATACAGCCTTATAATAGTTTCTGCTTCAGCAAGGAACCAATCTCCTACCATTTTACTAGGGGAGAGCTTCATTAGTTCCTTCATTTATGGAAACACCCTAGGAAGTCTTTCCTAAAAGAATAAGTTGTAAACTTCAGCCATCACATCGTGCATAAACTTTCTATAATTCATGGTCATTTCATCTGTGAGCACCCACTCAAAAGACTGAAAGTAGTCTTCATGGTGTGACAAAAACATCCTCACTAAGAAATAATGACATCGAAAAACCTTGGTCTCATGGAAGTTAACTATCTGAGAATGAATGTTTTCAGCTAGAAACTCATCAAATTTAAGGCAACGGGATTGAAAGGATTGTCCTGGAAGTTCAGGTTCAATAGGATAGGTACTCAGGACAAACAACAGACTCAACAATGGATATGTGACATAGCCATTAGTATCTAATCCTAAAACCTGATTGGACAGAGTTACATAGGATTGGGTTTCTTCATTAAATAGATCTAGGTCAATTGGATAGGACAAAATTGGGGTCTCACCATCTGGTTTGGAACATGATTTCATAAAGGCTTCCTTAATTTCAATTGTAGACTCATGGAAAAACTGAATGATAATCTCCTCTTTGTAATCCTGGGACAATTGGATGAACTCATGTGGAACATATAGGGCTTTGTGAATGGCAGAGGCATCAACAAGGCATAGGATTTTAGACTTAATCCTATCCATAATGACTCCTTTAGTTTCAGAATAATTACTTACGCACCATTCGACAAACTCAGGGAAGTTAGGGGTTTGGTTGATTGGAATAGTATGTTGTATAATGGAAGTGTCATACTCTTTGAGGCCATCATAACTCCATGAAAACAAATGTATGTACTTCTTCATCATGTTCACATATTCATCTTTTTCTTTAGCAAGCAATTTCTTGGATAACCTTACAATTCTGGGATTGTCCTCAGTACCAATATTCTTATCTTCAACAACGTCTTCAGCAGGTTTGACCTTAGGATCCCTGGAAACATCGTTTTGGTCAAAACGTTTCTCTTAGGGAATCATACCTCTGGGGATGTGATTACTTTTTAATTGGACTATATATTTTCCTCCCAAAGATCTTTCCAACTTCTCTGTTTCAGGAATCCCTTCTTCATTTCCATCAATATCTAGGTAATTTTCAGTATCAGTGCTCTCATTTTCTATTTGCATATTTACAAACATACCAGACAGTTCCAGAAATCCCTTGATTTGCACATCATCTTCAAAGCCCTGCCAGTATTTAGTATTGCCTGGTATGGAAGGCCTGTTTACAATGTCAACTTTGTACTTTCTTTTACCTGTAGTAGGAGTTTCAAATTTTCCAGCAATAGTTGCCAGNCAAAGACCTGCCAGTATTTAGTATTGCCTGGTATGGAAGGCCTGTTTACAATGTCAACTTTGTACTTTCTTTTACCTGTAGTAGGAGTTTCAAATTTTCCAGCAATAGTTGCCAGAGAATATGCTATTGTATTCTCATATCTGGGAATCACTTGGACATTGTGCTTGGTGAAATAATTACAAAACATATCACATAATTCATTTCTATAAGATCTCATTCTAGGATGCTTTGTTAGTTTTTCAACATTAAGCTAGCATTATTAGGATCTTTAACTGAGAGAATAACAAGTACAACAATCAAACACAAGAGACAATGAACATAGTGTTTTTCCTTGAGGAAACCATAAATGGAGAAAACCCCACAACTTCCCCAGAGATAGAATCAGCACCAAAATGATAAAAGCCCAAAATAGTAAGTGATCCCCTGATAGCAGTAACCTTCTTCTTATCTATCCCCAGTGTCTTCTCCTTCCTCAACTATGCGCTACACTTGAGTGTGTATGAGTTGTGTGATAAATAGAGAGTCCGGCTCTCTATTTATACTAATCCTAAAATGACTAAAACCATACTAGGGCTGACGTCTACTAAAAGAGTCTAATAACCCTAGTGCCCCAGAACTGCGGGGACTTTAACCCTTAGACAATCAGAGGGTTACCCACAATGACTTGACATGACTTGTTTACATTATTTATCCTCTCGATCCAAACATCGAGGCATGACAACATGACTCAATTACATTATAGATACATTCCGGAATAAACATCAGGTTACAATACATAATATACATAGATGAATACATTCCAAAGTTACAAATACATCAACACTCCCTCTTAACTAGGAAGGTATTCTTTCGACACAATTTTCAGCACTGGTCTTCTTCTCTGTATCACCTGGATCATCTCGTTATTTGCATATTCAAGTATTCTTAGTCTTCAAGTCATCTTCGTCTTTAATTAATCTTCATCTTTAGATCTTCAATTCATCTTCATCTTTAGATCTGGATCATCATGGGACATCGTCACTGGATCTGGGTCATTACTACTGGATCATCATCACTGGATTTGGATCATCGCTTGATCTAGATCATCACGGGTGCTATCTCATGATTCTTCTCGTCACAGGAAGTTCTATAGAGCTAGCCCTTTTTCATGCTGGTTGTAGGCCTAGCCTCCATTTAGGTCTTCTTCAGCACTTATATCTGACCTACTCGTCAGAAAGGCACAATACTCACATCCATACAGGCTGGAACCACATCCTACCACAATGATGGAAGATATCTGTTCTTCCATCTAGGCCGGAACCACATCTTGCTCACAATGATGGAAGATTTTTGTACTTCCATCCAGGCTGGAACCACATCCTACCATAATTATGGAATATTTTTGTACTTTCATCCAAGCCAGAACCACATCCTACCACAATGATGGAAGATCTCTGTTCTTCCATCCAGGATGGAACCACATCCTTCTCACAATTATGAAAGACTATCATCCAGGCTAGAACACATCCTGCTCACAATGATGAAAGGTTTATGCACTTACATTCATCCATCTAGGAACACATCCTACTCACAATGATGAAAAGGCTCTGCACTTACATCCATCCAGGTGGGAACACATCCTACTCACAATGATGGAAAGGCTCTGCACTTACATCCATCCAAGCGCAAACACATCCTGCTCACAATTATGGAATGGCTTTGCACTCATATATGATCTTGTAGGAAACAATCCTACAGTCACATCAGAATGGCCCTTGGTCCTTGACTGAGCTACCTAGTAACTGACCAGGTGCCTCCATTCTCCTAGAGAATAGCAGTTGCCCTTACATCTGGCTTGCTCGTCGGAATGGCCAACACTCACATCTAACATGGAAGGAACCTAATCCTTTAGCCATGACAGAATGGTTCAGCCCTTACATCTAATCAAGTGGGAACACATCCCTCTATCACATTAGAATGGCTTCTTAGTCCTAGACTAAGTTTTCCTGGTAACTGACCAGGTACCTCCATTCCCAAAATGGCAATTTCCCTTACATCTGTCCTACTCAACAGAATGGCCAACACTCATATCTGTCATGGAAGGAACCAATCCTCTCAGCATGATAGAATGGCTCATCCCTTACATCTGACCATGGAAGGAACCAATCCTCTCACCATGTCAAAATGGCTATGGGACTCATCATTTTCCCTTGGAGGAAACTTCAATTTGGAGAACACTCAATATTATCCTTGAAGTACTCGAACTTCACCCTGGATAATGGCTTCGTTAACACATCAGCTATCTGTTCCTCCGTCACAGCATACTGGAGCTTCACTGCTCCCCTCTGTACCATATCCCTGATATAGTGATACTTGATCTCGATATGATTTGAATGGTCATGGAACACTGGATTCTCTGACAACTTCATGCAACTCTGGTTGTCACAATGTATACAAGTAGCATCCAACTAGAGATCAAATAAATCAGACAGTAGCTTCCTCAGCCATACTGCTTGACAACTAGATGAACAATATGTGACATACTCTATTTCAGCTGTACTCAATGCCACACAGGATTGCTTCCTACTAAACCAAGAGATCACACCTGATCCCATATTGAAGAAACACCCTGAAGTGCTCTTCCTATCGATGGCACTGCCTTCCCAATCTGAATCAACATAACCCTCCAGGTTAATCTTCTGATTTGCATCGCACTTGAGCCCATAATCAACTGTACCCTTGAGGTACCTCAGAATATGATTTGCAGCAATCAAGTGAACATGTCTCGGATCTGTCAGGAACTGGCTCAAAGTGTTCACAACAAAGCAAATATCTGGTCTCATGTTCATCAGGTACATCAAAGACCCAATCATCTGACGATACATCGTAGCATCAACCGACTCTGATGAAGCATCATTCAAGAGCTTTAGGTTCGGTGCCATAGGTGTGGCCATAGCCTTGCAGTCCATCATCCCAAACCTCTTCAGGATCTCTACTGCATACTTCCCTTGTCCAAGGAATATTCCATCTGTACTCTGCCACACCTCCATACCTAGAAAGCAATGCATCATCCCCAAGTCCTTCATTTCAAACTCAATAGCAAGCTTTCTCTTTGTATCAGTAATCAACCCATTCGTACCTGTCACAAATAGATCATCTACATATAGTAGAAGCATCACTGGGTTGCCATCTTCAACCTTGTAGTAAAGCTTGGAATCTGTTTTACTCTTGGTAAAGCCCAAACTGGATAGAAAGCTGTTAATTCTATCGTACCAGGTCCTGGGTGCCTGTTTCAAACCATACATGGCTTTCTTCAATCTACACACATGAGACTCTCTGTCATGTGTTTCAAAACCGAGTGGTTGTTCTACATACACTTCCTCTTCTACTACACCATTCAAGAAAGTAGTCTTGACATCCATCTTGTGTATCTTCCATTTCATCACTGCAACCAGAGTAAGTACCGATCTGATGGAAGTGTATCTAGCTACAGGAGCAAAGGTTTCTTCATAATCTATTCCTTCTTTCTGAGAGAAACCCCGAGCCACAAATCATGCTTTATATTTTTCAATGCTACCGTTTGCAGCATGCTTGATCTTGTAGATCAATTTGGAAGTTACAACTGACTTCCCTTTTGGTCTTGGGACAACATTCCAAACATCATTCTTCATGATCGATTGATATTCTTCGATCATTGCATCCTTCCATTTTTTCCGTTCTACCGCTTCTTCATAACTGGAAGGTTCTTTATCAATGAAATCACATAGTAAATCTACATACCTGGAGGAGGATCTGGTCCTCTTTCTTTCTCTGTGATTCTCTTCTGGAGCCCCATATCTTTCTGCACCTTGGATAAGTTCTCATACCCAAGCAGGTTATCTCTTATGAGGATTCTTCTCCAGAGGTGGATCTACAGGTCTTCGTGGTTCTTCAAATTCTCAATCTTATTCTTGAGTTTCTTTGTTCATGGTTGAATCATGAATTCTGGGTGCCTCTGCTTCTTTAGGTTCTTCAGCAGGTCTCTTTCTAGAATTGTTGTGAGCTGTGTCTTCATCAAATGTCACATCCCTGCTGATTTCAATCTTCTTGTATCCTGGGAAATATATTTTGTAAGCCTTCGAGCTTTCAGAGTATCCCACAAATATACCCTTCTTTCTTGAAGGATCTAATTTTGTTCTCTTCTCTTTTGGAATGTGTATGTACACAGGACAACTGAATATTCTAAGATGGCTGACTTCTAGTTTCTTGCTGGAGAAGACTTCTTTAGGAGTCTTGTTCTTGAGTACTCTATGTGGAGTACAGTTCTGTACATACACTGCTGTTTTGGAAGCTTCAGCCCAAAGATGCATAGGAAGATCTTGATCATGAAGCATAGATCTTGCTGCTTCCATGATAGTTATGTTCTTCCGTTCCACAATCCCATTCTATTGTGGATTATAAGGAGTGGACAACTCCCTCTTAATCCCTGAATCTTTGCATAGCTCTTTGAATTCATTCGAAGTGAATTCTCCGCCATTGTCTAATAAAAAAGTTTTGATCTTCTTTTCAGTGTGGTTCTCGATCAAGGCTTTGAATTCCTTGAATTTGATGAATACTTCATATTTTTTCTTCATGAAGTAAACCCACATCTTCCTAGAAAAATCATCAATAAAAGAAACATAATATGCATACCTGCTTAGTGAGCTTGATGACATAGGACCGCATACATCGGAGTGGATGATTTCTAGGATTCCCTTGGCTTTGTTTTCGCTGCTAGGAAATGTCTTCTTTGTATTCTTTCCTTTCGCACATCCTTTGCAGACCCCATCATGTTTTTCTTGGAATTCTGGAAGATCTTCAACCACTTTGCTTGCAATTGGAAGTTCTCTATAATGCACATGTGCAAGCCTTCTATGCCAAAGTTCACTTGGCTCTACTATGTCATGGACCAATGCTTGTTTTGGATGGCCCTTTAATTTGTACAATCCTCCTTCTTGCACCACATCATCGATAGTATTTCCTCTTGGCTACATGATGACTTGTCCATATATGAATTCAAGCCTCATTCCTTTTGCATCTAGTGCAGATGTGGAGAGGAGGTTCTTCTTGAGTCCTAGCACAAACAATACTTTCTTCATTGTTAGAGACTTTCTAGAGTCTAGTTTATAGGAAGATTCCCCACTACCTTTTATTGGATATTGGTAGTCAACTCGTAGTTTCACCTTGTGAGGTGATTCATGTTCTGACAATATCATAAAGGATTCCTTGAATCCAGTAATATGTTTGGAAGCCCCACTGTCTATAAGCCAATCATCACTTCCATGAGTAATGTTACCTGTGAGAGCAGAGATCAAAACATATTCATCCTCGCTTGAAGAATCTTCACTTTCATATCTGGTTCTTTCCTTGGAAGGTTCATCATCCTCTGCAGGATGAGCATGATGTCTTCTTCTGTTCCCCTTCCTTTTATGAGAGTGGACCTTATTCTTAGGACAGTCTTTTGCAAAGTGTCCTATTTCATCACATGTATAACATCTTAATCTAGATAGGTCCTTTCTACTGTTATCTCTATGATGAGGATTCTTACCTTTGGAGTGATGAGGTTTTCTTCTTCCTGTCTTGATGTGAACTGTGAGAGCTTGAACTTCACTTCCGATCTTCTCTTCTCAAGCTCCTATCCATGATTCTTCTTGAGAAAATTCTTCCCATAGTCTGTTGAATTTGACTAATTTCTTTCTAGCACAGATTCCTTGGATGAATGAATCCCATGACCTAGGAAGGCCATTCAGAGTTGTCATCACAATCTCTACATTATCCACTTCTTTATCTACGTCTTCTAATTGTTCCTTGATCTGAGAAGCCCTTGTGAAGTAAGACTGGATGGTCTCTACATTATGAATCCTCACATTCTTCAGTTGATTCCTTAGAGTCATCTTCCCGTTTATGTTCTTCCCTTCAAACAATTTGGTTAGGGCATCAAACATAGCTTTAGGTGTCTTGAGAGAGGACACCCGTGGGATAAGGTGATCATTTATAGAATAAACAATGATCCTCTTTGCCATAACCATATTCTTCTTATGTAATGCCTTTTCCTCATATCCCTCTGGAACTAGAACCTCCTCATGGATGTAAGAGTCTAACTCATTTTCTTCCAGGACTAGGGAGATCCTATACTTCCAAGCTCAGAAGTTATCAGCTCCCTCAAGCTTTTCATAAAGCTTGGTATGATGAGACATATTAAAACTAAGAACCTCAAATGGAAATAAAAAATATTTAGATCTTACTAGGTAAAGATGTCAGATTTGTATTTGGAGCTGAAATCCTGCAGTACTGGATCAAGATAAAATTAGGGTTTTCCTTTTCCAGAGTTCTGTCCACCCAAATGCCTTGAAATTTATCCCTAACTTCGATTTTGGGGAGGAGATCAATCCAGGCCTGGGCTCACTGAAAAATTCCCCTTCTGTGAAAAACCCTAATTTCTGGCAGTAGTGATAGGCCCAAAATTGAAAAATGTCAGAATTGGATTCTGCTTCGACAGAAAGATGCGCCATAAGGAGGAGAGTTATTCCACCTTACTTTTGCTGAAAATGTGTGGAGGAAGATCCACAAACTAGGAATCCCTAGTTTTCAACATTTGTGGAAATTGAACCCAGGTGTTAGAACAATTACACTCATAAAAATTGCCAATTACACACAAAGGAGGCTGAATATGGAGCAGAACACTAATCTATATTGAATAAGTGTACAATATCCAACCCTGTAAAGTCATAGGCTGCCACAATAAATAATTACATCAGATATTTGAATGCATTGGGATGCCATTCGAAATGGTCAAAAGCAGGCTTACTGAATCTAACCAAATCCCCCATAGGTGCATAAAGAAGCTTCCAAATCTATTTAGGAGCTCATGAGTTGGAAAAATCAATTAGGAAATTTAATAGGTGATGGAAGGACAACTCATACATGCTTTTATTAGGAGAAAAGAGTGGAGGATGATGAGGACACAAAACAAGTTAACTTCACCTAGTCAAACTTTTTCGATTGCCTTAAAACTCAGCAAAAGCAGGCAATAAAGTAGAAAAAGAAAACATGCACTAGGAAGGCCAGGAATAAAGTAGAAATGATTCCAAGAGGTTTCCCAAGTGATCCATGATTCATTTTTAGCAAGTTTGACCACTTTGGACATGTGGAGGACAACTTGCATAAGGTGGAATATGGAAACTAGGCAAATAAGACAAAAATGGATTAATTAATGTCTAAGGTAGCTAACTATGGGTTGATTATTCTAACACCCCTCCTTAATCCTGACTTATGAGTAAAATATCAGAAAATTATAGGGCCTAGAAACAAGGCTTAGTCACCCTTTACATACTGCATGTCCATTTAACCAAGGAAAGAGGCAAAAACCTAGTGGGAAAAATCCTCCCCTAAACATGGACAGTAAAACAAGATTTGAAAATCTTGTCATCAATCATGCTTCATAGCATGATCAGAAATCCCAAACAGTGATTTGAGATTGCTGAAATTATTCTCACAAAAAACTTTGGTGAAGATATCTGCTACTTGTTCTAAATATGAACAGAAGAGTAGGTGAATGGTGCCATCATGCACAAGTTGTCTGATGTAGTGCCTATGGATCTCAATGTGTTTGGTTCTCTGTCTCTGAACTGGATCATTGCAGATTCGAATGCTACTCTGATTATCATAATATATAGTAGTTTAGTATTATGATTCGAAGCCACACTCACCAAGTAACCCCTGTAACCATAAACATTGAGTTTCTGCATTTACAACTCCTATGTACTCTTCTTCTATAGATGAGAGTGCAATGGCACTCTGTTTCTTGCTTGACCAATTGATTGGTCCTTCAGCAAGCATGAACACATATCTTGATGTTGAATTTTGATCTGTGTTGTCACCTGCCCAATCACTGTTAGTAAACCCAATCAAATCAAGATCATATTTAGCTTTGTAGAAGATCCCATTAGTCCTTGTTCCCTGAACAAAGTTAAGGATCCTTTTGGCTGCTCTCCAATGGATCTCATGAGGATGATCCATGTGTCTTGAAGCCAAACTTACTACATAATAAATATCAGGTCAAGTATGTGTAAGGTACAGCAAACACCCAATCAGTTGCTTATACAATGTATTATTTACCATAGGTGAAGAATCTGCTTCTTCGAGCTTAACTCCTGAAAGCAAGGGAGTCTTGCTTGGCTTGCAATATTTCATGTTTAACTTGTTCATAAAATACAAAGCATACTTGGACTGATGTACTTTTATTCCATGTTTGTTTTGAGCAATCTTGAGACCCAAGAATTGGCTCAATAACCCCAAATCAGTCATAGAAAATGCATGGTTCATTGCATCCTTCAAGGAGGCAATTTCATCCTTTGAGCTTCCTGTAATGAGAAGGTCATATACATACAAGACAATAATCATCAAAGAACCATGAATCAGCTTCAAATAAACATTAGGATTTTAATTTCATCGAACAAAATTCAATGATAGCAGAAAGCCATCAATCTTGGCATAGCAAGCCCTGGGGGCTTGCTTAAGCCCATACATTAATGATTTCTCTATCCTGCACACAAGATATGGATTAGTAGTAAATCCTTGAGGCTGCTGCATGTAAATATCTTCAGTAATATCTCCATTTAGGAAAGCACACTTCACATCCATGTGATGTACCTCCCACTGCTTCGAAATTGCAATGGCTAAGGCTAGCCTGATGGAGTCCATCTTTGCCACTAGTGCAAAGGTCTCATTGTAGTCTATGCCATGTACCTATGAGTATCCATTAGATACCAATATTTCCTTATATTTAAAAGGTGAACCATTAGCATCAAACTTGGTTTTGTAAACCCACTTACATTGAACTAGCTTCCTCCTTGGGGGAAGATCAACCAGCTCCCAAGTGTTGTTCTTCTGGAGTGAGCTGAACTCTTCTTTCATGGCTGTTTTCCATCTTGGATCATGTGCTGCATATTCATATTTCTATGGGTCTGATTCAACCATCAGATAGGATTTCTTTGCAAACAAAGGGTCTTTCATACATAGAGCACTCTCAAACTCAGATCTAGTCCTCCTAGGATCACTAGGATTTCCAGCTAGTTCTCCAGTTAGATGAATGGTCTTTGCTGCCAATTTTGGTCTTGTGGGACTATTAGGATCTACAATTAAATCATCATTATCAGACATATCAGAATCAGCAAACTCAACTATCTCTTCACTTACATTCAATGGTTCTGGTGGTGAAGAGGATTCTCCAACTTCCACTATTGCTAAAGGCTCTTCTTGGAATTGAACACTCTTTTCAATGAAGGATTTGTTTGTGCTCAAATTGATCAGCTTTTACCCTTTTGAATCTTTAGAGTACCCAACAAATAGACACTCTTGGCTTTGGGGCTACAAAGCCTTCCTCTTTTCTATTGGAATTCTAGCCCAAGCCCTTGAGCCAAAAATCCTGAAATGGGTCACATCTGGCTTATGCCCACTCCATGCTTCGAAAGGAGTCATACCATCAAGCTGTTTATGAGGCACCCTATTCTGGATATAGGCTGCACATTTTATAGCTTCGGCCCAAATATTTGGTGGCAAGGTCTTAGCCTCCATCATGCAGGTTGCCATCTCTTTCAGTGATCTGTTCCTCCTCTTAGCAACACCATTTTGCTGTGGTGTGTAAGGGATAGAATGCTGCATCTAAATACCTACATCTGTACAATATTGAATGAACTTATAATTGACATACTTACCACCATTTTCAGATATGAAGGTCTTGAGTTTTCTCCCAGATTTGTTTTCAACCAAAGCCTTGAAGACTTTGAAGAGGCTAAAAACTTCAGACTTGTGTTTCAGGAAGTAAACCCAGCAGTACCTGGAAAAATAATCTATGAATGTCAATGCATAATTGGCCTGACTCATTGACATATGAGGAAATGGGCCAGCAACATCACTGTGGATCAACTCAAGAGGTGCAGAGGTTCTCTCATGACTAGCTTTCTCAAATTTATGCTTTGGGTGTTTTCCTAAGATGCAACCTTGACAGAATCCTTTGGAAAATTTAATATTTGGTAAACCTATGACCATTTATTTTTCTCTAAGATCAGAAAGATACTTATAGTTAAGATGGCCAAATATTTCATGCCAAATCTTGCTTGCCTCATAAGAATGAATCAGAAGAGCAGAGGGGTTTGAGTAGGGTAGCAAGTGTGAGAACATGTATACCTTCGAAGTGTGATTTGAAACTCCTTTTGTAATGGCTTTACCACTTGAGATCTCTGTGATCTCAACTTCATCAGGGGAGAATATGATCTTCTTTTGAGAACCTGTGTGGGTCATCTAATACACTGATAACAGGTTAGAGGCAAGACCTGGAACATACAATACATTGCTGAACTTACCATGGTCAATATCAATCCTCCCTTTTCCCAAACTTTCAGTGAGAGAGTCATCTCCCAGTAATATTGGTGGACCTTTTGACATGTCAAGTGAGGTGAATGCCTCCTTGGTTGAAACCATATGTCTTGAAGCTCCAAAATCAATGAAGAAACTAGGTGAGCTTGATGTGCCAGCAACCAATGCATGAACTCTCTCTCCATCTTATGAATTTGATCCTCCTTCCCTCTTCTTTGAACTATAAGGAAGGGAGATGCCATTATTCTCCAGGAGTTGGGTCAGCATGTCAATTTGCTTCTTCATGCAGGAGCTTTCAAGATGATTTCCCTTACTGCAGTATGGACACTTGCTCATTTCTCCTTTGTTCTTCTTCTTCTGGAAGCTCTTCTTGGAACCTTGGGGCTCCTCTGGAGACTTGTTCTTGTCTCTCTTTTGCTCAGGTGCCTTCTTAGATTTCTTCTTGCCTTTTGAATCCACCCTCGAATCTCTAGCAACTAGAACTTGGTCTTTGGAAGCTTTGATGGTGCCCATCATCACCAATTTATCTTGTTCTTGTGTGAGAGATTCCATGAAATCTACAAGGCTAGGCATTTTCCAGGATCAAACTGTCAACTTGGTGGCATGGAAGGTTGAAACAAACACTGAATAGTCAGGGCCAAGCTTTGAGAGTATGGCCAAAACTAGTTACTCCTCCTTCTTTTTGATTCCACATTGTTTTAGCTTCAAAAAAAGGGCTTTGAACTTGGAAAAGTAGAGTTGCAGGGATTCGAAGCTGTTGGGACTCAAGGAGAGCAATTATTTTTTGATTTGATCTCCCCTCATCTCATCTGTCTTACCAAAAATCTCAACAAGCTTCTCCCATACTTCATTTGGTGATGTTAATCCATCAATATGGAAAAGGGGGTCTATGGATATGCTCAGACACAGGAGACCATAGGTCTCAGCCCTCCTATTGTGCCATTTAATTTTCTCCACAGCTGCATTGGGATCTGATTCTATTTCCATAATCACTCTGTAGAGGCCTTTCTCTCTCAACAGTATCTCCATCTCTTCTTTCCATTCAAAGAAATTAAATGGAATTAAGATGATCTTTCGAGATTGATCCATAGCTCAGAAATTGTCCCTTCAATCAGCAGAATGCTCCCAGTCAATGATGTCGAACCTGCAATAACAAATTTGAAGGATATAAATCGATATACAAAGGCTTTGATACCATGGGGAAATTGAACCCAGGTGTTAGAACAATTACACTCACAAAAATTGCCAATTACACATGCAAATTACACACAAAGGAGACTGAATATGGAGCAAAACACTAATATATATTGAATAAGTGTACAATAGCCAACCCTGTGAAGTCATAGGCTGCCACAATAAATAATTACATGAGATATTTGAATGCATTGGGATGCCATTCGAATTGGTCAAAAGCAGGCTTACTAAATCTAAGCAAATCCTTCATGGGTGCATAAAGCAGCTTCCAAATCTGTCTAGGAGCTCACGAATTGGAAAAATCAATTAGGCAAGCTAACAGGTGATGGAAGGACAACTCATACATTCTTTTATTAGGATAAAAGAGTGGAGGATGATGAGGACAAAAAACAAGTTAACTTCACCTAGTCAAACTTTCCCAATTTCCTTAAAACTCAACAAAAGTAGGCAATAGAGCAGAAAAAGTAGACATGCACTAGGAAGGCCAAGATAAAGCATAATTGATTCCAATAGGTTTCCCAAGCACTCCATGACTCATTTTTAGCAATTTTTACCACTTTCGACATGTGGAGGACAACTTGCATAAGGTGAAATATGGAAACTAGGCAAATAAGACAAAAATGGATTAATTAATGTCTAAGGTGGCTAACTATGGGTTGATTATTCTAACAACATTAAGCTAGCATTATTAGGATCTTTAACTGAGAGAATAACAAGTACAACAATCAAACACAAGAGACAATGAACACAGCGTTTTTCCTCGGGGAAACCATAAATGAAGAAAACCCCACAACTTCCTCAGAGATAGAATCAACACCAAAATGGTAAAAGCCCAAAACAGTAAGTGATCTCCCGATAGCAGTAACCTTCTTCTTATCTAGCCCCAGTGTCTTCTCCTTCCTCAATTATGTGCTACACTTAAGTGTGTATGAGTTGTGTGATAAATAGAGAGTCCAGCTCTCTATTTATACTAGTCCCAACATGACTAAATCCCTACTAGGGCCGACCTCTACTAGGAGAGTCTAATAACCCTAGTGCCCCAGAACTGCGGGGACATTAACCCTTAGACAATCAGAGGGTTACCCATAATGACTTGACATGACTTGTTTACATTATTGATCCTCTCGATCGAAACATCGAGGCATGAAAACATGACTCAATTACATTATAGATACATCCCGGAATAAACATCGGGTTACAATACATAAGATACATAGATGAATACATTCCGAATTTACAAATACATCAACATGCTTAGTATGCTAGCTGTCATCCACCTGATTTATCACAAGTTCTAAATCTCCAAAAATTTGGACTCTTTTAGCTCCCAATTCCTTCAATGCATGCAAACCCAGTAACAAAGCCTCATATTCTACTATATTATTAGTACATTCAAAGACCAACTTGTAAGAATAAGCTTTAAAATCTCTAATGGGAGAAATTAGATATACACCTGCGCCAGCACCCACTTTAGCCATAGACCCATCAAATACATTCTCCACACTCCTTCTTCCTTTTGTTTCCTTTCCAAAGCTTCATGTTCACTTATTTACTTTTTATCCTTTTTACATTTATTTGGCACAATAAATTTTGAATCACAAGGAGACACATCATTGAATAAAATAGATTACCCTAAGTCTGTATCAATAGCATAAACATGATGGATTTCTAGCTGATCTTGACTGCTTACAACATAAGGTGATCTTTTTTCACTATACAGTCTCTTGTTTTCATTGAGAACATGAATTTTAGCATAAGACATATCCATTTGCAAACTTCCTTCTAACTTTGAAGTCCAAGACCTCGACAACAAAATACCAAATTTGGGAGGGATATCAGCCACAACAACATCCATGACCACAGTCTTAGATGGTAAATTATTCATTGATACTACCATGTCCTTTATCAAACCTAGACATTTAACTCTTTTAGAATCAAAAGAATATAGATCTTTATAAGGCCTTGTAATATCCAACCCCAAACTTTCTACCACTCCCTTAGGCATTAAATTATGTGAAGCACCTGAATATAGCATAGCATTATGCAACACCGTGTCATCCACATTTAAACTCATATAAAAAGGTGGTACTTCTTCATCCTCACTATCCACACTATCGATCTTACACCCCAAGACAATAGTAGGATTGTCATCTATCAGTTCCAAATTATCTGGGTGCGTTTCTCCCTGATTACTGATCATTTTTGTTATTGTGTTTTTGTATTCCTGATTTCTGAGCAGCTCATTAAAAGGAATTGAAATATTCAGCTTAGCAAGTTCACTTTAATGTAGATTAAACATGGAAGAAATTTTATCTACCTCCATAGGTGCTGTTTGTTTTGGTTCTTTTATTTTCTAAGTTCTATCTTCAACTTCTTTATGCACAATAGGTTCTTTTTGTTTTTCATTTCTTTTTTCTGTATTTATCTAACTACTGGAAGGCTGATTTGAATTTAACCTTCCTTTATTTATAGCAACATCTCTACTCAATTTTATCTTTCTAACATCATCTATAGCATGCATATATCCCTTATGATACTGTTCCAACTACCCCTCCAAATTATTATCATATTCTTGTGCAAACATATTATGTTCCTCTTTAGTCAAATAGATTTCAAAATCTAAATCACCAAAATGATGACTACGGTCTTCAATAGACTCTGCACCATAATTATCATCCACATAATTTTCAGGGAACGATGGTCTTATCTGCTGATAATATTGGTTCCTTGGATTCCTCTTGTCTCTTTGTCTATTCTATGGGGGTGGGGGAGAATTGGGCCTTATAAAATTAGGGTTTCTGATCTAAGGTTCATTATGTTCTCGATTCACTAGCCTAGCCTCCATAGTTAGCTTGTCCATTAACTTTTCAATCGATTTCAACATCATTTCAAATTTTACATCATTAGATGAAGAAGCAACACGGGTGGAGGGAAGTTCTTCTCTACCTTTCCTCCTATCAACATATACCCTTTGTTTTATCTTCCCACATGCCATCATATTGGCTTCTACTTCTAAGGAATCTGTGAACATAGCAAGAAGAGTAGATGATTTTCTTTTTCTCAACAACAATGCAAAATCATTATCAAAGTCTTCGACATAATAAAGTTTAGCAGCAGTACTAGGGAAGGCTTAATATCAGTAGGTATTGAATTATAGAGTCTCATGAACCTACTAGAAAACTCAAGGACTGACTCAAAACCTCCCTTCCTAATATTATTATATTGGGACAGGGCTTGTAACAAACTCTGCTTATCATCCCATCTTTGCAGAAATGCAGTTTGGAAATCTGCAAGTTTGGAATAGATCTAGCAGGTAAATATTTATAAAATTTATTGGCCTCCCGAGACAAAATTTGTGCAAATATCCTCATATTTAAATCCTCATGATCCACTTTAAATCTATAAAATCATCGAACTTACCTACACGGTATCTTGCAAAAACATCCCCTTCTCCATCATACAATGAAATTCTTTGGGAATAGTTTAAGGGAAGGTCATGTAATGCAGCAGGTAGAGCCAATGGATCAAATCTAGATGCAACCGTTGGTATAGGTGGATTTGGAGCAAGTGGTACAGGATGAACAATTGGAGGATTCTGAATAGGTTGGGAGATAGGAAGCTGAAAATTCTGAAAAATAGGGGTAGATTTTGTAGTTTTCACTGAGGTCTGAAGGTTTTTCCACAAAGATTCAACAAGATATGATTCAAATATACTAGGGTTAATCTCAACTTTCTTTAGGTCAGACCCAGACTTTGATTTTGACAGTAATATTTCAACACTTGTTTCCCATTCAGACTCTAGTATGTTATGTAAATCTTGAGATGATGACATATCAAATTGAGGAATATTTACTTTTTCTTTATTTTTATTTCTAAGTATTCTTTCTGGATTTTCCACACTTTACAAAGTTTCAGTATTAGGATTACCTCTTGTATGTACTTTCTTGAAATCCAGGATGTCTCACGTAGTACTGCTTAAAATGAATGTAAAGTCACAAGAGAAAATGTACAACCTTCTTGCGAATGTAGAAACTTATGTTTTCCCATAGAAATCTCTTTCTTGAAAATTTGCAATCATTGTTGTTCTTCCCAGGGCTAATATGCACTTTCATCCCC
This sequence comes from Pseudotsuga menziesii, assembly GCA_001517045.1. Lineage (NCBI taxonomy): Eukaryota > Viridiplantae > Streptophyta > Pinopsida > Pinales > Pinaceae > Pseudotsuga > Pseudotsuga menziesii. Next base: position 101,815 of record LPNX010171480.1, read on the forward strand.
AGCAACAACGCCAATTTGTTAGCACTGGAAATTTACCAAAGGTTGTGAAGGCTTATTCCTAGGTAACAACAAAACTGCTTTTAAAGAGAGAGAACTGGATTTCTTCTCTTCCGAGAGGGATCTCTCACAAAATATTAAAAAGGCCAGATATGCACAAGTAAAAATATGTGTAGTTTGTAAGATTGGTTGAAACTGAACACAAGACCATTAGGATATGGAGTCAAGATGTGAAATATAGCTAACAGAATTGTATGCATGAGAATTTTAACACAAAGGAAAGATAGCTACTCAGTCACAGTCAAAATTTAATTGTTTGATGGGTAATGAAGAACATGAATAGACCATCAACATAGAGCATTAGGAAATGAATTCTGTATTAATTTTAGAATAAAGGTTTTGTGGAAATATGAAAATAACAGCTAGAGCATGCTAACATGAATTTTAAAATTGTTATACTCTCATTCCAGAAGCGAAAGAAAACATAATGAACAGATAAACTGGAAAAATATTCACATGGGAAAGGAAAATACAGACTGTAACATAGAATAACGCATGAATCTATGGAAAGACACCAACTCCGGCTTTGCAATTTTATTAATAAACACTTGAAAACATACAACTCCAAAATTACTCATGTTTCAACCCTTTCTCCGTCTGTAGGAGGTAAATTTATATTAATGTCTCAGACCTCCTATACCAACCTTAGAATAAAAATTAGTTACAAACCAAAGAACAAACTTCTAACAAACTCGAACCTGGCATATTCACCACGATTTACATAAAACATAAATAAAATGTGGACCATTGAAAAATAGGCTTCTAATCCTTTTCTGCATATCTCAGCTAATGACAGATGTACAAAAATGTCAGGGAGGTGACTGTGAATATACATTTCTCAAAGAAAACCTTTCACGCCATTCTCCTTGATATATTCGTGAATGTAATTTAAACTGGTTTGATCCATACATTTGAATTGATTTCCAATGCTCAGACCTGGGTAAATCTGCAATGACCATCTCATGATCCAGAACTCTGAGCTCCATGTTTTCCGAATATGTAAGATTAGGCACTTTAGTACATGTAATTTTGAAATCAAATAATGTTTTGAATTCCCCAGCTAATTTATCGAACACAATAGGTCCCGACAGGGTGTGCTGCATATCCTCAAATTTGTTGTGATCAGACCTACGATGGACCAATTTTTCCAGATATTCCTCTTGATCAGTCAATAAGGGTCCTTTCTCCTCCCAAAAGAAAGGGATTCCTTTGTTTACCAGTGGATTAAAAAAACTGATCACTTCTTTAACCATATGATTTATAATGTCCATCTTGGCTTGCACTGTCTCCATGATTTTGTATTTTCCAATAACTCTCCTGGCCCAGGAGACCACAAAAAATTTTTCCTTAATACCCGTTATTTTGATCTAGCCTTCTGATAAATCACTCAAAAATTCAATAGCATTTTGAGCTACCTGCATTGGCTGAAAACCTGCAGTAAAACAGAACCAGAAAATCTGCAGTGTTGCAACCTTGCAAGTAGGATTTGAAAGATGAAGATTAGGGATCTCTAGAAAGCACTTGGATCAACAAAATCACCTCCTCCAATTGCATATACTAGTAAGTTCAATCTCCTGTTTTGATAAATTTCAATTTTGAGTGACTTATTGGTCAAGATGGCCCCAACCACTAAGCTTGAGGACAAATTGGAAGGCCTAGAAAAATTCCAAGCTTGGAAGTATAGGATTGGCATCATCCTGAAAGAGAATGGTCTTGAGAAATACATCAAGAATGAAGTTGCATAACCTGAAGAAGCTAAAGCTAAGGAGAAGCATGAAAAAGACCTAATCAAGGTAATTAGGATCATTGCTAATTCCATTAAGGATCATTTGATCCCTCAAGTGTCATCCAAGAAGACACCTAAGCAAATGTATGATGCACTTTCCAGAATTTATGAAGAAAATAACATCAATAGAAAGATGCATCTAAGAACTCAATTGAAGGGCACCAACATGAGCAAAGGAGAATCTATTCAAGATTACTTCACAAGGATCTCCCAGATCAATGAGAAGCTAAATGCTATTGGAGATATCCTCGACGAGGATGAATTGGGTATCAATTCTCTAAATGGCCTCATTATATCTTGGGACTATGTAAATTGAACCCAAGAGATAGAACAATTACACTCACAAAATTGCTAATCAAACATGCAAAATTAACACCAAAGGAAAATGAAATTGGAGCATAACAGTAATCTGTATTGAATAAGTGTACAATAGCGAACCTTATGAAGTAATAGGCTTCTATAATATATAATTACATGAGAGAATGAAATGCATAAATATTCCATTATAAATGGTAAAAAAGAAGGCTTACCAAAACTAGTCAAATCCCCCATATGTGCATAAAGCAGTTTCCAAATCTACGAAGATGCTCATGAATTTGATAATCCAAGTGGGAAATCTAAAGAGGGATGGAAACACAACTCATACATTCTATTATTTGGAGAAAATGAGGGAGGATTATGTGGGAAAAAAACAAGTCAACTACACCTAGTCTAGCTTTTCCTTTTGCCTTAAATCAGAATAAAACAAGGCAGCTTTTTAGAAAAAGAAGATATGCGCTTTGGAGGATATGAAATAAAGAAGACATGCTAAATTTGGTTTCTAGGATGTTTCCTAAGCACTCCATGACTCATTTTTAGCATGTGTTGACTTCTACGGCATGTAGAAGGCAATTAGCATAGAATGGAATCTAGGAAACTAGGTAATAAGACAAAAATAATTAAATTAATGTCTAAGGTAGGTAACTATGGGTTGATTATTCTAACACCCCCCCTTAAGCCTAACTTTATGAGTAAATATCAGAAAACTATAGGGTCTAGAAACAAGGCTTAGTCATCCTTTACATACTACTTGTCCATACAACCAAGGAAAGAGGCAAAAACCCAGTGGGAAAATCCTCCCTTAAACATGGACAAGAAAAACAAAATTTTGGAATCTTGTCATCAATCATGCTTCATAGCATTATCAGAAATCCCCATCAGTGATTTGATATTGCTGAATGTATTCTCACAAAAAAATTTGGTGAAGACGTCTGCTACTTGTTCTAAAGATGCACAGAAGAGTAGAACAATGGTGCCATCATGCACAAGCTGTATGATGTAATGCATATGGATCTCAGTGTGCTTGGTTTTCTATCTATGCACTGGATCATTAAAAATTCAAATGGTGCTCTAATTATCACAGTAGATAATGGTTGAAAATTCTTATTCGAAGCCACATTCTCCAAGTATCCCCTGCAATCACAAACATTGAGTTGCTGCATTTACAACTCCTCTATACTCTGCTTATGTAGATGAGAGTACTATGGCACTCTGATTCTTGCTTGACCAGCTGATTGGTCCTTCTACAAGCATGAACACATATCCTAATGTAGACTTTCAATCTGTGTTGTGACATGCCCAATCAGTGTCAATAAACCCAATCAAATCAAGATCAGATTTTGCTTTGTATAAGATCCCATGAGTTCTTGTTCCTTGAACAAAGTTTAGGATCCTTTTGGCTGCCCTCCAGTGGATCTCATGAGTCTGATCCATGTATCTAAAAGCCACACTAACTGCATAATATATATCAGGTTGAGTGTGTGTAAGATAAAGTAAACACCCAATCAACTGCCTATACAGTGTATTATTTACCATAGGAGAAGAACCTGCTTCTTCAAGCTTGACTCCTAAAAGGAAGGGAGTCTTGCTTGGCTTGCAATATTTCATGTTTAATTTGTTCAAAAAAATCCAAAGCATACTTATACTGATGTACTTTTATTCCATTTTTGGATTGAGCAATTTCAATACCCAAGAATAGGCTCAACAATCCCAAATCTGTCATATAAAATGCATGGTTCATTGCATCCTTCAAGGAGGCAATCTCTTTCTTTGAACTTCCTGTAATCAATAGGTCATCCACATACAAAAAAAAAATCATCAAAGAACCATGAATCAACTTGAAATAGACATTACGATCAGACTTGCATCGAACAAAACTCAGTGATAGAAAAAATCCATTAATCTTGGCATACCAAGCCCTAGGGGCTTGCTTGAGCCCATATAATGATTTATTTAACCTGCACACTAAAGATGGATTAGAAAAAAACCATTCAGGTTGAAGCATCTAAATATTTTTAGTGATATCTCCATTTAGGAAAGCACACTTCACATCCATGTGATGCACTTCCCATTGCTTCGAAGCTGCAATGGCTAGAGCTAGCCTTATGGAGTCCATCTTTGCCACTGGTGAAAAGTTTTCATTGTAGTCAATAACATGTACTTGTGAGTATCCCTTGGCTACCAATATTTCCTTATATTTCAAAGTTGAACCATCAGCATCAAACTTACTCTTGAAAACCCACTCACATTGAACTAGCTTCCTCCCTGGGGGAAGATCAACCAGTTCCCAAGTGTTGTTCTTCTAGAGCGAGCTGAATTCGTTTTTCATGGATGTTTTCCATATTCAATCATGTGCTGCATATTCATATGTCTATGGATATCATGCAACCATCAGATAGCACTTTTTAGCAAATAGAGGATCTTTCACACAAAGGGCACTCTCAAATTGAGATCTAGTCCTCCTTGTTTCATTAGGATTTCCAGCTAGTTCCCCAGCTGCATGAATGGTATTTGTTGCCCATTTTGGTATTATAGGACTGTTAGTATCTACAATCAAATCATCATTATCATACATATCAGAATCAACAAACTCATTAGTCTCTCCACTTACAATCAATGGATTTGGTGGTGAAGAAGACTCTCCAACTTCAACTACTACTAAAGGCTCTTCTTGGAATTGAACACTTCTTTCAATGAAAAATTTGTTATTGATCATGTTTATCAGCTTGTACCCTTTTGAATCTTCAGAATACTCAACAAATAGGAACTCTTGGCTTTGGGGTTGCAAAGCCTTCCTCTTTTTAGTTGGAATTCTAACCCAAGCCAAAAATCCTAAAATGGGTCACATCTGGCTTGTGCCCACTCCACACTTTTAAAGGAGCCATACCATAAAGCTGCTTATGTGGCACCCTATTCTAGATGTAGGATGCACATTTTATAGCCTCATCCCAAAAATTTGGTGGAAAAGTCTTAGCCTCCATCATGCAGGTTTCCATCTCCTTTAGTGACATGTTCTTTCTCTCAGCAACACCATTTTTCTATGGTGTGTAAGGCATCGAATGCTGCATCTGAACACCTGAATCTTTACAATACTAAATGAAATCAAACTTGACATACTCACCACCATTTTCAGATATGAGGATCTTGAGTTTCCTCCTAGACTAGTTTTCAACCAAGGCTCTAAATACTTTGAAGAGGTCAAATACTTTAGACTAATGATTTAGGAAGTGAACCCAACAATACCTGGAAAATTCATCTATGAAGGTCAGTACATATTTTTCTTGACTCAAGGACATATGAGGGAATGGACCAGCAATGTCACTGTGGATCAGCTCAAGAGGTGCATAGGTTCTCTCATGACTAGCTTTCTCATACTTGTGCTCTGGGTGTTTTCCTAGGATACAAACTTAACAGACTCCCTTCGAAAACTTGATCTTTGGTAACCCTATGACCATATATTTTTCACTCAAATAAGAAAGATACTTGTAGTTAATATGGCCAAATATTTCATGCCAAATATTTCTTTCCTCATTAGCATGAATCAGAAGAGAAGAGGGGTTTGAGTAGGGTAGAAAATGGGAAAACCTGTATACCTTCGAAGTGTGATCAACAATACATTTTGCTATGACTTTACCATTCAAAATCTCAGTGATTTCAACATCATCAGGGGAGAATATGACCTTCTTTGGAGACCCAATATGATTCATTTGATACACTGACAAGAGATTAGAGGAAAGACCTGGAACATACAAAACATTATTGAAACTACCATGGTCAAGATCAATTCTACCCTTCCCCATACTATCAGTGAGAGAGTCATCTCCCAAAACCATTGGTGGCCCTTTAGACATGTCAAGAGAGGATAATGTCTCTTTTGTTGAAAACATGTGTCTAGAATCTCCAACATCTATAATGAAGCTAGGTGAGCTTGATGTGCCAGCAACCAGTGCATGTATTCTCTCTCTGTATTCTGAATTTGATCCTCCTTCCTTCTTCTTTGAGAAATCGGGAATAGTGATGTTATTCTTCTCCAGGAGTTGGGTCAACATGTCAAGTTTCTTCTTCATACAAGAGCTCTCAAGATGATAGCCCTTACTGCAGTATACGCACTTGCTCATTTCTCCTTTGTTCTTCTTCTTCTGGGAGTTCTTCTTGGAACCTTGGGGCTCCTCTTGATACTTAGACTTGTCTCTCTTTTCCTCAGGTGGATTTTTAGATTTTTTTCTTTCTTTTTGAATCCACCCTTGAATCTCCAACAACCAAATCTTGGCCTTTGGAAGGTTTTATGGTGCCCAACGTCACCAACTTATCTTGCTCCTATGTGAGGGATTCCATGGACTCTGCACACTTAGGCATCTTCCAGTCTTGAGTTGTCAACTTGGTGGAATGGAAGGTCGAAAAAAACACTGAATAGTAAGTACCAAGATTAGAGAGAATGGCCAAAACTAGTTTCTCTTCCTTCTTTTTGATCCCACACTATTTCAACTGCAAAACAAGGGCCTTAAACTTGGAAAAGTAGAGTTGCAATGATTCGAAGCTACTAGGACTCAAGGATATTAGCTCATTCTCGATTTAATGTCCTCTCATCTCATATTTATTTCCAAAAATATCTTCTAGATTCTCCCACACTTCATTAGGTGATGTCAATCCATCAAGATGGATGAGGAGGTCTCTTGAAATGCTCAAACACAAAAGACCATTAGCCTCATCCCTCATGTTGTGCCATTTAATTTTCTCTGCAACTGCATTGGGCTCTGCCTTAGTTGCCATAGTAACCATGTAGAGACCTTTCGCTCTCAACAATATCTCCATCTCAGCTTTCCACTCAATGAAATTGAATGGAGTCAAGATGATCTTCTGAGATTGGTCCATAGCTCATAAAGTGTGCCCTTTAGTCAGTAGAATGCACTCTTAGTCAAGATGTCGAACCTGCAATAAAAATTTTGAAGGAGAGAAATCGATCTACAAAGGCTCTGATACCATGTGGAAATTGAACCCAAGAGATAGAACAATTACACTCACAAAATTGCTAATCAAACATGCAAAATTAACACCAAAGGAGACTAAAATTGGAGCATAACACTAATCTGTGTTGAATAAGTGTACACTAGCCAACCTTATGAAGTAATAGGATGTTGTAATATATAATTACATGAGAGAATCAAATGCATAAATATTCCATTCGAAATGGTCAGAAAGCAGGCTTACCAAAACTAGTCAAATCCCCCATAAGTGCATAAATCAGTTTCCAAATCTATGAAGATTCTCATGAATTTGGTAATTCAAGTGGGAAAGCTAAAGAGGGATGGAAAGAAAACTCATACATGCTTTTATTTGGAGAAAAGGATGGAGCATGATGTGGGCAAAAAACAAGTGAACTACACCTACTCTAGCTTTTCCTTTTTCCTTAAATCACAATAAAACAAGGCATCTTTTCAAAAAAAGCAGACATGTGCTTTGGAGGATCTGCAATAAAGTAGACATATTAAATTTGGTTTCCAGGATGTTTCCCAAGTGCTCCATGACTTAGTTTTAGCATGTGTTGACTTCTAAGAAATGTAGAAGGAAACTAGCATAGAATGGAATCTAGGAAACTAGGTAATAAGAAAAAAATAATTAAATTAATATCTAAGGTAGGTAAATATGGGTTGATTATTCTAATAGGGACTCATTCATCCAAAATCTATGAGCAAGAAAATAAAGTATGGAGTTTGACATTGTGTGGGAAGATTTCATACAAGAAGAAGCTAGAGTAACCAATAGAGAATCCCTTCTCAGAGAAGATGATTAGTCTCTAGCTTCCCATACTAAAGAAAGAAATCAATCAAACTTCAAGAAGAATAATAATAAGACTTCAAAGAAGAAATCACAGAAGAAGAAGAAGGATTACTCAAATGATCAATGCTACAACTGTCATAAAGATATGACATATTGCAAGAGAATGTCCATCATCAAAGAACAACAACAATAAAAGGCATCATGCTCATCTAGCTGAAGATGAGAATGAAAGACCTCGAAAGAAAACTAGAGGTGAAGAGGTACAATAATATTTGTTATTATTTGCACTCTCTCGGTATGTAACACCTAAAGAAGATACATGGATTATTCATAATGGTGCTTCTAAGAACACGATATGAAATAAGACAAATCTGTCAAATATTGATGAGAAGAACTCTCCCCAGAAGGTATCATTGGGATATGACTACCAATATCCCATCAAAGGTATTGGAGATTCAAGCTACAGTATTGAATTTGGGACCTCCATAAAAATGAAGGAATTACTTTATGCACCAAGTTTGAAAAATAACCTACTCTCCATCTCAGCTCTAGATAAGAAAGGATATAGATTTTCTTTTATAGATGGACAAGTAATTATGTGCTCCAAAGGAAAGACACTTGAAAATGCTGTAGTCATTGGAGAAGAAGGAGGAGGACTGTACAATATCAAAGGACATCCAGAGACAACCCTTGTCCATGAGACTACCAGCTCAACTGAACTGTGGCATAGGAGACTTGCTCACATAAACTACAAAGAATTTCCCTATGGGACCAAGGTCGTAACAGAGTTACTAGATCTAAAGGTCAAACATGAGGGAACCTGCAAGGGATGTGCACAGGGAAAGAACATCAAAAATCCCTTTCCTAAAAGTGACACAAATACTAAAGGTACGTTGGAACTAATCCATTATGATGTATATGGTATTATGACTTCCATATCCTTGAGTGGATATGAGTACTATGTCACATTTATTGATCATTATTCAAGAAATACTTGGATACACTTCTTGAAGAAGAATAGTGAAGTGTTTGGGAAATTCAAGGAATTCAAAACCTTGATAGAGAACCAGTCAGAAAAGAGAATCAAGACACTGAGATCAGACAATGGTGGAGAATAAACTTCAAATTAATTTGAATAATTCTGTAAGGAGGTGGGAATCAAGAGGGAACTAACCACTCCCTATAATCCCCAACAAAATGGTGTTGCAGAAAGAAAGAATAGAACTATCATGGAAGTAGTGAAGATCATGATCCATGACCAAGGCCTCCCCATGAACCTATGGGTTGAAGCTGCAAGTCGAATAGTCGTATATGTGAAAAATAGATTATCTCACAGTGCTCTTGAATTCAATACTCCTGAAGAAATGTATACGGGAAAGAAACTTGAAGTAAGCCATCTCAAGATATTTGGTTGTCCAATATATGTACATATTCTGAAAGAGAAGAGAACCAAATTGGATCCTTCTGGTAAGAAGGGAATATTTGTTCGATACTATGAAGTCTTTAAATCCTTCAGGATATACATCTTAGGGTTCCATCATATCAAGATTAGTAGGGATGTAACCTTCGATGAAGAGGAAACTCTTAATAAATCTAGAAGGTGTTAGCTTGAAGAAATACATAAAGAATATGTACCTCCTAGAAGGACAAAAGATGAACTAACCCTTAAAATAGTAGCATCAAAAGATCATGACATGCTAGAGCCTCAGGAGCCCCCTACTATGGATATCTCTTGAAAGAGAAAACCTGCTTGGGTAAGAGAAACCATACAAGAAGCAGAAAGATATGGAGCACCATAAGGCTCCATAAGAACTAGCAAAATATCAAAGCCATATTTGAGTTATGTAGCTTTGATGTGTGATATTGTAGACCAAGAACCCACCAGCTATGAAGAAGCTGCACAGAAGAAAGAATGGGTTGAAACAATGACAGAAGAATACCGGTCAATCATGAAAAATGATATTTGGTATATTGTTCTCAAAAGAAAACAAGAGTGTGGTATCTTCGAAATGGATCTACAAGATAAAACATGTTGCAGATGAAAGTATTAAAAAGCACAAAGAAATATTTGTGGCTAGAGGATTCTCTCAGAAAGAGGGGATCGATTATGAAGAGACATTTGCTCCAGTAGCAAGGTATAGTTCCATCAAAAATATCATGGCACTTTATTCCATGATGAAATGGGACTTACACCAAATGGATGTAAAGACAACCTTCCTTAATGGTGTGATTGACGAAGAAGTTTACATCGAACAACCACAAGGATTTGAAGTTGAAGACAAAGAAACTCATGTTTGCAAGTTAAAAAAGGCTTTGTATTGACTAAAGTAAGCTCCCAGAGTTTGGTATGGCATAATAGATAGATTCTTGACAAGCATGGGATTTACCAAGAGTAAAGATGATCCTAATATTTGTATGAATATTATGGATGATGAACCAGTCATACTATTGTTGTATGTGGATGATCTATTTATGACTGGAAATGAGAAATAGATCAAGAATTGCAAGAAGAATCTAACTGAATAATTTGAGATAAAAGATATTGGACTGATGCATTATTTCCTAGGGCCAGAAGTGTGGTAGAACCCAGAAGGAAGCTTTATGAACCAAGGAAAGTATGCAATAGAAATATTGAAAAGATTTGATATGTTGGATTGTAAAACCATGGACACCAACTTAAAGTTGTTGTTTGATGAGACATTCGAGTTAGTGGACATGACTCACTATAAACAGATTATTGGGTCATTAATGTATCTAAAAAACACAAGGCCATATATATGCTTTGTTGTGAACACCTTGATTTAGTATCTAGTTAAACCTAGATGAGTTCACTTGATAGCTTCAAAGCATGTGATGAGGTACCTAAAAGGTACGATTGATTTGGGATTGTACTATGGGAGAGATCTTGAATACAATTTTTATGGGTATACGGATTCAGATTGGGCTGGAAGTGCCACAAAAATAAAGAGCACATCAAGTGGATGTTATTGTTTGGGATCCACCATGATCTCATGGTTTAGTAAGAAACAGTCTAGTGTTTCTCTCAGTACAACTAAAGTAGAATACATTGTAGCTTGCTTCGCTTGTTGTGAAGCGATATGGCTTCGAAAGATGATGCCAGGAATATTTGACATGGAGGTGGACACCACAGTAATTTTCTATGACAACTAGAGTTGTATAAATATGACAGAAAATCCAGTGTTCCATGTCAAATCGAAGCATATAGAAATCCGATATTTCTATATAGGGGATATGGTATAAAATGGATCCATCAAGCTCTAGCATGTGGGTACCGATGAGCAAGTTGTTGATATACTAACCAAGCCTCTATCTCAAACAAAGTTCAAATATTTTTGCGAGAAGCTTGGTGTAGTTAGAAAGGACCTTCCTTGCAAGGAGGAAGAGTGATGGGACTACAATTGTTGGACCCTCTTGGAAAAAGGAAGAATCACGTCAAAGACATGAAACCTCCTTGGACAAATGGGGAGTAGGTTGATAATATGAAAATTCTCAGGAAAGGGGGAGTAATGATGAAACTAACATCGATGATGGATGATAGTAATGATGGTCTGACATTCATTAGAGGAAATTTCAATTCAAAATGGGCCTTTTAACTTTAACTCAAATTCCATGTCATCATGTGTTATCCAATGAAATTAATTTAAATTTGAAATACTGTATAGGTCTTAAACACTTTTTTAATATAAATTTGGAGATAGGTATCATAAAAAAAACTACTTTTTTTGTTTGTATTTTCGACATATCTCCTCGTGTTTTTACTCAAACTTCAATCGGGAGATCTCGTTGGATGCGAAATTAAATTCCACATTCAACGAGTACCCACTCAGCATACTTTTGATAGACCCCGCTACCCCAAAAACAATAAATACCTGCAAAAACGTGATGATGATGTCATCATCACATTTTTTCAGGTATTTCTTATTTTTGGGGTAGCGGGGTCCATCAAAAGTATGCCAAGTGTGTACTCGTTGGATGCGAAATTTAATTACACACCCAATGAGCTCTCCCAATCAAAATTTGAGTAAAAACACGGGGAGATATGTCGAAAATACAAACAAAAAAGTAGTTTTTTTCTTTTCTTCCTCCAAAATTAATAAATATTATTTTATTATTTTAACTATTATTTTATTAAATTTTTTTAAGAGGCCCATTTTGAGTTGAAATTTCCTCTAATGTATTTGTGGATGATAATATTCTCTCTTGAGGTTAGCACGTATAACACTATGTGCAAGAGAGTGGTTCTTACTAGTTAAAAAATGACCCTAAAAGATGTTACTCTCGCATGGAGAATACTCACATTTAGTTGTGAATACCGTAGATTAAACACTCGCTCAGGAGTGGTCCTAACCTCAGTGGTTTGGATTCTCTACGATGAGTCCTCATGGACGACTGGACTGACATTTTGTATGTAGTCAAGATCTACTATGTCGACGATACTCTTGTATGGAGAGTATTCCTACATTCATATGCAGATACCATAGAATAACACTCACTTGGGAGTGGTCCTAACCTGTGTGGTACAGATGCTCTATGATGATTCCTCATAGATGTCATAGTATAACACTCACTTGGGAGTGGTCCTAACCTGTGTGGTATGGATGTTCTACATTGGGCCGACATTTTGAATGTGGTCGAGATCTGCTCTGCATACAATACTCTTACATGGTAGAGTATACCTACACGTGAGTGTAGATACTGTAGTATAACACTCACTTGTGAGTGTTCCTAACCTGTGTGGTATGGATGGTCTACGATGAGTCCTCGCAGACAATAGGGCTGGCACTAGGTGCGGTCGAGATCTACATTTAGTTGTAGATGATTAAGCTGATTGATTTCATGGTTCATACTGATGGAGGATTGCATTGTCCTTGGACTTATGTACTAAAGTGATAAGTACTAATCATCATGTTTACTACAAGTAGTGTGGTGGTAAAGGATCAAGTAGATCAAAGTACAACAGCGAAGGATCAAGTAGATATAAGTGCGACTGAAAAGGCTCAAGAAGGGTCGATGGACTATTGCAAAGGATCGAAAGGATCGAAGTGCTACTGAAAAAGAATTGAAAGGATCGAAGTGTTGCTACAAGGGATCAAGAAGATCAAAAGGCTACTACAGAAGATTGAAATGTTGCTGCAAAGGATCGAGAAGATCAAAGTGTTGCTGCAAAAGAACCAAGAATATTGAAGTGTTGCTGCAAAGGGTTAAGAAGATCGAAGTGCTACTGCAAAGGATCTAGAATATCAAATTGTTTCTATGAAGGATTGAAATCTCAAATAATTGCAGCAAAGAAAGGATCAAGTGATCATGTGATGTAGAAGATAAAGAGTAGCTGTTCCAAGTTACCGATTGTGGAAAACTTTCTGTGATGTATAGATGTATTACCTCAATGTACTGTTGTAACTCTCTCTCTTTTCTCCTATAGCCTGTGATGATGTTGTTAGTAGAATAACCTTTTCGTTAAGGGAGAGTGTTGAAATATATTAACTTCAAAGGATATTACAAATGTATTTTACTAATGTAACCCAAGGGAGATGTTATTATTCCTCAAATGGGGTGTTACTATTGTATTTGGTCATCATAGAGTCATGAGGTAAATCCTCCACTTGTGTTGGGCCTTTTGTACCCTAATAAATAATATAAAATACTACTTTTGAGTATTCCTAGGTGAAGTTGGCCCAAACAATTTATTGGGGCTGACTTGTCTATTACAAAAGTTAAGTTGACACATGTGTATAAATAGAGGAGATGTGGTTCTTATTTGAACACATACTCACTCACTTGTGTAGTGCATAAGAGAGAGAGAGAGAGAGAGAGAGAGAGAGAGAGAGAACATAAGGAGGAGAACACCTTTTTTTGGGGTTGTCTTTTATACATCTTATACAGAGGAAGTTTTTGTTGGGTTTTCTTCCACTTGAGGGTTTCCCAAGATAAATGTTGTGTCTATCTTGTGATTGTGTTTCTATCAGTGATTATTGATATGCTGCTATGATTTTGAATTGAGTACTATTGAATATAGTCTAGCATATGAAAACTTAACAACATATCAGTCACAACCTTAGAATGTGATTGTCAAAATCCAAAATTGATAGTATGGCATGCCAGAGCGAAAACCCAAACCAATGGTTTCTATGATATCTTCCAAACAAATAAGGAATCTTATCAATCATGCTCAAAAGTTTGCATTAATCATGATAAAGCCTCAACATTCCAGGAATACTGCAGCAACAAGTCGAATCACCCATTAGCGCAACTCCTGACAACAAGAATAGATCAACCACATTCTTGAAGAATACCAAAATGTATTTCAAGAACCAAATGGAGTACCTATGCATTGTTAGGTAAAACACTCAATTGAACTTGTTCTTGGTTCTTCATTACCTAACGCATCTATTTACTGAATATCCATTCTAAAAAATGAAGATATTTGTACGAAAGTTCAAGATTTGATTGACAAGGGTCATATCCACCCCATATCCTCTCCTTGTGGAAGTCTAGTCATCCTAGTTCCAAATAAATAAGGTACTTGGCTCATGTGCATTGACTATCATGCTCTCAACAAAATTTCAGTGAAGAAAAAATACCCTCTTCCATGGATAGATGAACTCATTGACAATCTGAAAGGTGATAAGTTCTTTATGAAACTCGACCTCAAGTCAGGATACCACCAGATTCCAATCGAGTCCATCAGTGTATGGAAAATGACTTTCAAGACCAAGGAAGGATTCTTTGAATGGTTAGTCATGCCTTTGGGCCTAGCCAGTGCACCTGCAACCTTCATGAGATATATGGATGACCTTATACCACCTTTCATTGGTAAATGTTTCATTGTCTATCTTGACAATATCTTGTTTTCCGTTGATCATGGGAAGAAAAGGTCAAACAACTTCAACAAGTCTTCGACACTCTCCAGCAAAATCGACTATATCTGAACATGGACAAATGCTCATTTTCGATGAGCAACATCAAATATTTGAGGTATATAATTGACTCTATAGGGATTCACGTTGACCGAGAAAAAGTACAGATCCTTAAATATTGGCCCATTCCTCAAAACATTTATGAACTAAGAATTTTTCTTAGTTTAGCAAATTTCTATCGACAATTCATACTTGGATTCAACCACATCACATGGCCTTTGAATTAGTTGACGAAAGGAAATGGGAAAACTTTCTTCAAATGGACACCAACACAACAACAAGATTTTGATCAAATAAAAAACAACCTTTGTACTACACCAGTACTTGTGTTACATGAGTTGCATCAACCCTTTGAGATTGAGACGGATGCATCAGACTATGCCTTGTGATCACTCAATCAGGTCACCCAGTCACGTTTCATTTTGAGAATTTCAGTGACATTGTTAGAAGGTACTTGACGTATGAGAAATAATTGTATGCCATTGTGCAAGATCTTAACAAATGGAGACACTACATTCTTAGCAAGGAAGCGGTCATCCTCACTGACCATAAACCTTTGCAGTTTTCTCTGTCCCAGTCGAAACTAAAGAAAACCTGACAACTCAAGTGGATTAATTACCTGCAAGAAGTTCAATTGGTAATTAAATATCGAAAAGGAAAAACCACTGTCATAGCCAATTGTCTTAGTAGAACACCCATTATTCTGCTGTTTACAGTGATGAGTATGCAAGGTTATGACACCATTACTTGGCCACAATTGTATTTGATGGACTGCAATTTATCAACAAATACATACCGACATGTTGTGTACTACCGACTAATTCCTAAAAGACACCTTGCTATAAAAGCTTGGATTGCTTTGTGTATCGATCGACGATCACCGACAGAAGCTCATTTGGGATGCACAATACAACAAGACTGTAGGAAATTTTGGAGTTGCAAAAACACTTGTTATCCTCCAAAATTATTTCTATTGGCCTTCACTTAAATATGGCATCAACAAGTACATTCAATCATGTGTAGTTTGTGTCATTGCTTAACCTTCGAATAGATGATAAGGACTGTACACACCCCTTCCAGTTCCTAGTCGACCATGGGAATATACTTCTATAGACTACTTGACGAAATATGCTACTACCAAACATCAGCATGATGCGATATTAGTAGTATTCAACAGATTTTACAAGATGGCTATACTCATACCATGCAAGAAGACTACAACGACACAACAAACTGCTTAGCTATTATTTGAGCATGTGTGGAAACATTATGGCCTCGCAACGACCATTATTTCTGACAAAGATGCTATATTTGTCAGCACCTTTTGATAAAATATATAGAAACAACTCATCTCGAGAATTTCTTTGTCGAAAACCTTCCATCCACAAATAGAAGGATAGACGGAAGTTGTAAATCGCTTAGTCATACAACTGCTTCGCATGTACAACCACAATCATCATCAAACATGCAATGAAAAAATTCCATACATACAACACAATTATAACCGTGCTCCACACATCTCTATGGGAAATATTCCATTTGAAATTTGTTATGGATTTCAACCCTCAACGAATATCGACTTAATCAGTTCCTCGACATAGTTGAACGACACCGACTATGAAGGATGATAAGTGGAGAAAGCATTGAAATTCAAAGATCAAATCTATAACATCCATAAGTAAGCACATGAAATGTTTCAATGAGAGAATGAAAAATCTAAGGCCCGACACGACAAGCATCATATTCCTCATTCATTCCAAATTGGGGATCAGGTCTAGTTACATCTAAAGAATGAGCACTTCACTAGTCCATATAGAAATATGAAACCTTTGTGATATGGTCCATAAAATATTCTTAAACATATTGGTGAAAATGATTTTCAGCTCAACATTCCTTCATGTCTTAGCCTACATCTCGTTTTTAATGTATATCTACTTCGATCATACCATGCACCATTGTTGGAACAAAATGACTTTGAGACAATAGAACCCGAAGACATCCATCCAGGTTTAGGAACATCTTCTTTGAGACATCATGGTGGGTCAAGGCATACACCATAAAAGGACAAACTTCATTCCCTTGTTTCGAGTGGCTAAAGATGAACATCTCCATGTGCAAGGAAAATGGTACTCTTCTACTGAATTAGCCAACAAGTTTCCCCACCTGAACGAATACACAATGGAGACCATTGTTTCTTAAGGAATGAGGAATGATACAACCAGTAGTTGGTAGGTTTTCAAGTGTCAACAAAGTCTATCACTTCGAATGCTTCTCCTGCCTCAACAGGTTCACCTCGATAGGTCCACCTCGATAGATTCGGCTTAACAAGTTCTCCTCGACAGTTCTTCCTTGACGGTTGAACTTCTAACCCGCAATAACTTCTTTGTAACTGAACATAACAGGTAGTCACCCAAGCATATCAACATCCTATATAAGCATGTAGACTAATGTAATATATGAACAATTCTATTTCCTCCATCTTTCATGGAGAAGAAGTAATAAATTGGTTCGAAATCTTACATTTTGTTTATCCATATACTTTTTTTCGACCTGAGTGTATTCCTGCTTTGCTATTCCTTTTAACATGCTTCTGCCATAATAGAACTTGATTCATTCAGTCGACTGTTATCCCTAGTGTGCACTTGGGCACGTCTTGGTTCAACGTTTGTATGTTTTCTCTTTGTTTTCTTAAGATCTCTATGTTTTCTTGAGCTCCCTCCCTTGGGATTGATTGATCTTCTCTCAGCTTTGGAATTCTTGCTCAGGCTTGTACATTAGCCTCTAAGATCTAGTTTACCCCTTGTAAGCCTTTATCCCTTTAACCCATTCACCATTAATTCCTAACCTCATAAACCCTAACACCCTAACCCTATAACCCACAACCCCTAACCCCTAAGACCTAGTACATCCCTAACACCTTAATGATATAACCCATAATACTTAAATCCAAAATCCCTAAATACCTAAATACCTAATCTCTTAACCCCTAGAAATGATTAAACCTTTATCAACTTGAGACTTAACCCCTATCCCCCTAACCATTGACCCCTAAATTCCTTCACCCCTAAATCCCCTACCCCATAAAACCCCCTAAGCCCCTACTTTCTTAACTCCCTAACCCATAAATCTTTAATCTAGTTAACCACTTTATTCCTTTACCTCTAAACTCTTAACCCCTAACCCCTAATTCCTAGCTAACCCCTTAACCCTAGAACCCCTAACCCATAATCCCTAAATCCCAAAACCCATAAATACCTAGAAACCCCTAATCCCTCATCTCCTAGAATTCATTAAGCCCTTAACACCTAAGCCTTTAATCGTTTAACTCGCTGGCACTTAAACCTTAACCATCTCAACCTTAACATCCTAACCATAAATCCCTAAATTCCTTATCCTGTAAATATGTTAAACCCTAAAGGAATCACCTATCAAATAATCACTAATCCCCTAATCCTTATGGCCTTAACCACTAATCCCTTAATCCATTAATCTCTTACAAAATCTTAACACTTAAACCCTTCACCATTAACACTTAAAACCTCTTCAACCCTAACACCATAACATCGGTTCCCTCAATCCCTTAAACCCTAAAGACGCTACCCCATAAACCCCTTTATCTCTAAGCACTTAAAACCTAACACCTAAGCTGCATTTTATCCACAAATACTTAAGCCCTGATCCCTAACCTATAAAACTCTAACTCCCTAAACTTGGAGCCCTAGATCCCTTTAAGAACTAAATCCCTTAACCCATAAGTCCCTTGAATCCTAACCCCTTGACCCCTTGACATGTTTACCTCGAATGAGTCAACCACTAACCACTAACCTCGAGTTTACCGCCTCACCCATAAACCCTTAAAAATTAACCGCCAACCTCTGAAAAAATAATACCCTAACACCCGAGCCCTAAATCCCTTAACAACTAAAGCCCCTAACTAGCTTAACCTTATCCTCTTAACTCTAGTTAATCACTTATTATCCCTTAACCCCTAATTCCTAAACCATTAATTCCTATCCCCTTAAGCTCTAACCCCTAAATATCATAAACCCTAAATAATATAACCTCTTAATTAACCCCTAGTACTTAATCCCTTAACCCCTAGCCCCTAATTACTTAGATAGTAAACCCCATAACCTCTTAGCTCCTTATTCCTATAATGCCCCAGTTTTGACCCCGTGGTATTGAATTGCATATGATGCAAATATTGTATTAAATCATGGTAAGTAGCTCAAGGGAAAGGCCCCACCATGGGTTTAGTGTTTTATGTTTCAGTGATTAAAATCGATGACGATGGTTTATGTGCTAGCTAGGAACAATATGTTTGAGACATCATGTAAAATGAAAATTAATAAAAATAATACAACTAGCTATGCACCACAACTTTAAAGAGATGGGGGCATGATTTCACAAGGAATAGGGAGTGGGAATGTTTAACCTTGACCCATTGGGAAAATCCATGTGTCAAAGAAAAACCCATCAAGTTGTCAACCACCCATTTTGTCCTTTTGTGCCCAGTCATTAGAAGTGGTTGGGGAAGTTATTGCATGGGAATGGGAAGAGTATGGGAAAAAATTCAAATTGAGCTGAGCACCCATTCTTGAAAAACTTGTTTTGTTTTCATGGGAAAGAAAACACCCAAAAATGTATGTCCATTCCCTCATTCATTAACGTTTTCATCTTCCCTCACATTTTGGGGATCGACCTGACGTTTTTTATCATCCATCCTTCATTCATTGTGCGAGGGGGTGGGTATGGTCAGCATCGTGGTTCATCCAAAACTATAAGCATAACAATGTCTTTGCTCTGTGTTATTTGTTTTGAACCATTTACCCTTATCCAATAGTCGTGAACCTCACGGGTTGAGCGATTGGGCGATGGAGATCACTCGATTTTATGAAAGAGTGCTCCTTCAAGCTTTCCCCAGTGTCGTCGCACATTGGTTCATCATTGTAAATGATGGTATTATTTACCTAAGCCATGGAAGGTGTTTCTACAGTGGTCTCCTCTATTATAGAGTGAGGGGAGGCTGTTTATTGTGTTTTATCTTGTGGTTGTAGTGATGTGCACCCTGGTTTGGGTCTGATTTGTATGCAAGACTTAGGGGTGCAAGAGAAGAGGAATGGGCTTGTTAACCTAGTGCAAAGAAGAACCTCATGAAAATATAAGAGTGGATGGTGAATCCTTACTGCATAGACCTGAAGAGAACTAGAAGGGAAGGCATAGCCCAAGGGACTATGGAGTAGAGAAGGGGATGCTCCCTTGTGTTGGGGTGTAGTTATTGTGGATACCATGCCATATAGATCTTATGTAGGTGTCCCTAGCTCTTGAATGAACCAGTAGCTTAGCTTTTCTACCTTTCCACTACCTTAGAATCCTATTAACCCAAGGGATATTGGCTTAGATAGTAGTCTGTTAACGCAATTGGACCTTGGCTTGGCTGTGTCTTGTGCACCTGGTCTTATGTGTAATCCTTGGATGGATAACATGATAAACCCAACTGTGTTGTCTTGGTTGAGTTTTTGTTTTGTCCTTGGCTATGTGTGAGTCTGCTAGTGTTCCTTTATTCCTTGTGGGAATCATGCCCAGCTCGGGGGTGGCAGTGTTGCTAAGAGATTGATGAGCATGCTGGCCTATGGTTGGGTGGAACGTTGCAGCGACGTAGCTAGTTGCTGGACAAGCTTCTTTCAAGATAAGTTTTCTTGTCTATTTTAATATCTACATATGCATTTGCTTAATGAAATATGATGAACATGCCTAATGTGTTGAATTGATGAATTTCTTCCGTTGTATAATTGAAATTGTATGCATCTGTGTATATTTTATTCAATGCATATTTAAATTATGTTATCGAGATTAGATTTCCTTGATTGGTGAAGGCCTGAATGATCAAGTATGTCCAGGAATTCTGCTAACAGGTTGAATTTCCAGACAGAAATCTCCTTTTGCAGCTTGCAGGATGCGGGATGCGTCTTCACAATCTCTATTTTCACAGATTTCCTTCCGCAACTCTTCTTTCCACAACTTGTGGGATACGGGATATGGAATGTGGGATGAAGATTCATAGATCTCTACTTCCGCAACTATTTTTTCCGCAAAAGGTCTATTTCGCATGAGGGATGCAGGATGCAGAATGAGGGATCACAATTTTCATATTTCCCTGATTCTGGAAACTCATGATTTCCACACCGTTGATTCTTGTGGGTTGATTCTCAGTCATTGATCTATCTCTAGATGCGGAACAGATGGTGATCCTCGATTTCTGTTGCAATTTTTCTCCGTTGTTCGATCTCCTCCGAGATCTTTCTTTGTAGATCGTTGAATTGATCAATGGCAGACGGGAGGGGACATGATAGTGTGGTATCAGAACATGAATGTTGAGGAGTGTTTCATGGGAATGCCCTATGTTTCAAAGAATGGCAAAGCTTCCGTTGGAAATTTTTAATTCCACATGATAATCGGGGTATGGGTATGTGACAGAGTGGTATCAGAGAAAAGGTGTAGCACTAGGGCCTAAATGGGCCAACTTGAACAGATAAAAATGAAAAATAAAACCCAAGTTGTGAGTTGACAGAGCTCTTGGTTGCAGCATTGGTATAAATGTTCCAAGGAAATTAGTTGCAGAAAGAAAACTACAACAAGAAAGAGTGCTATTTAGCAAAATTGCTAAAATTAGCCAACCCAATGAAAGGCACATTGAACATTCATGCTTGCAAAAAGAAATTGGTAAGTAATTGTTTGAATTTCTGAGATTGACTAACAAATGATGTTGCTAACACATTTTGCAAAGTCATAGTGCATATTGAAGAGTTGATCTTGGTCCGACCAAGGAGGTCAAAGACTATCAATGCCAAGAAAATTAATAGCATGGATGATGCATAGGATCCCTGTGGACATGGGAAATATACTATGGTGGAAAAGCCAAGAGACCCACAAGAGGGCAGGAAGCCACTCCAATGCTGGAGATGTGGAGGAGCCCATTTACGCTAGATTTTTCCACATGGGAAGGGTAAGTAAGGCTAGCTTAAAATATCCAAGGTCATAAAACTGAAGCTGTTGGGAAAAGGGAATGAGAGAGTTCCCTAGATGCTGCAACAACCATAAGAATCCTGAGGCTAGAGTTACAGGGTTGCAAGGAAGAAAATAAAAGGCTGGTAAAGGCTTTGGTAGAGAAAAACTAGATGAATTCAGTCATGATACAGAGTTTGGTAGACCTCCAAAGGTAGATAAACTCTAGGCATCATTTAACAGAGGTAGAAGGGAGTAGGAGAAATTCCCATAAGAAAAATGTGAATCTTAACCCAAGGAAGAAATGTTTTAAACCTCATCACCTCTTGAAGTAGCAAAGGAAACCATCACAAGTTGTGATTGAGCTGGCTAGAATGATGAGGGAAAGGTTAAAGGAACCACTCAAATGTTGGGGATGTGAAGGACCCCATTTGCGTAAGAATTTTCCACTTGAGAATGGGAATGAAGGTCAAGTCCCCAACACCCAAGAAGCTGAAACTGTGGGTTATTCCTAAAATTTGTGCAGTGTTAGAAGACCACCAGGAAGGTCATAACTCAAATATGGTGGAATTTAAGGGTGAGATTGCTAAACAGACTATTTTTGTTTTGATTGACCCTAGATTGACTCACAACTATATCACCCCTAGACTTGCTAAGCTATGCAACTTCAAGAATTCAAAGAATAAAAGATCATGGTTAGTCTAACTAGCCACTGGAACAAAGAAGAAGGTCGGTGAGGTGGTAATGAAATGTCCATTTGTCATGGATGGGTTAGTCACATGTGCATATTTGAATGTTCTACCTCTTGGTTCCTATTGTGTTCTCGATGGAAGGGATTGGTTGGAAGCAGATAGAGCAAGGCTTGATTGTTACCACAAAACTTTTGATTGCTTGGATGAAGAAGGAAACCTGAAGGTTGTGAAAGGTTTTCCAAAAGTGATCTCTTGAAGGAATTCTTAAGTAATACAATTGAATAATTTATGTGGGAAATGTTGCAGAATGTATGCAGCTCTTGTTTTGGAGGCAACAAAGAATGATACTCCTAGGTTGGAGGGCTGTCATGTGTTGTAGGAATTCAAGAATGCTTTTCCAGATGAAATTCCAAACCTTCCTCCAAAGGGGGACTATAATCTCACAATTGAACTTGTTCCAGGTAAAGCACCAGTGTCCAAGACACCCTATAGGGTGAATACACTATACTTGCTAGAGTTTATGACGCAGCCACAAGGGTTGTGGGAAAAGAAGTATGTCAAGCCAAATGTGTCCCCATTGGGAGCACTAGTTTGGTTTGAGAAAGAAAAAGATGATACACCCTGGTTGTCTATTGGTTCAGGAAATTGAACATGGTCACTGTGAAGAACAAGTATCCTTTTCCTAGGATCGATGACCTCTTTGATCAAGTGAGGGGATCAAAGGTATTTTTCCAAGATTGACTTGGGGTCTGGTGACCATCAGGTAAGAGTCAAGGATGGAAATGTTCATAAGACAACCTTTAGAGCAAGATATGGATCTTATGAGGTTGTAGTGGTATCATTTGGTTTCACAAATGCACCAGCTACATTCATGTGCCTCATGAATAATGTTTTCAGTAAGTATCTGGACAAGTTTTTTCTTGTTTTCCTTGATGGCATTCTTATTCTAAGAATGAGGAAGAACATGTGGAACATTTGAGGCTGAATTTGAAATTTATCAAGAAGCATAAGTTGTATGTAGGGTTAAGCAACTATGAATTATATGAAGATAGAATCATTATTTGGGTCACATTATCTCAGATAAAGGAATACCCGTGGACCCTGAAAGGGTTGAGGCCATTAGGAGTTTTCCTACTCCAAGAAAGATGACAAATGTAATATCTTTTGTGGGACTTGTAGGGTATTACAGGAAGTTCACTGAAGGATATTCTACAGGTAAAGTGGAGCCTAGTTATAGGCTGGAGAGGCCTACATGTGAACTTTTATTTCCATGAAGAAATGACCCTTGTGTGTATGGGAATACATATGAGGACTTCCTGAAGACTCAGGTAGAATGACCTGAGTAGAGCAGTATCGTTTTTCCCAATGAAACCCAGGGCAGGAAGCTGCCATGTGCCATGAGAAGGATCTCATGACTGAGAACAGATTTTAAACATTCAAATTGTGAGTTTTTCTATTGATTAGGGGAGACTGTGATCTCCTGTGATGGTTTTGAATCATGCTAACCATGGATATTCTTGTCTTGCATTGCTTGATGACTGAGGTTTCTTGTTGACTAACTATGATTATTTGGCTAATTAAAAACTATTTCAGAATGACATGGGGTATGTGGATGTCCAGGTTTTGGGAAGCATGTGTAAGTAGGGGATGGGTGCTCCCTCTTTCAAAAATACAAACAATATGAGGATGAGCTCATAGTTGCAAAAATATGATTTTCTGCAGGAATCAGAAGTGTGAACTCATATTTTTATTTGAATATCAATGTTATTGATTGTTTGATATTTGGGAAATCATGCATGCATGAAATAGATTTGAAAATATATAATTGAAATTTTTTATGATGACATCTCATATGAACTGCATGCCTATATGTAATATAGGTGAAATGATGAAAATATGTATTGGGTGTACATGGCTCCTCGAAAGGATGTATGGGGTGTACATAGATTCTTAGAGGGATGTCTTGGGAATAGGTTTGGAAACCTAGGATGGAAATTTTATAATGACATCTGATGTAAACTGCATGTCTATATGTAACATGGGTGAGATGATGAAAACATGTACATGTAGTACATGGATCCTTTCAAAGGATGTACTTGGGTACATAGCTTCTCCCCCTGCCATCTAGGCATTGGTATGCATCACTGGGGACACCCAAGGTGTAAGACATCCGGTTAGACTTCTTCCCGCACACATTCATGCCGTAAGGGGATTGTCATGAGAGTGGGGGCTCCATGAAGAGAATAACCCATAGGTATTATGATGTCTGCAAAGTAAGCGCCTGATCATTGGTAAGCACTTGGAGGAGGAGTTGGGCCCTTATGCTAGAGTTGTTATTGAGCAGCCATAGAAGTGTTGGGATCTGAAGCAGGGATGATTGGATCTCAGTTGAGAGATGCTATAAGATAAGTATTGGATTACTTGGAAAATATTGGTTGATTTTTTGTGACTACACATGTACATAATGATTCAGCTAAGATTTTTGAAATCTTGTTAAGAAATAAATCCCGCGGAAATGAATCTGACATGTGAATTAATATGTTATGGTTCCTGGAAAGGAAGTGCCTCAACATTGGCAAGCACTTGGAAGAGGTGCTAGTCCCATAAACTAGAGCTTCCATTGAGCACCCAAGGAGATGATAGGATCTGAAGCGGGGTTGACCTGATCTCAGTTGAGAGATGTTATACAAATAAGTATTTGGTTTACTTATCAAACTTTTTTTGTTATTGATTTTCTTTAAATATACATGAGCATATGATGCATCAATGGTTTTGAAAATCTTGTTATAGATTGCATCCTATAGGAATGAATTTGACATATGAATTAAATTCATTGTGGTTTTCGGAAGGGAAGCACCTAATCTTGGTAAGAAACTAGAGGAGGTGCATGCTCTTAAACATAACTTCTATTGAAGGACCCAAAGAGGTGTTGGGCTCAAGAATGGCACTGCCAGACCTTGATTGAAAGGTATTTTCAGGTGATCCAAGGACTGCAGAAATTTGACTACCCTTTAATGCACACCCAAGTGTGGGGTGGGGCAGGGTTGTGAGCACCATGGTTGTATAAAGCCCAGTAGGACACCTATGGAACCAAAAGAAGCTACTTATGAAGATGAGTATTTGGCTCACTTGGAAACTTTTTGTTGATTTTATATCAATATACATGTGCATGTGATTCAACTATGATTTTGGAAAATCTTGTGAATAATGACAAGGGAATTGACTCATTGAGCATACGTATTGTTGGTTTCCAAAGACACTGGAAATGTTCCAAGTTGAGGAGGAGGATTCTCCAAGACTAGGAAAATATCTTGTGGTGTGTGCTGATGCATGAAAGAAAGGACTTGGAAGAGTTCTAGATCATGCCATTGGACAGATAATGGTATAGAGGAAGCACGACGGTCCTAAAGAGGCTAGGTGGAAGCTGGAGGATGCCATGTGATTGACACATCCATTTTGTTCAAATTTGTAGGGCATTGAGGGAGGTTCCAGTTTAGCATTTTGTTAAATTTTGTAAGCCGCCAAGGATAGTGCTATTGAAGGGGGAGGGGAATGTAACACCCTGGTTTTGACCCCATGGTATTGAATTGCATATGATGTAAATATTGTATCAAATCATGGTGATGAGCTCAAGGCAAAATCCCCACCATGGGTTTAGTGTTTTATGTTTCAGCGATTAAAATCGATGCTGATGGTTTATGTGCTAGCCAGGCACAATATGTTTGAGACATCATGTAAAATGCAAATTAATAAAAATACCACAACTAGCTATGTGCCACAATGTTAAAGATATAGGGGCATGATTTCACAATGAATAGGGAGGGGGAATGTTTAACCTTGAGCCATTGGGAAAATCCATGTGTCAAAGGAAAACCCATCAAGTTGTTAACCACCCATTTTTTCCTTTTGTGCCCAGTCATTAGAAGGGGTTGGGGAAGTTATTGCATGAGAATGGGAAGAGTATGGGAAAAAATTCTAATTGGGAAGAGAACCCATTCTTGAAAAACATGTTTTGACTTCATGGGCTAGAAAACACCAAAAAAGTATGCTCATTCCCTCATGCATTCACGTTTTCATCTTCCCTCACATTTTGGGGAGCGACGAGACGTTTTTGATCATCCATCCTTCATTCACTATGTGGGGGGGGGGGGGGTATGCTCATCATCGTGGTTCATCCAAACCTGCAAGAAGAATCATGTTTTTTCTTTGTGTTATTTGTTCTAAACTATTTACTCTTATCCAACAGTCGTGAACCTCACAGGTTGAGTGATTGGTTGTTTTGCTGAGCGATTGGGCAATGGAGATCACTCGATTTTATGAAAGAGTGCTCCTCCAAGATTTCCCCAGTGTCATCACACTTTAGTTCATCGTTTTGAATGGTGGTATGATTTACCTAAGCCATGGAAGGTGTTTTTGCAGTGGTATCCTTAGTTACAGAGTGAGCGGACCCTATTTACTATGTTTTACCTTGTGGTTGTAGTGATGTACACCCTTGTTTGGGTCTGATTTGTATGCAAGACTTAGGGGTGGAAGAGAAGAGGAATGGGCATGTTAACCTAGTGCATAGAGGAACCTCATGAAAAAATAAGAGTGCCTGGTGAATCAACACTACACGGCCCTGAAGAGCACTGGAAGGGAAGGGATAGCTCGAGGGAATGTGGAGCAGAGAAGGGGATTCTTCCTTGTGTTGGGGTTGAGTTATTGTGGATACCAGGCTAGATAGACGTTTTGTAGGTGTCCCTAGCTCTTGATTGAACCACTAGCATAGCCTTTCTACCTTTCCACCACCTTACTAGCCTGTTAACCTAAGGGATATTAGCTTGGATGGTATCTTGTTAACCCAATTGGACCTTGGCTTGGTTATTTCTTGTTGTGCACTTGGCCTTGTGTGTAATCCTTGGATTCACAACTTAATAAACCTAACTGTGTTGTCTTGGCTAAGTTTTTGTTGTATCCTTGGCTATGTGTGAGTCTTCTAGTGTTCATTTATTCCTTTTTGTTGGGGCGCGCACCCTAACGGTCCTTAAGGTGGGTAACTCCGCGGGTTTATGAGAGTTTGTAAGTGGAGTTATGACTTAAAATAGTCTTAGGGGTGTCTGGTTTAAGTAAAATCCTTCTTATTGTAATAAACCCATGGTTTAAGTCTAGGTTTTAGGGTTCAGGGTGCCCATGGTTTAAGTCCATGGTTTTGTAATGGTGCGCTGTATAAAGAGGCACTTGGGTAAAGAAGTAAGGTTAGGATTTTTATGTAAGAAGAATTAAGGTGAAGCTAAGGCTATTTTGTAAGAGAAGGTCAAGTCCCAGTTGAGTGCGTGGACGACCTCTGCAGCTGTGTGCGCAGAGGGTTTGTAAGTGATTAAGAGATCTGCAGCTGTGTGCCCAGAGGCCTGCAGCTGTGTGCATGGCTTTAAGGACTTGAAGGGATCTGTAGCTGAGTGCGCAGATCAGAACTGTGATTTTGTAAAGAAGTTGAATAAAACACAGTTCTGTGGACGTAACCCCTACACTGGGGGTGAACCACATTATATCTGGTGTTGTGGTTCTTTGTGTTATTTCTTTTATGTTCTTTTATGCATTGATAAATAGATATATCTGATAAATAAGATCGCTACTAAAATACTCGCTTCGCTGTGAATTCCTAGTAAGGGTTAAGCAAGTCACTGTTTGTTTATCTAACCGCGAAGATATATATGTGAATGCTGAAGCACTATGCTAGTTTATTATAAATTATTAAAGGCTAAAGGTACAGTAATATCCCTCTTATGCTTGCAGAAACTTGGTTCTGTGGCACCCCATAGCTATTTCAGGTGAGACTGCAACCTGTTCACAGGTTGTTGCCGAAAGGGCCAACACTGTGGGTCTTTTGTTGGTGTGAAGTAAAAGGTATAAAACCTGGGTCTGCCCTATTTCCCAACACTTTTTGGAATCATTCCCAGCTTGGGGGTGGCAGTGCCGATGAGAGATTGATGTGCACACTAACCTATGGTTGGGTGGAACCTTGCAATGACATAGCTGGTTGCGGGACAAGCTTCTTTCAAGATAAGTATTCTTGTCTATGTTAATATCTGCATTTGTATTTGCTTAATGAAATATGATGAACATGCATAATGTGTTTAATTGATGAATTGCTTTTGATGTATAATTGCATTTTATGCATCTTTGTATATTTTCTTCAATGCATTTTAAAATTATGTTATGGGGCTTAGATTGTCCAGATTGGTGAAGGCTTCAATGATCAAATCTATCTGAGACCTTTGCTAATGGGTTGAATTTCCTGACAAAAATATCCTTCCGCAACTTGCGTGATGTGGGATGTGAGATGCGGCTTCACAATCTGTATCTTCGCATATTTCCTTTTGCAACTCTCCTTTCCGCAACTTACGGGATGCGGCTTCATAGATCTCTACTTCCGCAACTCTTCTTTTCGCAACAGTCTATTCCGCATGTGGGATGCAGGATGTGGGATCACAATTTCGATATTTCCTTGATTCCACAAACTCAAGCCTTCTACACCTATGATTCTTGTAGGTTGATTCTCAGCCATTAATCTTTCTCCAGATGCGAAACAGATGGTGACTGTCGATTTTTGTCGCAATTTTAATCCACCATTCGATCTCCTCTGATATCTTTCTTCGTATATATTCGATTTGATCAATGGTGGATGGAAGGAGACGTGACAGTGTGGTATCAAAACATGAATGTTGAGTAGTGTTTCATGACCATGCCCTGCGTTTCAAAGAACAACAAAGGTTCCATAGGAAATTTTTAATTATGCATGATAATCGGGGTATGGGTACGTGACAATTCCTCTAACCCCAAAACCCCTAAACACCTAAACCTCTTTATCCATTTGAATGTGACCCATACAACATGAATTCCAAAATCCTTGAAAATAAGGAGGGATAGGAAAATAGAGGAAATATTATATTGGTAAGGAAAGATTAAATTATAACGTTTCAAGGAAATGTTTTGTGTGTAGATAGCCATAATGATAGAGAATTTATTTTCAACTTAATGCTCTAGCATTTTCCTTCATTAGACGTTACCAAGCTATGCACCAAACATATTAAATGTTTGGGATTTTTTTTATTAAACAAAGAATGCTCAAGCATTATGGACTCAAGAAACTCTAGAGTGTTTTGTGATGAAGAACGTGCAAGCATTATCAATTTAATAAATTCTATAGCATTCTGTGAAACTATAACACCCTAGCATTTTGGCTTTGCACAATTTTACAAATAATCTGCACTCTACCTATTTTATCTCAAATACTTTGTGTATTGTCTCCTTGACAATAGTGCAAACATAATCATGCAAATTAAGAGTTTTAATTGCAATCTATGCAAGCTTAAAGACTCTCTATTCATAATTAAAGAAGATTCTACATTCACAATCAAACAAACTTGAATAATCTATGTTCACAATTGAAGAGGAAAATACATTCATAATTGAGAAAGCTTGAAGAATCTATATTTAGGATTGATGAAGAATCTATATCCACAATCAAGAACAATCTTGAAGAATTTATATTGAGAAAGCTCGAAAATTTTATATTTAGGTTTGAGGAAGAATCTATGTCCACAATCAAAAGCAAGGTTGAAGAATTGATATTGACAATTGAGGAAGTATCTATATATTTAGAATTGAGCAACGTTGAGGAATCGATATGAACACAATTGAAGATGAATTTACATTCACTATTGAGCAAGCTTGAAGAACCTATATTCACAAATGAAGAATTTTTATATTCACAAGTGAGCTAGAAGTTACTTTCACAATAGAGCAAGATTGCGGGATCTTTATTCAACATTGAGAAAGTATCTATATTCACAATTGAGAAAGCTTGAAGAACCTATATTCACAAATGAAGAATTTTCTATATTCAAAAGTCAGGATGTAGAATTTACATTCACAATTGAGCAAGCTTGAGGAATCTATATTCACAATTGAGGAAGTATCTATATTCACAATTGTGTAATATTGAAGAACATATATTCATAATTGAGAGAGAATCCATATTCATAGTTGAGAACACAAGTAGAATCTATTTTCACTATAAATTGTTCATTGTGGTCATGGGGAATGCACATAATCGAAAAAGGAAATCGATAAGGAAAGAGAAGCCTCAAGAAAAAATGGAAGAAATTAGAGAAAAGAAAATATTGGACATGTGTAATCGAAGGAATTCCATGGATACTCATCCATTTCCAACCATAGATGATTCCATAGTCATTCCTACCAATCCAAAACAAGAAAAACAAAATAAATCACTAGAGGGACCCTCAATTTCAAGAACATTTGATGAAAAAAGGGCCACATGGAACTAATAAAGAAGTAAAATGTAGGTGCTCATTGGGGGATGTTTCAATTCACACTTCAAGTCAACCTTAGACTATGCTATCAAATGAATTGTTCGGTAGTTTCTATACAAGAGACGAACTTAGGGAGGCTTTGAATGCATGATTTATGGTGGAAGTAGGAGACGTTATTCATATCGTCCAAGAAAATGTCCAATTTTCCACATTCAACTACCAACAAGAGAATGAAAGAAAACAACCTCGTGTTGAAACTATAGAGGATCCCGTGTTAGGATTTATAATCCTCACTTGTCCAAACTGTCTATTAGATTATATTATCCTAACTTAGGAGTCATTTAATTATTATTGGGCCACTAGTACCATTGGGTCTACTTGACCTAATGGGGACACATGTACCAGTCACTAGAGTGTGGAGAACACCGATAGAGGCTAACTAAGACTGAAAACACTTGCATGCATCAGTTTAGGAACCTCCTAGGCTAATCCCTACAATTTAGGAGTCACTGGGAGTGTTGACACCAACCTCCTTCAGTTGTTAGTAGTTGGTAACTAGTTAATCTTAGTTATGCTTTAGTTACTTTCAGATAAATACCATCCAGTTCAGTTAGCACCATTTATGCATGGATGCATGTTGGAAGGAACCATTTCTTACCTACTTCTCACCTACCATAGCAATTAGACTGGTTTGATTGATTGTAACTGATTGAGAGATTGGATTTGACATCTGGAGTTATCCAATTGAACTCCGATAGTGATTTAGACATATTTAGTTATCCATGCAGTTAGATACAGTCATGGATTCAAATTCATACCTAATGATTCAAATTCCTCCTTATGTAACACCATTGTAACACCAGATATTGTAATGAGGTTTATACTATAATTATCTGATCAATACTTGTATGTTTTCTGTGAGATTTTTTTTTATAGTGTGTATTATTCATTCCTTTTCACTGCATAATAATTAAGAATTCGATCTCACTCATTACCTGAATATGTAATGGAACAATAATTCTAATATGCTATCAGATCCATCTCAGGAAATCTTCAAGTCTTTCTACTCTCCATTGCACACCAGAAGTAGCTGGGTTTTCCCTAGAAGTCCCGCAAAGAGTGCCTTGCTTCCTCCGAATTTATTTAGAGTCGCAGTGTGGGCACAATGGACCCTAAGAAAGTGTGCATGTCAAGAGGGAAGGCTTGATTCTAACATAGTTTGAATGATTTTGGTTTTGCATTGAATTTCTACAGGTACTACGTAGCTTGAATTGAAGATATTGTTTGATCAGCAGGATAATTATGGATTATCAACCTTCTACACCTCAGATCCTAACACCCTTCAATTATGCTGATTGGAGGGAAGATATGCAAGTTTCCTTGTGCAACAAGGGCTTCTTCAAGATAATACTAGGAAGGGAGGCTGAGCCCCATCATCTAGCTGAGAAAAACAAGTTTCTGAACCGCTTAGATGAAGCTTTTGGTTATCTATGTACTCACATATCCAAAGACCTCCTCTTTCACCTTCAAGGTTTGAGGAATCCCAAAGAATATTGGGAGAATCTTGAAGTCTGTTGATGTATTTGTAACTTAGGAATGTATTCACTTGTATATCTTATGTATTGTACCCCGATGTTTATTCTGGGAAGTATCTATAATGTAATTGAGTCATGTCATGCCTCGATGTTCCAATTGAGAGATTCAATAATGTAAAAAAGTCATGTAAAGTCATTGAGGTTAACCCTCCATTGTAAGTCAGGGAAATAGTCCCCACAATTATGTCAAGGTTAACCCTCCTTGTTGATCAAAGGGAAAAGTCCCCACAATTGTGGGGCACTAGGGTTATTACACTCTCCTATAGATGTCAGCCCTAGTAAGTAATTGTTAAGTGAGGCCGACATGTTGGAGTGGACATTAATTGAATGAAAGAATATAAATAGAGAGTGAGCCTCTCTATTTATCACACACACACTCACTCATTGGGGCGCATGAGTGAGAGAGGAGAAGCTCTCTCAAGTGAGAGAGAGAGAACAAGCTGTTGGAGATCATATTTATGTTTTCAAGTTTTACTACTGCCATTGGTGCTCATTCTATCTCTGAGGAAGTTGCAGGGTTTTATCCTTTGTGGTTTCCCCGAGGAAAATTCTTTGTGTCTCTTGTCTCTTGTGTTTATTGTTGTGCATGTTATTCTCTCAGAGAAGATCCTAGATCATATTGCTTAAATGATAAAAATCAAACATGGTATCAGAGCTAACCTGAGAAGAAGACATTGTGCAGCTGCAAAATATAGGGCTTTTTACTTTTTGGGTCTCTCTCCACAATCCATCAGCAAAAGAAGGCTAGGATTACTCTCCATTGAAGGGCGCATCTTTCCATCGAAGCAGAATTTGATTTCGAGCATTTTCAATTTTTGGTGCAGGAAATTAGGGATTTTTACAGAAGAGGAATTTTTTAGTTAGCCTGGCATAGGATTTATCTCCTCATCAAAATCCAAGTTTAGAGACATGGGTCAATATTTTTGGTTGGGTGAAACTATGGGAAAGTCAAACCCTAGTTTGACCTCGGGCTTGAAAAACCCTAAAATAATGAAACTAATAAGTTCTTGTATATTCGCTATATCTCAATATTGGAGAAGGATCAGCTACCAAAAGTTTCACAGGTCAAAGATAAATTCTGAATGTACACTTTTTCCAATTTTAAGCCTTATATTCACTATATTCTAGGAGATATGATTCCTCCAAGTTAGGGTTCCATCCTCTTCCATGATTCATCCCTAAACAGGACACCTGGGGAGAAATGCTATATCTCAGGATACAAAGTTCCAAATTAAATTTCTCAATATGTTCCAAAAAGGGCATGGACTTTAATTTATATGGTAAAATATTCAGACCCCGAAGATGAAACAGTGACACGTGGCAGTCTGTACAACCTCACTATGCTGAATAGTCCTGAAACAGGTGACCTTGGGAAAATGACCATAACTCCCAATTGGTGAGACCAATTCTAATGAAAACTATTGTGTTGGAACAAGGCCATACTAGGATACCTCAAAATGAAATTTCAGACATAGAAGAGTAGTACTTTATGAGATACCATAGAAACAATATCAGGCATTTCTACAAAAGAAATTGGTAAACTAGGGCTTCTTGTTCCAAGAGCTTCCCTCCACTATTTTTAGAAAAGGAGTATATTGGACAGATCACCTTGAAGAGGTCTATCCTTCTATCCTATCAGATTTGAAATATTCTAGGTTTTGAAAATTAGGGTTTCTCTGACAAACTCTAGATCATCCTTCTCTGGAACTAGGATGGACACCTCAAATTAGCAAGATCTAATATTTTGCTATTTACAGTTGAGGTTCTCATTTCAACATGACTTTGAGAAAATAGTTGAAGAATGTGGAGATCCAGAATGTAGAGACCATATAGTTGTACTTTACAAGGGTATCTCAAATCAAAGAACAACTTGAAGCGATAGAAGAAGAAGTGGAGAATGCAGAAGTTGTGATAACCACCTTGAATGGCCTCCCAGGATCATGGGATTCATTCATTCAAGGAATGTGTGCCAAAAGGAAGTGATTACTTTCAGTAGACTCTGGGAAGAGTGCACACAAGAAGAAGCTCAACTAATAATAAGAGAAAAGAATATAGGAGCAACTGAATATCAAGCCCTCATGATTCAAAGAAGATTCCTCAGCGACAAGGAATATGAAGAACTCAATTCTTGAAGAGCCTCTTATCTATCTTGAGCATTTGTATAAGAAATGATGCTGTTATGAATGAAGAAGATGATGAATATGAAATAAGGAGTCTACCCACAAAACAAATAAAGATAAGTATTCAATTGTCATTTCATGATATTGTTTTGTTATGCATTTGTTTATATTCAGTTGATGTATTATGCATGATAAAATGTTTGCATTAATGCCATTATACTACTAATATGCATGTTATGGGCAAGTAGCTCATGGTGCTATAAAACTATCCATTGCTACTTATCTAGAATGAAACCTCTTTGCTAACATATTGGCTTAGTGCACAATCTCAATGTTGTCTTGTAGAGATGGAAGGCATCTAGAAAGTTTCCGTGAGATATGGATGAATGTTGTATTGGATAAATAGTTGCATGATTATATCTTGATGCAAAAGAATTTTTTATGAATATACCTTATGAAATGTTTCTAACCATACAACTAATGCATTTGACTTGTAGGAAAGATCACGTAAAATTGCCTACAACCAAACAAGGATGAGACTTGTTCTGAAGAACAAGTGATGACAGTTCAAGATCAAGAATAATATGATGAATGCAGCGACATCATTGATGCAGAACCTTCTAGCTATGAAGAAGTAGCCAAGAATAAAGGGAAGACCAGTTCAAGAGGAATGATGTCTAGGTTGTAGTATCGAGACCTAAAGGGAAGTTCGTAGTTCCATCATGAAGTATATGGAAACATCATGGGATACAAGGAAGATTCATAGCATGAGGCATAGACTATGAAGAGACATTTGCAGCCACTAGAAATACACATGACAGGCAGAATCATGTGTGCAAATGAAAGAAGGCCTTGTACAAGCTCAAAAGGCACCCATGGGATAACACATACATGATGAACTTGGAGATCACCTAGAGTGATGAAGATCTTAACCTTTGCTACAGGTTGAAGAGGGAAGGATATAGAGGATGACAAACTCACAGATGGGCACGAGAAGAAGTTTTGAAAAGATTCAAGATAGAGGATCTTGGTATCCAGTGACCCTATATGGATACATAAAATATTAGTAGCAGAGGAAGCTACTTGTCACTCTAGTACAAAATGTTTCAATGCATAGAGTATGAAAGACAAAGGGAGAATGATGCTTCGCTTTAGAGGGAGTGACTGCAGAAGATCCTGAGGTTCAGCATGGTATGACAAGATGGATAGCTTACTAATGAATCTAGGATTTACCTTTGCTTCAAGGTTGAAGGAAGAATACCAGTGATGCTCCTATTATATGTCGATGACTCGTTCATAACAAAAAAGAGGAACTCATTAAAGATGCAAGAAGGAGACTTGCTGCCAAGTTCGAGATGAAGGACTTGGATATCATGCACTACTTTCTAGGCATGGAGGTGTGGTAGAATGTCCCTAGAACAAGGGAATTCTGCAGTAGAGATCCTGAAGAGATTCAGGATGATGGACTGCAAGACCATGACCACACCTATGGCATCGAACCTAAATCTATTGAGTTTTGCTTCATCAGAGTTGGTTAATGCCACGATGTATTGTTAGATGATTTCTTCCTTGATGTACCTGACAAATACAAGACCATATATTTTCTTTGATGTGAACACATTGAGACATGTTCACCTGATGGTTGCAAAGCGTGCAGTAAGGTACCTAAAGGGTACAATTGAGTATGGGCTCAAGTATGAGGAGGATCATAAGATTAACTTGGAGGGTTATGTGGATTCTGATTGGGCAAGTTGTGCCATTGATAGGAAGAGCACTTCAGGGTGCTGCTTTAGTATGGGATCAGGTGTGATATCTTGGTTTAGCATGAAACAATCCTGTGTGGCACTAAGTACACTGAAGCAGAGTATGTCGCAACTTGTTCAGCTAGTTGTGAAGCAGTGTGGCTGAGGAAGCTACTATCTAATTTATTTGATCTCCGACTGGATGCTACTTGTATATATTGCGACAACCAGAGTTGTGTGAAGTTGTCAGAGAACCCGGTGTTACATGACAATTTCAAGCATATTGAGATCAAATGCCACTATATATGGGATATGGTGCAGAGAGGACCAATGAAGCTCCAATATGTTGCGATGGATGAGTAGATAGCTGATGTGTTGACCAATCCATTAACCAGAGTGAAGTTTGAGTACTTCAGGGAGAAGCTTGGTGTTCTTTAGATTGAGGTTCCTTCCAAGAGGAATTGATGAGTCTATAAGCCATTCTGACATGGTGGTAGGTGGGGCCTCCCATGGTTAGATCTAAGGGTTGAGCCATTTTGACATGGGGGCAGGCTGGGCCCTCCTATGGTCAGATGTAAGGGGAGAGCCATTTTGACATGGGGGCAGGATGGGCCCTCGCATGGTTAGATGTAAAGGTAGATCCATTATGTCATGGGGGTAGGTTGGGCCCTCCCATGATCATATGTAAGGGCAAATCCATTCTGACATGGGGGCAGGTTGGGCCCTCCCATGGTCATATGTAAGGGTAGAGCCATTATGACATGTGGGCATGATGGGCCCTCCCATGGTCAGATGTAAGGGATGGTCCATTCTGACATGGGGGAAAGCTGGGCCCTCCCATGGTCAGATGTAAGGGATGGGCCTTTTTGACATGGTGGTGGATGTGTTCCTCCCATGATCAGATATAAGTGCTAGGTGTGCCTTTCTGACATGGTTCATTCCATGGTCAGATATAAGTGTTGAAGATGATGAAGACCTACATGAAGGCTAGGCCTACAACCAGCATGAAAAAGGGTTGTCCCTGTAGAACTTCCTGTGACGAGAAGAATGAAGAGATAGCACCATTTGATTGAGATAGTGAAGCAATGATGACCCATCTTTGATGATGATCCAGATCAAGTGATGATCCAGACTTGATAATGATCCAGTGATGATCCAGACTTGATGATGATCTAGCTTTGATGATGATCCAGAATTGATGATGATCCAGATCAAGTAATGATCTAGACTTGATGATGATCTAGTGACGATCCAGATCAAGTGATGATCCATACTTGATGATGATCCAGTGATGATCTAGACTTGATGATGATCTAGTGATGATCTAGCTTTGATGATGATCCAGATCAAGTGATGATCCAGACTTGATGATGATCCATATCAAGTAATGATCCAGACTTGATGATGATCCAGATAAAGTGATGATCCGGACTTGATGATGAGCGAGTGATGCTCTAGATCAAGTGATGATCCTGACTCAATGATGATCTAGACTTGATGAAGATGACTTGAATATGAAGATGAATTGAAGATGAAGATGAGTTGATGATGATCCAGATGATACAGAGAAGAATACTTGTGCTTATAAATTGTGTCAAGAGAATACCTTCCTAGTTAAGAGGGAGTGTTGATGTATTTGTAACTTCAGAATTTATTCACTTGTATATCTTATGTATTGTACCCCAATGTTTATTTTGGGAAGTATCTATAATGTAATTGAGTCATGTCATGCCCTGATGTTCTGATAAGGAGATTCAATAATGTAAACAAGTCATGTAAAGTCATTGAGATTAACCCTCCATTGTAATTTGAGGAAATAGTCCCCACAATTGTGTCAAGTTTAACCCTCCTTTTTGATCGAAGGGAAAAGTCCCCAGAGTTGTGGGGAACTAGGGTTATTAGACTCTCCTAGAGATGTCGACCCTAGTAAGTAATTGTTAAGTGAGGATGACATGTTGGAGTGGGCATTAAGTGAATGAAAGAATATAAATAGAGAGTGAACCTCTCTATTTATCACACACACACTCACTCATTGGGGCGCATGAGTGAGAGAGGAGAAGATCTCTTAAGTGTGTGAGAGAGAGAGAACAAGTTGTTGCATGTAATCTTTATTTTTTTGGGTTTTACTGCTGCCATTAGTGCTCATTCTATCTTTGAGGAAGTTGCGGGCTTTTCTCCTTTATGGTTTCCCCGAGGAAAATTCTTTGTGTCTCTTGTCTCTTGTGTTTATTTTTGTGCATGTTATTCTCTCAGATAAGATCCTAGATCATATTGATTAAATGATAAAAATCTAACAAAGTCTTATTTGGAAAGAAATATGAGCTATGGGGGAACATCCTAGAAAATGAGTTGGTAATCTTGCATCCCAGCAATTTCGAGACCATACAACAATTCTTTACCAAATTCAAGTCTCTTGTACTTCAATGCAGAAAATGTGGAATAGAAAGAAAGGAGGAGCATCATGTTCTCTCCATACTCGAAAAACCAACTATTGAGTATTTTTTATTTGTCTCAATATTCCAAACCAGAAGAGATTCCATTCCTAATTGTAAGATTCCCTCACTTGATTCCTTTATTGTGTCCTTAATACAGGAGCAAGAAAAGTTGGTCCAGATAGGAGTCATCCAGAATTCCAAGGATCACGCCCTCCTACTGAGAGACTCTTCCAAAGTGCAAGTTAAAAGGAGACCTAAAGGGAAGGAGAAAAAAATTAAAAAGAAAAATTGTCCCTATTGTATGAGGGGTTTTCATCCAGAAGAATCGTGCATGAAGATAACCCTTGACCAATTGAAAGCTCTCTTTGTGCAAAACAATATTTCCCTTCCACAAGGTGTTGAGATGTCTAATGATGGGGAGAATAATGAATAACATGAGAGATATCATGCCTTCCATGCAGGCCTCACTCCATCGAATGCTCACTTGATATATTCTAGAGCATCCAACCACATGGTTGTCTCAAGGGAATCCTTCATCACTTCCACTCTATCAGGAGGACATAGCAGTCATATGGGAGATGAATCTAAAATACTAGCTATTGATAAAGGTTCAGATAAAATCCATCATGTAGAGTTCAATAATGGACTCTATGTGACCTCTCCTACAACAAAGAAAATTGTTGAAGATGAAGAAGAAGCATAATCTTCCACACAGTCAATTATTTGAATTGAAGAAAGTCTCCTTGGAGTGATTCCTTCTTCTGCTGCACCAGAAGCTTATGAGATATCTAATATATCATATTCTCACATGGCTGATATAAAAGAATACATTTGAATTTTATTTTTTGAATAAAAAATCTCCTTCCATTGTTTGAAAAAATTCTCTAGTGATTCTTCTATTTTAAATTCTGTGCATAGTTTACCGGTGATTGTTTCAGAAAATGAATAGGAATTTTATTTCTCTATCTCTAATGATGTTGCTAGTGTGTATATAAGTAATAAAATGTATATTTTGGAAATAATATCATATTTTAGGAGTGATCCATTCACTCTCATTGATCTAGATATTCCAGTAAATTCCTACATGATTGCATGCATCAATTTTAAGAGTTTTGAAGAGGGAGAAAACTATGCATCTACCATCTCAGTGGAGCACACTTTTGGATCTGATATGAAATTATTTGGATTTGATATGATCTTATTTGGATCTGATATGATATTATTTGGTTTAAGTTTTAAGTTCCAAGAGCCTTCAGTCATGATTGTAGCTGGTTTCATCAATTTTGGTGTGACAAATCAAGTACCGCAAGTCCTCTTCAAACTTGCTACTGTCGATTTGATGTTAGTTTACTCTTATGAGTTTGATAATATTATGTTTTGTGAATCATTGGTAATTTATGAAGATATATCAAATTATGGAGCTCAATCATTCGCTCTACATAGTCCCAGGGATTTTATACCTATCTATTTGATCACATGCTCATCTCCTCACAGAACTAGTAAAGATGGAGACATTCTACATTCGCTTGGACACTTGATCCTAAAACTTGGGGATAATTTTACCTCACATGGGTTGATGTTTAAGGATGCAATATATCATTTTCTTGGGTGTTCCTCACATGGTTATAATTATCAAGCACTTTTTCTCTCTTATCAAATGATTTCAATTGCTCTACATGGGTTCCATTTTCATCAAGCAGTTTTCTATATTTCTGATTCAGTTGAGCATATTCTTCTTCTTCCAAAGAGGAAAATTCCTCCATAAATACCCATTATTTTGGATAGGTTCACATGCATAGCTTTAGGATGTTGCTGCACAAAAGAACCATAGTGTTGCATAGTTTTTCAGTTTTGCAGCAAAGTTTCGACAAGTTATTTTTCTAAGGAGGAAGCTTCTTTCTTCTAAAGATAGCTTGCATTTTCCTGTTTCCTGCTTATTTTGAAGGGGGGGGGGGTCCCATGAAGTTTTCTCCCATTTCCTCAATTTATTAAGACTTTTTTTTTATCTCTTAGATTTTATATGGGCTACTTTTGGCCTTGTTTCTAGGGCCCGCAGTTGTCCAAGTTAGGATTCAGGGGGGGTGTTAGGATTTATAATCCTCCCTTGTCCAAACCATCTATTAGATTATATTAGCCTAATTTAGGAGTAATTTAATTATTATTGGGTCCACTAGTAACATTGGGTCCACTTGACCTAATGGGGCCACATGTACTAGTCACTAAAGTGTGGGGAACGCCAATTGAGGCTAACTGAGACTGACAACACTTGCATGCATTATTTTAGGCACCTCCTAGTCCAATCCCTACAATTTAGGAGCAACTGGGAGTGTCAACACCAACCTCCTTCAATTTTTGGCAGTCGGTAACTAATTAAGCTTAGTTATGCTTCATTTACATTCAATTATATATTCTCATGTTCAGTTAGCACCATTTATGCATGGTTGCATGTGGGAAGGCACCATTTCTCACCTACTTCTCACCTGCCACTGCAATTAGACTGGTTTGATTGATTATAACTCATTGAGAGACCGGATTTGACATCTAGAGTTATCCAGTTTAAATCTGATAGGGATTTTGACATATCTAGTTAGTCATGCAGTGAGATAAAGTGATGGATTCGAATTCATCCATAATGATTCGAATTCCTCCTTATGTAACACCATTGTAACACTGGATATTGTAATGACGTTTATATTGTAATTATCTAAGCAATACTTGTATTTTTCCATGAGATTTGTTTTGTTCATTGTGTATTATTCATTCCTTTACACTGCATAATAATTAAAAATCTGATGGCACTCATTTTCTGAAGATCTAATGGCACAATAATTCTAATATCTTGGTGATGTTGCACATGATATAGTTTCAACACCCTTACCTCCATTAGCAAGTACATGCCTAAGAAATATGAAACATGTACAGGTTGATGAAGGCCTCAATATTCCACTTGAAGATACATTGTCTAAACACACTATTTCGTATCAAACTCAACAAATACTTGATAAAAAATATATATTCTAAATGTGATGGGGATAAGTGGAGATTAGTTTTTGTCATTGTTAAAATCTAGGTCTATGACTATTGTTAGAAGGAGATTAAGGATAAAGATGACCAAACATACTAAACCAAGTTCTCATAATGTTAATATTTTAGTAGATGCATTTAGTATAATTGGAAAGAAATCTCATCCAAAGGATTTCAATGCAACACCATGTGTTGTCACAATCGGCCGTGAAAAAAAACACTAGGGATCTTTGTTTTCTTAAACCTACATCCAAACATATTAATTTGAAATGTCAAAACACTCCATAGTTATTGTTTTAGAACATAACAACCTGAAACTCGTCAAATATATTCCTGGGACTTCATTGGTATTCTTCCACGCTCTGATATGAATCACATTGATGTGGTAAAGGCAATAGTGCAAGATTTTTGGCATGATAAAACTAGACCTTAATCTAACCAAAAAGATGTATTAAAAGTGAGAAGGGGTTCAAGGGATAATGCACCCCTCATTAAACATTTTATTGACATGACACAAACAAAATTATATGAGAGATTTAGGTATGCACATAATAAACTTAACTTAGTCCAAATATCCGTCGAAAAATGAAAACCATGGTATGTTAAAATAAACACAATTTGTAATGCCTGTTGTTGATACCAGTTTGAGT
The DNA here is from genome assembly GCA_001517045.1 of Pseudotsuga menziesii. Taxonomy (NCBI): domain Eukaryota; kingdom Viridiplantae; phylum Streptophyta; class Pinopsida; order Pinales; family Pinaceae; genus Pseudotsuga; species Pseudotsuga menziesii. Next base: position 144,267 of record LPNX010171480.1, read on the forward strand.
ATGTTTACTATTATGACACACACACACACACACACCAACACATATTGCATGTACTGCATATCACTCTTGTGTAGGAATTCTTAACTACATTTCCAGTAATGTCATCTAGAGACCTTATTCATAGCATATTGTGTAGAAGGATAGGAGGTTCACATTTTATCAAAAATATTACATATATGTGACATGCCCAAGGTGTGGTGGAATGAAATTATTGTACAAATGTATACATGTGACCGATTAAGATGAACTTGGGAGGAAGGAGGTGAACTTGCAATCATTGAAATATGCCACATATGATAATCATGGAGGGAATAAATGAAAAAAATTACAATTGGTCACTTTTCAGGTTAGTAATGACTCCTTGAATAATATAATTTTCTTTAGATTGAAATTTCATATATAACAATCTATTGATGTATGTGTTTATTTTTTATCTACTATGTATGGGCTTGTGACTTCATGGAGGGATTCTTTGAAAAGACACAACAGTATGTAAATCACGTACATGTGGCTTGTTTGCAAGATGAATATTTTAGAATATGCAAGGATACATTTCTTGTTGGTACTATCTTGTGAGTGGTCAATTTTGTGGAAAAATACACTCTTCAACCACAAAATGAGATTCAAATTCAATATTTTGAGTAGAACATGTCATCATAATTGTCCATATCACCTACATAGATGGGACATATAGTACCAAAGAAAACAAGGTTATATTGAAGGAGTATCACTTCTATGTAAGTGATGATAGGTGCCATGACTTAGATTTTGCACAACACAACTTTCAATTGTTTTATAATCACTTGAAGGACAACAATATATAGATGGAACAAAATTGGACTTGGTATGATGGTTATGCGAGGAAATTAAAAAATTCACGTGTCTTCCTCAGGTAGTGTATGGTCTACAAAAGGAACAAGGTGCCACAAATTTGGAACTATTTTAAGACTGGACATAAAAAGGTTAACATGATGGAGCATGTGTGCGCATCAAGAATGAATTACGTAGGCAAGAAATGGATTTCACAACTATCTCACTCATCCGAGATGAAAATACCATTGTTGAATGGTGTTCTTCAGTTGTGGGGCAGGGAGAAAGAAGGAAAGAAGACCAGTAAACTAGGAAATCACAAGTACACATATATTTTTTGGAGGATATAGATGTAGATTGGTCACAATTATAGAAGTGCAAGACCATCCAGCGCACTCATGCATTTCACTTAGTTAGAACGTCATACAATGCTATAGTTGAAATTTGGACACATAAACTCTCTTTTTTTTGTTTCTCCATGTATTAGTGGTGAATGGGAAAATTATGAATTTACAGATTGGGTTGAAAGCTAGGATCATGTATCACTCCCCATTGGTCGAAATATGTTTGTATATTTATCCCAGTTGGAGGAGGACGAATCAAGTATTTCACCAGACTATGACCACATATTAGCTCTTGTAAAACCATGTTCGATTAATATCTTGGAAATTTTGAAATGTTTGACAGTTAGTTGTATTTATTTAGTTGAATCTTGTGTTGACACTTTATATTTTTTGCAGGTAACATATACATAGTGGTTGTCCCAAGAGGAAATGAATGTTGCACTGACTATTGGTTGGCACATTGCTTGGATAGGAAGCATACCCTCAATGTCTCATTAAGAAAATCAAAGGGAAATGATTTTCTAATTGGGTCGATGGTTATCAAAGGATAATATTTGATATAGGTTTCCCTTGCACCAAAGAAAAAAGGTTATGTATTTGAATATTATAGACCAGGTCATATTGTATACCATTATACAATCTTAGTTATTGGAACAAACCTACAGATGCAAACAATTCCAAGGAAGAACTCATCAAAGGCACAATACTTCTTTCCTTAATCTAAGCATGAGAGATTAATGTATATTGTTGGTATTAGAGGTGATGTCTATGTTATAGCCAAATGACCATAGGTAGGTAGTCATGCATGTGGTATGCATGTCTTATTGGTTATTGATGTTAATATTTTGACAATTGCAGTCAGATATTGGCATCTTGATAGAGTGATAAATTGCACAATCTTCATCATGGATTTTGACTTGTTCAAGATTAAAATAATCTAGCATAATTCCACTTGCACCAAATGTTCAAGTTTTCATGTTTCTAAATTCTAGAAACCCTAGTTTGTAGCCTAAACGCTAGCCGAGATTATAATGTACTTCACAAATTTAAATCATTTTCATTATACATATATATTCATGTGCATATAATCATTTGTCAATAGAACCCATTCCCCCCTCCTTTAGGATCTAGCTCATGCGTCTACCACAAATATTGAAGTTGGTCCTCCAAGGAAATTAGTTAACACCCAAAGTTTTCATGAAACTTTCTAATGAAAGTGTTAAAATAAGGTATAAACAACTTCCCATTTTTGTTAAGGTCATGATAGAGGAGTTTAAATTTAATCATATAAACATAGATCCATGACCCTATCCTAGAAACCCTAGATCCAATCCTAAAAACCTTTGTTTGTAGCCTAAAGCCTAGTTTTTAATATATAAACGTTATATTAAACCCTAATTTGTATCCTAAAACCTAGTTTGTATTCTAAACCATAGAAACAATAGTTTAAGAAATGTATATTATCAAGCATTCACACCTACATTAAACTTTGTGATGTTGTCACTAGCCTTGTTGAAGCCATAGCTTGTACTTGTAAAACCTAGATTGTATACTAACTCCTAGTTTGGAATGTAAACCTTAGTTTGCAGGTTAGGCCCTAGTTTGTAGAAGTTCTAGGTTGATCAATCACTTTAATGTCAAATGCAATGTCCCCATTAAGTTATATATAATATATGGCATTCACAAATTTATAACTTTACAATGTCATGGCCTTGTAGAACCCCTAGATTGTACTTGTAAACCATATATTGTATCTAAACCCTAGATTGTAGACTAACTCCTAGTTTGCAATGTAAACCTTAGTTTGTAGGATAGACCCTAATTTGTAGTTTCCCTAAGTTGACCAATCACTTTAATGTCAAATGCAATGTCCCCATTGAGTGATGTTAACTAGGCATGATTTTGACACACACCAAATATTTCAAGGATAACTTCCAAATATAAAAAAAAAAACCTAGTTTGTAGCCTAAACCCTAGTTTCTACTCTATAACCTACAAACCCTATAAATTCCTAGATCCGAGGGTCTAATTCCATGAAGCCCAACACAAAATCCTATGGTCGGCCTCACCACCTTTTTAATGCCTAGATACACTTATCCAAACTTACGAAGCTCAATTTGAAAGCTTGGTGGTGGTTTTAGGACCTGGGACTAGTTTGGCATGTGTCCCTAAATGGCTACAGTGGATGACATGCAAATGGAAATAGAGAATATTTTGTGCATTGAATTTCAAGACATTCAACTCCATTGGATTACATGTAGGGATTCCTGAATCTTACGGGTTACATGGATTGGTGCACCTTTAGTTTGTCCAAAATGAACACTAGGTTTGAAACACACGAAAATTCTTGCATGGGTGAAACAAAATCCAAACTGGAAAGATAATTGGGTTGTTCTAGCTCCCATGTATTGTTTTGGCCATTATGGACATGGTCATATTTCCCACACTCACCCAGGACATTTCAATGAAAAGTTGACCCCCTTGTGCAAAAGTGGCATTTGGGTTTTCCAAGCAAAACCCTAGTCTCGAAGATGGTAGAATAGGACTACTTCTGGGATATTGAATCACCATAGAGGGGTTCACCTAGCTAAAACTTGACATCATGAATCCATTGGAATCAATGGTTTCATAATCCGAGATACGTATTTTTTTATGCCTAGTTGTAACTTGCCACACCTAGCCATTCAGGGACAATTTGTGGACTTGTTCTCGTGGCATGAAATCCAATATGGGTAGCAAAAATGGGTTATGTCAGTTCTCATGTATATGTTTGGATATTATGGACATGTTCATATTTTCCATAGTAACCCGAGACATTTCAATGCAAAGTGGACCACCTTATGCAAAAGCGACATTTGGCTTACTGAGCAAAACTCTAGTTCCAAAGTATTAGAATTTGAATGCCATTTAGATCTTCAAGAAGATAGTTCTAATAATGTTTTCAGCAAAATAATGGAGAATTAAGATGCAAACTAAACAAAACAAACCACACAAGAAACAAACAAGTATTGCTCAAGAATTTATAGTATCATTCACAATAATAATATCCGGTGTTACAATAGTTTACATAGGAATAATTCAAATGCATGGGGTATGAATTCGAATCTATCAAGTGGATATGATTGTATCTAACTAAATCTATAACTCATGGTCTTGCAATCAATATCAAAGTCCAAAATCAACTCCGAGAAGTCCAACCAACTCAAAGAAAAAGTGACAGCTAGTTAAATCAATGCAACTAAGTGTGGTAGGTGGGAAAAGTCTCCTACTTCATATGCATCCATGCATTATCCATGCAATACATGTGCTAGCTAACTGTTTGTGAACTAACTAAAAGTAACCGAGGGCTAACTGAGAATGACTAGTTCTAACTCCAGCTAACTGAAGTAGGTTGGTGTCGAGACTCCCAGTGGCTCCTAAAATGTAGGGATTGGTCTAGGAGGTGCCCAAATTGATGCATGCACATGCAATAAGTGGAAATTAACCTATAGAAGTGTTCCCCATACTCTAGTGACTGGTACATATGGCCCTGTTAGGTCATGTTTTTGTTTTTCATCTTTTAATACTTTTGTTTATGTTTTGAAGCTTGATTTTATTCATTTCTTCTAGAATTTTTTTGTTTCTTAGGATAGTTTGGATCATTTTCCTTTAACTTTCATGTTTATATGATTTCTTATTTTTATTTTTCAAATTTTGGTTTGAATTATTGAAATTCATAGTTAGAGGGCTTATAGAAGGCTTATATGGATTAAAAGGTCTAAAAAATAACATAAAAGCTTGATTAAAGTTCCTAAACCAAGTTTAAACCTTTGTTATGAGTTTCATTTTTGCAAATCATTAACTTAGACTTTCTTGTAGAGAAAGCCTAAAAGGAATGCACACATGCACTACAAGAAAGTTGCGCAGTTCAAAAATTATCATTTCTGGTTCAGTTTTCTTTGAAATTCTCACACGTAAGATGTTAATCATATTGGGTGATGGATTTGATATGTGTTTCTTTTAGAATAATCACTGTGACAGGTGTGAATATCATCATGAGGGCGATTCGTGGTGGTCTATTGCAGAGGTGATGGAATAATGATGATTGAACATAATGAGACAAATGCACTTTGAATCATGTATTCCCTAAAGTCCACGTAGAGCAGATGAAGGTCGTGGTGAAAAATCAGCACTTTGTAATCGGAATTTTGAAATAGGGCAAAAAATTAGGGCTTTGAGGAGTGGTCATTTGGAGTTATCAAACTGGTCAGAGAAGATTGGGGAATGCAATTGGACACTTGATAGTCAAGAAGACACGATTCCAGCAGCTGTATTAGTCATTTTGACAGGTAGGCTGCGAATTGTTACCAAGGTTCATAAATTTGGGTTTTTTCTAAGAAGAAGACTAATGACAGAATTGATGGCAGATTATTAGTTTTTAAACCTAATCCATACTAGATGATGAATTCTTAGTTAATGGAATTAAATTATTTATCAGTTAAACGAGAGATTTCGATATAGGGTTTTAGGTTTCCCAATTCAGCATTGTCTGTCAGTTTATCAAAACTTGAAAAGTTCAAAGTGTGTTTTGTGGATAGAAGATATTTGGAAATAGTTCAAAATGAAAAAGAGTGGTAAGACTAATAGAGCAGAACATTCAGACATGAGTTGGGTTCAAACCTTTCCAAATGTGCAAAACTATTTGCAGAAGCAGGATGGTTAGTGTTTTTTTGAAAATATTAAACATAATCACTTAGAAGTTTCTCACAAATTTGCTAAATGTTTGGATAAGGATGTAGTGTCCTTTGATACTTTGAAGTTTAAACTAACCAGGGAAATACTAGCAGAAGCAACTGGAATTTTAGATGAGGGTGAATTCCAGTTCAAAAAGGTGCCTTTCACTTTTGATGCTTAGAGATATCTACTTCCATATGTAGTAGTAGATTGGGGAAAGGGAGTACATATTCAAAAGTTTAAACCAGAATGGATAGAGCCTATCAAAATCCTACAAATCTATGTTACTTGTGAAGGAAGATTTTCTTTTGTGTTTAAGTACCATTTTAGATTCCTTCAACATCTCAGTCATGAATCCAAAATGAATCTCCCAATCTTGTTTTTGAAAAGTTTGCAGAAGATGTCAAGCAGGGTGAAAGAACATCAGGATCATACCAAGCAATCAATATTTCATCATGGACTTATTAAACTAGTTATAAGCACTGTACTTCAGAAAAGAGAGAAGACATGGGAATACTTCTTGTTTTGGTCTAGTTTCCAAACAGAGAAGGAAGAACAGTCTCAGAAGAGACAGCTAGAAAAAGGTAAGTGTTTGATCAAGAAACTTAAAAGGAAAGTTATAGTCAAAGATGAAGAAGCTAGTGAATTAGAAAAATCTTCAAATCAGGAAGATGAAACCATTGAACTTGAACAACAAATTAATGTTGAGGAAAACAAAGTTTCAAAGTTAGAGTTGAAGGAAACTGAGCTTATAGAAGAGGCTTCTCCTGAAGAGCTGAACCAAATTGTAAATGTAGAGGTAAAGAAACAGGAATAAACCCTTATTACAGTACTCTCTAAAGATGATGAAAAACCCTTATTTGATGAAGTTAGGGTTCATGCAACTGATGAAGTTAGGTTTCATTTTAACCAAGAGATACATACCCATTCTGAAGAACATACAATGTCATGAAGGAAGAAAATGAAAGTGGTTGAATTGGCTTCAATTACACATCAAGGGAAAGCTTTGAAAATGATAGGAGAGGTTGGAGCAGTTTGGAGGCCCAAGACAAGGCCAAAGAACAAGCCTAGGTTAAATATGAAGAAGCTATTAAATCCCAAACTGGCTGAGAAATAGGTTATAGTAATAGAAGATTCATCATTTTAGGAGAAATTGGAAGATAGTGAGGATGAAAACAAAGAAATTAAGAAGGGTAAAGAACCAATAGTTCAAAAAGATAAACCAGTATTCACTGATACTAAGATTTCAGATATATTCATGGAGGTTTGAAATAAGAAGATTCAAGAATAGCAGCAAAATGATATGAAGAGTTCCTATATGGAGAAAAGAGAGGAAATTGAAGATGCAATCCAGTGTAGTATTGAAGCTAAAGAACATTGAGAAATTCCTGTGACCTTGACAGAGCATATGAAGGAGGATGAAGAAATATTCAAGAAGCTGAAAATCCCATGGATACCAAAAGGGATGCAATCAATAGTAGAAGGTAAATGCATTGATTCTGAGAAGGAAAATCTGCAAAGAAGTATTAAACAATACAAGCATCAAATTGAGTACTGGCATGAAAGCAATGAAGGATTAGTGACTGCCAATAAAATACTAAGAGAAGATCTGGAAGAAGTTAATAGTCACTATCAAGAACTGATTTAAGTTTCTAAGGAGGCTCTTAAAAGAAAAAGACAGATAGAGAATCGGTTTACAGAACTAAAGCAAACTATTCAGGAACTGACATAGCAAAATGAAGAGTTGACAAGAAGAGTTGCAGATTTGGAAGCATACCATTAGAAAGCTAAAAGGAAAGCCCAGGCATTAGAGGGAATTGCTCTTCTAGCAGAGGCAGCAAAAGACTTGTAAAAGTACTTTAAGAAGAGCAGTTATTAGTTAGTTTGAAAATTTATTTCATGTTTGTAGAATGATAAATTTTATATTGAACAGTTCGATGGATAACCTAAAAAGTAGTTAAGGTTTAGTTAAATGTAACTGTTTTTGAAGGAACGGGATAAATGTAAGTTGGAAAAGGACCAGGGGTTCGATTTTTGTTCCAAAGGGAGGCTATCAAGATGTGGTTAATGAGCTAAGTGTAAAAACTCTTATGTATTTTTGAATGACTGAATATGAAATATATTCAACTATAAGCCCTATTTATCCTTTTTGCTGGTTTCATTTCTGATTTGTTTAATCACTCAGTTGATATATTCATTTCTGTTTGAGGTTATTATTCATGAAATGCTTGTTAACTGTGGATGTAATTCAATGCTGTGATTATTGTATTGGGTTTATGTTTTATATGTTATGCATCTTAGTCCTTCAATTTTGCAAGATTTTGTATTTGCTTTAGCATTTTGAAGTTTCTACCCTCTTGTTTACAAACGGTACAACCAAAACCCTTAAAAACCTATCTTATTTAATTGTATTTTATGAGATTGTGTTGGCTTGTTATTCTATAATCTGAGAACAATTTCTGGCACTAACATCTTTGGTGCCATTGCCGGGGATGAAGTTGAAAACCTATTTTCCTTAGGATACTCATCATTTCACTGGTTTTGAGAGGTGAACTTAAACCACCAAATTTTAAAGACAACTTTTCACCAGTATTTCATAGTGGCTACTAAGGGAGTTGGAACAAGGAATAGACCTAGTTCACCTTTACAAATGGGTGTCTCAAACCCAGAACAAATATTGGAAATAGATAGGAAGATCAGAAGGTCTCAGTCATCACCAGCCCTATGTAACCATGATCAATTAGATATTTCATCACCTTTTTCTGTTTTGAAGGGAGAAGAACAAGATTCATCTTGGTTGAAGCCTACAATTCCTGTTAGTAACTTTTAAGTTTTCACTGATCCTCAATCTTTCAAGAAAGCAAAGACTATATCTCCTATTAAAATCCCTTTATCTCACCTTAAAGTTGGTAAAACTCCATTTAAGCCAAGTTCTATTCAAGTCTTTCCATCACCTAAACTAGTCAACTTAAAGATGGAAGCCCAAAATCAGCCATTAGACACGATGGACCGAATGGTGGAAGCTAGGTATCCACCTTTAGTTTTTCCTCAGCCTTTGAATGCACTTCCTGGGGGTGATTACCAAAAATACTTGCCTAGGTTTAATGGACAAGGTGAAACCACAGCTGAGGAGCATTGGGATGCATTTCTTAGCTATGTTAATAATCAAAATATTGAGGCAAAAGATGTGTGGATGAGGATGTTTGTATAGAGTCTTGATGGAGACGTCAAAAAATGGTTCCAAGAGTTACCTACAAATTCCATTACTATAATAGAAGAGCTGCAGGATCTTTTCATGAGACAGTGGGGTGATACCAAGGACCACACATATTACATTACTGAGTTTGGAGCCCTTAGAAGAAATAAGGAGGAAACCATAGCTGATTTTTCGAAGAGATTCAATAAAATGTATGGTAGAATTCCTGCAAAGATAAAACCTTAATAAAATTTTGCAAAACTCACTTATGCCAATGCTTTTGATCATGAATTTTCCCTACTCTTAAGAGAAAGAAGACCTGTTACTTTACCTAACATGCAGGAGGCATAATTAGAAGTGGAATCTAATATATTAGCTTCTAATAGATTGAAGGGAAATATAGCTCAGCAAATATATGACAGGAAGGGTAAGAAAGAGGCAGCTCCAAGGGTTTCAACATCCCACTTTGTAGAAGGTTAAATTGATGATATGGCCAAGCTAGTAAAGATGCTGACAACAAAATTAAACAAGTTGGAATTAGAGAAAAATTCAAATAAACCTGTTCAAGAAGGAGACAAAAACCCTAATAATCCAAATCAATTCAAAAGACAGTTTGTGCCTCGTTTCATTCCCAGAGAGAGAAGAAATAATTATATACAACGAGAAAGGAGAGAAACTGAGGATCAAAAAGTGCCACCACCACTTTAGAATAATGTAGTTGATGAAGAAGTAATCGAAGAGGAAGTATTATTTGAGGATACAGAACAGGATATGAATTATTTTGGAGAGCAGTTGACTGAAGGTTTTGTGACTGAAGAATATTTTTTAAACTCAAAATATTATGATGCTGATATGTTTGAAATAGAAAATGATTTGAATCTTGAAGTGACTACTGTAACTGCTAATACATATCAGAATGAGCAAAAGAAAAATTTAAATTTAAGGTCAGGTCCAAAGCAAGTAGTTCAAAATCCAAAGAAAAAGGTAGTCTTTCCATCTAAACAACAGTCTGATCCAGTGTTAGAGGAAAAACAAAATCAAGATAATCAAAAGAAGAATGTTGAGATTGAAGAAGTAAATAAAAGTATGCAGAATTTCAACCCAGAAAATGAATTAGGCAAAATCAAGATCCCTATGCCTTTTACTGATTTGATGAAGAATCCTTCTTACAAAAATTCAGTTCTAAAAATGATTGTTTCAGCAAATAGTCAACTTCCTTCTGACACAGTGAATTTACAAGAAGAAAGTCCTAAAACATTTATTAGGTTAGCCTTGGTAGAAAAAACTGAAAATGAAGCAGGTGCATCACCTCCTTTTTACATCACACTAACTATTCATGAACATATGATACATAATTGCCTTTTGGATTCAGGAGCATCACATAACCTAATGCCAAAAGTTGTCCTGGAGGCTTTAGGTTTGAGTATAAAAAAACCTTATCATGATTTGTATACTTTTGATTCACGAGCTGTAAAATGTTTAGGAGTGATTAAATATATGGTTGTCAGTTTAGCTCAACTACCAATGAAGAGTGTGATTATGGATGTGGTAGTAACAGACATTACACCTAAGTTTGGACTGCTCCTCTCTAGATCTTGGGCCAAGAAGGATGGTGGAAATCTACATATGGATTTAACGTATGCCACCATTCCTGTATTTGGAGGAGAAAACAAAAGGTTATATAGAGAGTACAATTTGCCTATATTGTGACAGATGACAAGAACCCTATAAATCATCCTTTGTATGCTGTTGACAAGGATTTGGATACTTGTATGTTGCATTTTAGTGATGATGATAATACTGCTGGTTTATTACAGGTTGAAAAAGAAAAGCCAGTTAAATGCACTAGGGAACAAGAAAATGAACTTTGGCAATTATACTTTGATGGATCATCATGTAAGGAGGGTTCTGTACTAGGGGTTCTTCTAATATCTCCTCATGGTGAAACAGTAAAGTTAATGTATAAATTGGAATTTATTACAACCAATAATATTGCAGAATATGAAGCTTTGTTGCTAGGTTTGAAAGCTACAAAATATTTAGGCATTCAACATATTTCTGTATATGGAAACTCTGAGTTGGTTGTTCAGTAGGTGAGGAAAAACTATCAAGTAAAACAAGATTTGTTGAAAGTGTACCGTAATGAAGTATGCGATATGATAGACAATTATTTTGTGGCTTTTAATATCACTTATATTCCTAGGGATCATAACCAAACTGCTAATTCTCTTTCCCTAGCAGCCACACATTTTAGGATTCCCAAAACAACACAGCTAAAGTATCCTATTGAGGTTAGGTACAGATATTCTGTGCATGATAATGTAAAGCAGTGGAAATTTTTTGAATATGACATTGAAATAAAAAGGTTTTTAGAGCTGATAGGTGAGTTTTCCAATTCCCTAATTGATCAAGAACAAGATAATGAAGTTGAATATTTTGAAGATATTGTAGAAAATGAGATTTTTGGTCACAATATTATTGAACTTAAAAGTAATTTCATTCCTAAAGGTTTGGTGCCATTAGAAAGAATTTTTTCAAAGGATGATACACCTTTAAAACATGTTGTACAGTCTTCAGAAGAGAATGTAGTGGACTGTAATATTGGCACCCCAGAACATCCTAGAATGGTGAAGATTTCAAAAGCACTCACAGTAGAGCAAAGAAACAGGTACATTAAGTTGTTAAAAGAGTATGTTGATGTTTTTACTTGGTCATATGAATATTTGAAAACATATGATACTAGAATTATACAACATAAAGTGCCTTTAAAATCGAATGTTAAACCTTTCAGATAGAAATTAAGGAGGATAAATCCTGCTTTGTTTCCTGTTATAGAAAAAGAGGTGAAAAAGTTATTAGATGCTAAGATCATTGTTCCTCTCAGGTATTCTTCGTGGTTAGCCAATTTAGTTCCTGTCAGGAAAAAGAATGGTGAAATCAGACTGTGTGTTGATTTTAGAAATCTGAATAGGTCTTCATTGAATGATAATTACCCTTTGCCAAAAATAGAACAAATACTACAGAAGGTAGTTGGTGCACAAAGAATTTCTATGGTTGATGGTTTTTCAGGATATAATCAAATTGCCATGCATCCTGATGATAAAGAAAAAACAACTTTTACTTCTCCCTGGGGTACTTTCATGTATGATAAAATGCCTTTTGGATTAATGAATGTTGTAGCAACTTTTCAAAGAGCTATGGACATAGCCTTTGTAGGGGAAAGAGATAAGTTTGTAGTGATTTAATTAGATGATATTACAGTCTTTTCACAATTAGATGATGAGCATCTAAAACACTTAAAACAGAATTTTCTGAAATGCAGAAAATATGGTTTATCTCTTAATCCAAAAAAATCACATTTTGCTGTACAAGAAGGTAAATTATTGGGTCATTTAGTTTCAGCTGATAGCATAAGGATTGATCCGGAAAGAGTGAAAGCAATACTGAAAATAATTTTACCAAGGAACAAGAAGGATGTACGATCTTTTATTGGTAAAATCAATTTTCTGCATTGGTTCATACCAAATTTTGCTGAGACTATCAAATAGATTACAACTATGTTGAAGAAATATCAGGAGGTCAAGTGGATTACAAAAGCAAAAAACTCATTTGAAAAGATTAAGATGGCTCTTACGGAAGCTCCAGTATTAATAAGCCTAGATTTTACAAAGGAATTTCTAACTTTTTCTTTTGCATCTGAAGATACATTGGCTGCTGTTTTTTTATAGAAAAAGAAGGATGGTCTTGAATAGCCCATTGCATTTTTTAGTAAAACTCTTAGAGATTCAGAGTTAAAATACAACACTTTAGAGAAGCAGGCTTACTGATTGGTAAAAGCTTTGAAGTTTTTCAGAATTTATGTTTTGCATTCCAAGGTTATTGCTTATGTTCCCAATGCTGCCATTAAGGATGTTTTGAATCAACCTGACAGTGAGGGAAAAAGAGGGAAGTGGATTGCAAAAATAATGGAATATGATGTGGATATCAGACCTACAAAGCCAGTAAAGGGACAAGGCTTAGCTAAATTGCTAGATGAATCAAATTTCCAAGCTTTAGGTCTACATCTCATGGCAGAACAACCAGCACATGAAGAAATTCAAGCAGAGCAGGAGAAAGAAAAGATTATGGACCACTATGCAGAATCCACATGGTATGCAGATATTGTGCATTTTCTTTTGTACTTGCAATGTTCAAAACATTTAGACAAGAAAGTTGCTAGGTATTTGAAATTGAAAACTACTAAATATTGTTTGATAGAACAACTGCTGTTTTGGAAAGATCCAGGAGGTATTTTGCTCAGATGTTTAGATAAACCAGAAATTGAAGGAGTAATCTCTGAATCCCATGAAGGTTCTTGTGGGAGACATAAGTATTGGAAGGCAACAACATATAATATTCTAAGGGTAGGATACTATTGGCCTTCCTTATTCTCAGATGTTTATCAGCAGGTAAGAGCATGTATCCCTTGTCAGAAATTTGTTGGTAAACAAAATTTATTGTCATTACCTTTAAAATCAGTTGCAATTAATGCCCCTTTTCAGCAATGGGGTTTGGATTTCATATGATAAATAAATCCATCTTCTTCAAGGAAGCATAAGTGGATTTTGACTACTACAAATTTCTGTACTAAGTGGATAGAAGCTATTCCCACAAGAAATGCAACAGATAAGGTGATCATATATTTTATTGAAGAAAATATTCTTAGTAGATTTGGATGTCCTCAGAAAATATTGACTGATAATGCTAAAGCTTTTAAATCTAAGGCTATGGGGACATTTTGTGAAAAGAATGGTATCATGTTGAAACACTCAAATCCTTATTATCCTCAGGGGAATGGGTTAGCTGAGTCATCAAATAAGAATATTATTCAGAGTATCAGGAAGTTATTGAAGCAGAATAAATGATCATGGGATTCTATGTTAAAATATGCATTATGGGCATACATAATAACAGTTAAAAAAGCAATTGGAACTTCTCCTTTCCAATTAGTATATGGTACTGATGCAGTTTTTCCTATTTAGTTGGGTATCCCAGTGATGAAATTTTTTCAAGATTGTCAGGAAGAACCTAATGATATGCAAAGAAGAATTTATGCACTAATAGAGTTACAGCAGAAATGAGAAACAGTGGAAGAAAAGGCTCAGTTGTATAGGTTAAAGATCAAAGAAAGATTTGATAGGAAGATCAAAGATAACACTTTTTCAGTGGGAGATATGGTTTTGAGATGGGATGCTAGGAAGGAGCAGAAGGGAAAGCATGGCAAGTTTTATAACCTTTGGTTTGGTCCTTTCATAGTATCGAAGTTTCTGGAAAACAATACTTTTGTACTACAAATTTTGGAGGGTGAGGAATTGTCTAATCCAGGTAATGGATGATTCCTCAAGCATTTTTATAGTTTTTGAGATGGATATTGGACTTTCATTGTATATACCAGTGTGAATAACAGAATTAGGACTCCATAACCCAATGGAAATTTTGCAGACTAGCAGGTAGCAGCATAGAGGGCACTAGTCTACAGGTTCTTGAAGCCTCACAAGGAGGACTTCATCCCATAGTAGGAGCCAAATGTTAGGTCATGTTTTTGTTTTTCATCTTTTAATACTTTTGTTTATGTTTTGAAGCTTGATTTTATTCATTTCTTCAAGAAATTTTTTGTTTCTTAGGATAGTTTGGATCATTTTCCTTTAACTATCATGCTTATATGATTTCTTAGTTTCATTTTTCAAATTTTGGTTTGAATTATTGAAATTCATAGTTAGAGGGATTATAGAATGCTTATATGGATTAAAAGGTCTAAAAAATAACATAAAATCTTGATTAAAGTTCCTAAACCAAGTTTAAACCTTTGTCATGAGTTTAATTTTTGCAAATCATTAACTCAAACTTTCTTGTAGCACAAGCCTAAAAGGAATACACACATGTACTACAAGAAAGTCATGCAGTTCAAAAATTATCATTTCTGGTTTAGTTTTCTTTGAAATTCTCACACGTAAGATGTTAATCATACTAGGTGATGGATTTGATACGTGTTTCTTTTAGAATAATCACTATGGCAGGTGTGAATATCATCATGAGCGCGAGTGGTGGCGGTCTATTGTAGAGGTGATGGAATAATGATGGTTGAACATAATGAGACAAATGTGCTTTGAATCACGTATTCCCTAAAGTGCATGTAGCGCAGATGAAGGTCGTGGTGAAAAATCAGCACTGTGTAATCAGAATTTTGAAACGGGGTGAAAACTTAGGGCTTTGAGGAGTGGTTGTTTGGAGTTATCAAACTCGTCAAAGAAGAGTGTGTTTTGTTGACAGAAGATATTTGGAAATAGTTCAAAATGAAAAAAAGTGGTAAGACTAATAGAGCAGAACCTTCAGACATGAGCTGGGTTCAAACCTTTTCAAATTGTGCAAAACTATTTGCAGAAGTAGGATGGTTAGTGTTTTTTTGAAAAGATTAAAGGTTATCACTCAGAAGTTTCTCACAAATTTGCTAAATGTTTGGATAAGGATGTAGTGTCCTTTGATACTTTGAAGTTTAAAATAACCAGGGAATTGCTAGCAGAAGCGACTATAATTTTAGATGAGGGTGAATTCTGGTTCAAAAAGGTGCCTTTCACTTTTGATGCTCAGATATATCTACTTTCAGATGTAGCAGTAGATTGGGGAAAAGGAGTACCTATTCAAAAGTTTAAACCATAATGGATAGAGCCTATCAAAATCCTACAAAGCTATGTTACTTGTCAAGGCAGATTTGCTTTTGTGTTTAAGTACCATTTTAGATTCCTTCAACATCTCAGTCATGGATCCAAAATGAATCTCCCATTCTTCTTTTTGAAAAGTTTACAGAATATGTCAAGCAGGGTGAAAGAACATCAAGATCACACCAAGCAATCAGTATTTCATCATGGACTTATTAAACTAGTTATAAGCACTGTACTTCAGAAAAGAGAGAAGACATGGGAATACTTCTTGTTTTGGTCTGGTTTCCAAACATAGAAGGAAGAACAGTCTCAGAAGAGATAGTTAGACAATGGTCAGTGTTTGATCAAGAAACTTAAAAGGAAAGTTACAGTCAAAGATGAAGAAGCTGGTGAATCAGAAAAATATTCAAATCAGGAAGATGAAAACATTGAACTTGAATAGGAAATTAATGTTGAGGAAAACAAATTTTCAAAGTCAGAGTTGAAGGAAATTGAGCCTGTAGAAGATGCTTCTCCTGAAGAATTGAACCAAATTGTAAATGAAGAGGTAAAGAAACAGGAACAAACCCCTATTACAATACTCTCTGAAGATGATGACAAACCCTTATCTGATGAATTTAGGGTTCATTTTAACCAAGAGATACATACCCATTCTGAAGAACATACAATGTCACGAAGGAATAAAATGAAAGTGGTTGAATTAGCTTCAATTACACCTCAAGGGAAAGCTTTGAAAATGATAGGAGAGGTTGGAGCAGTTTGGAGGCCCAAGCCAAGGCCAAAGAACAAGCTTAGGTTAAATATGAAGAAGCTATTAAATCCCAAACTGGCCGAGAAAAAGGTTACAGTAATAGAAGATTCATCATCTCAGTAGAAATTGGAATATTGTGAGGATGAAAACAAAGAAATTAAGAAGGGTAAAAAACCAATAGTTCAAAAAGATAAACCAATCTTCACTGATACTAAGATTTCAGATATATTCATGGAGGTTTGAAATAAGATGATTCAAGAATAGCAGCAAAATGATATAAAGAGTTCTTGTATGGAGAAAAGAGAGGCAATTGAAGATGTAGTTCAGTGTAGTATTGAAGCTGAAGAACATTCAGAAATTCCTGTGACCTTGACAGAGCATATGAAGGAGGATGAAGAAATATTCAGGAAGCTAAAAATGCCATGGATACCAGAAGGGATGCAGTCAATAGTAGAAGGTAAATGCATTGATTCTGAGAAGGAAAATATGCACAGACTCTATTAAACAATACAAGCATAAAATTTAGTACCTGCATGAAAGCAATGAAGGATTAGTGACTGCCAATAAAAGACTAAGAGAAGATCTGGAAGAATTTAATAGTCACTATCAGGAACTGATTTCAGTTTCTAAGGAGGCTCTTAAAAGAAAAAGACAGACAAAGAATTAGTTTACAGAACTAAAGCAAACTATTTAGGAACTGACATAGCAGCATGAAGAGTTGACAAGAAGAGTTGCAGTTTTGGAAGCATACCATCATAAAGCTAAAAGGAAAGCCCAAACATTAGAGGGAATTGCTCTTCTAGCAGAGGCAGCAAAAGACTTGTAAAAGTACTTTAAGAAGAGCAGTTATTAGTTAGTTTGAAAAGTTATTTCATTTTTCTATAATGATAAATTTTATATTGAACAGTTTGATGGATAACCTAAAAAGTAGTTAGGGTTCTGTTTTGTAACTGTTTTTGAAGGAACAAGATAAATTTAAGTTGGAAAAAGGACGAGGGGTTCGATTTTTGTTGCAAGGGGAGGCTATCAAGATGTGGTTTATGAGCTAAGTGTAAAAACTCTTATGTATTTTTGAATGACTAAATATGAAATATATGCAACTATAAGCCCTATTTAGCCTTTTTGCTAGTTTCATTTTTTATTTGTCTAATCACTCAATTGATATATTCATTTCTTGTTTGAGGTTATTATTCATGAAATGCTTGTTAACTGTGGATGGAATTCAATGTTGTGATTATTGTATTGGGTTTATGGTTTATATGTTATGCATCTCAGTCCTTCAATTGTGCATGATTTAGTGTTTGCTTTAGCATTGTGAAGTTTCTAACCTCTTGTTTACAAACTATACAACCAAAACCCTTAAAAACCTATCTTGTTTAATTGTGTTTTATGAAATTGTGTTGGCTTGTTGTTCTGTAGTCTGCGAACAATTTCTGGCACTAACAGGCCCCATTGGGTCAAGTGGACCAGATTGTACTAGTAAACCCAATTAATTAATTAAGGTTCCTAAGTTAGGAAAAATCAATCTAATAGACAGTATGATCGAGGGAGGATTAATAATCCTAACAACCCCCTTGAATCCTAACTTAGACAACTATGGGCCCTGGTAACAAGACAATAGGTCAACTAATATACAATCTAAAAGACATAATACAAATGAGGTAGGAAAACCTCTTGGGAAAAAAACCCCTCAAAATAGGAACTAAGAATCAAACCTTAATGCACAAAAGAGACCTAAGAAAGGAAAATCTCTTTTTGGTAAAAGAGTTGGTAAAAATATCTGCAATCTAATCCTCTGTTAGACAGTAGTGTAGTGTGATGGTTTTGTCATGCACCAGTTCCCAAATGTAGTGCATGTGAACCTCTATGTGCTTTGTCCTCTGCTTCTAAATAGGACCACTGGAGATATTGATTGTACTCTGGTTGTCACAATAAATATCTACTGTAGGTGAAGTCTGAATCCCAAAATCTATCAAGATGCCATGCAACCAAACTGCCTGAATAGCTACATTCACAGCTCCCCAATACGCTGCTTCTGTTGAAGAGAGTGCAAGTGCTACTTGCTTCTTGCTGGACCAACAAATTGGCCTAGATCCAATCATGAATACAAAACCCGAGGTGGATTTCCTATCATTTCCATCTCTTGCCCAATCTGATTCTATAAATCCTATGAGATGTAATTGTGCTCCAGTAGCATAGTGGATCCCATAATCAATAGTACCCTACACATAGTGCAAGATACTCTTTGCTTCCTTCCAATGCAGCTCATGTGGTTCCTGCATGTATCTCGCAGCAACATTCATAGCAAAGGATATGTCTGGTCTTGAATGAGTGAGGTACAGAAGGCTTCCAATGAGCTGTCTGTAGAGAGTGATGTCCACCAAAGTTGTGGAACCACCTTCTTCAAGCCTGATTCCTGATAGAAAAGGACATGGGGATTCTTTGTAATCCTCCATGTGGAATCTCTTAAGGATATATGATGAATACCTAGATTGTGAGATCATGATTCCTGAAGTATTTTTTATTACTTCGAGACCAATGAACTTTCTTAATAGTTCTAAGTCATTCATATAAAATGCTTTATTAAGAGAAGACTTGATGTTGCTCAATCCAGCTGCAAAGCTGCTGGTACTGAGCAAGTCATCCACATACAATACAACTAGAAGAAAGAACCCCTCCTTCTTCTTCATGTACACATTGCAAGCATATTTGCACCTTTCAAACTTTTGGGATATGAGGAAGGAATCCATCTTGGAGTACCATGCCCTTAGGGCTTGTTTGAGTCCATATAGTGATTTCCTCAGTCTGCAGACTAAAAAAGGATCATCAATAAACCCCTCAGGTTGTTTCATATATATATCTTCCTCCAAATCACCATGGAGGAAGGCACTCTTCACATCCATTTGATGTACTTCCCATCAGTTAGAAGTAGCAATGGACAATACAAGCCTAATGGAGTCCATTCTAGCTACTGGAGTGAATGTCTCATTATAGTCCAAGCCTTGGGCCTTAGAATACCCTTTTGCCACCAAACGAGCCTTGTACTTGGTTGTGGTCCTATCAGAAACTATTTTGGTTTTGTAGATCCATTTTCACTATACCAGCATCCTTCCTGGAGGTAAGGAGACAAGTTCCCAGGTCTGGTTTTCATGTAGCAAATCAAACTCCTCATCCATGAATGCATTCCATCTAGAATCATGGAAATACTCCTTGAACGATTGAGGATTTGACCCAAGCATCATAAAACACCTCTCAGGAAGAAGAGGATATGTGTGAGACAGTGCAACACTCTCCTTCTGATACTGGGAACTCATTCTTCTTTTGTCATATGGATCCCCAGCACCATCTCCAGTTGCTTATATGAGCTTTTTATCCCATTTAGGCTGCTAGAATGAGGTAGATGTTGGACATGGATCTAGATCCCATTGAGATGTAAGCTCAATGTATGGATCATACTGGGATGTCTCTTCTTCTGAATCTAAATCTAAAATGTTAGAATTTGAAACTGAAACTGCAATAGGAAGTGAAAGAATGTTTATACCTTCATCAGCTTCGAATGAAAGATGGGGTGATGCTGGAACTGTGTATGGCATGAAGTGAGAGAAAATATATGCTTTGGAGGCATGATCAGAAATTCCTTTCACTGCAAGCTACCAAGTTGATATTTTTGTAATCTCCACTGAGTCAGGTCCAAACACCACTTTGTTTGGTGAGTTGGTGTGAGTCATCTGGTAAATAGACAACATATTAGCTTCAAGGGAGGGCACATATAGGAAATCTATGAAGACACCATGCTTCACTCTGATGGTTCCTCTTCCTTCTGTTGGAATTTGGGAATCATCTCCCATGTGAATAATGGGGCCTTCATTGACATTGAGAGAGGAGAAGAGATCCTTAGAGGCCACTATGTGATTGGAAGCTCCAAAATCAATCAAATAGGTTGTAGACTGAGGTAGTCCTGCTTTCAAAGCATAACATATTTCATGTCCATTATATGACTTCTTTTCTATTTGTGGGGAATTAATGTTATGTTTCTTGAGAAGAGTAGTCATCTCATCAAGTTGCTTCCTCATACAATGTTCTTCAAGATGGTACCCTTTTTCACATTAGGGACATGGTTTCTTCTCAAATTTCTTCTTCTTAGAGATGGAGGCCCCTTTGGAAGTTTATTGATTTTTTTTAGGCTTCGAATAAACTTCCCTTGGATGATTCTTCCTTGATTTCCCCTTTTCTTGCACTTTGGAAGAGTCAGAAACTAGGAGAGATTGATCTTTGGATGTCTTAATGACTCTCATTCTTATCAACTTGTCTTGCTCCTTGATTAAGGACTCGAAAAAAGAATCTAAGGAAGGAACCTTCCAATTAAGAAAGATTTCCTGCTTGGAATGAAATATGTAAACAAATACAGAATACTCAGGGCCTAGTTTACTGAGTATGGAAAAGACATTCTGCTCATCCTTCCTCTCTATCCTGCACTGTCTCCACTATAGTATTAGAGACTTGAATTTAGTAAAGAATTTCTCAATAGTCTCAAAATTGTTGGGATGTAAAGATACCAACTAATTCCCTAGAATGTGTCCCCGAAGCTCATCTTGTTTGTTAAATAAGATATCAAGCTTCTCCCAGGATTCTCTGGGAGTCCTCAAGCCTTCTAGGTGGAAGAGGATATCTATAGAAATATAAGTACATAAGTACCTGAATGCTTCATCACAACAGTTCAGAAACTTGTTCCTCTCTACCGGCTGATGAGGCTTAGGATCCCATCCATGTATGATCCTATGGTAGCCATGTTTGTGCTAGGCCAGGTGCATATCAATCCTCCAATCAAGATAATTGGAAGTTGTGAGGATCCATGGATCAGGATTTTGAGAACTCATAATTGCTATGCGGAAGTACTGCAAAACTTGATACAAGCTATGTAGCACCTATCAATTTCACTGCAATAACACACTAAAACATATGAACTATTATAATCATGCTTTTCGTCTCAGCATGAACATGTTTCCATGGTCCATCATGCCCTCTCCACTGCTCTTAATAAATCTAGAGCTAGCAAATCATCATAGGGGAATTCTGTCGAAACCCAGCTACTTTTAATGTTCGACGGGGAGAAAAAAGCATGGAACCAACATGAGAAGGCTATGATACCATATTAGAATTTGAATGCCATTTATATCTTCAAGCAGATGGTTCTAATAATGTTTTCAGCAAAATAATGGAGAATGAAGATACAAACTGAACAAAAAAACCACACAAGAAACATAGAAGTATTGGTCAGGAATTTATAGTATCATTCACAATAATAATATCCGGTGTTACAATAGTTTACATAGGAATAATTCGAATGCATGGGGTATGAATTCAAATCTACCAAGTGGATATGATTGTATCAAAGTGAATCTCTAACTCATGGTCTCTCAATCAATATCAGAGTCCAAAATCAACTCCCAAATGTCCAACCAATTCAAACAAATAGTGACAACTAGTTAACTCAGTGAAATTGAGTGTGGTAGGTGGGAAAAGGTGCCTACTCCACATGCATCCATGAATTATCCATGCAAGTCATGCTCTAGCTAACTGTTTTTTAACTAACTGAAATTAACTGAGGGATAACTGAGACTAATTAGTACTAACTCCAACTAATTGAAGTAGGTTAGTGTGGGGACTCCCAGTGGCTCCTAAAATGTAGGGATTGGTCTAGCAGGTGCCCAAAATTATGCATGCACATGCAGTAAGTGGCAGTTAAACTCTAGCAGTGTTCCCCACACTCCAGTGATTGGTACATGTGGCCCTCATTGTACTAGTAGTTCCAATTAATTAATTAAGGTTCCTAAGTTAGGAAAAATTAATCTAATAGACAGTATGATCAAGGGAGGATTAATAATACTAAGACAAAGATCGTAAAATGGGATCATTTATGGGAGGTTGGATCACTATAGATGGGTTACCCTAGTTCAAAATTGATATTTTGAATCCATTGGAATCAATTATTTCCTGATTCAAGTTACAGTTTTTGTTCTATGTCTAGTTGCAACTTTCCACCCCAAGCCATTCAAGGACAAATTGTGGACTTTCTCTAGGGGGCACGAAATCCAAATCGGGAAACATAAATGGGTTCTATAAGCTCCCAGGTATGTGTTTGGACACTATGTACATGGATATATTGTCCATAGTTTCCCAAGACATTTCAATGCAAAGTTGACTCCCTTGTACAAAAGTGGGATTTGGATTTACTAAGCAAAACCCTATTTCCAAAGATGTTAGAATGGGGTTGTTTCTAGGAGATTGAATCACCATATAGGGCTTCCCCTAGCCAAAAACTAACATCTTGAATCCATCAAAATCAATTATTTCATGATCCGATTTATAGTTTTTGTTCTATGCCTAATTGCAACTTGCCACCCTTGGCCATTTAGGGACAAATTGTGGACTTGCTTTGGGAGGCACGAAATCCAAACTAGGAAGCATAACTGTGTTTTGTTATCTCCCACATATATTTTTAGCCACTATGGACGTGGTCATATTATCCAAATTCTCCTGATACATTTCAATTCAAAGTTGAGGATATTGTACAAAAGTGGCATTTGGATTTATAGAGAAAAATCCTAGTTCCATCTAAGGTAGAATGGGATTGTTTATGTTAGATTGAATCACTATAGAGGGGTTTCCCTAGAAAATACATGAAATCCTAAATCCATCGGAATCAATGGTTTCACTATTTGAGTTATGATTTTTGTTCAATGCTTAGTTGCAACTTTCCACCCCAGGCCATTCACCTACAATTTGTGGGCTTGCTTTAGAGGGCACAAAATCCAAACTAGGTAGCATACCTAGGTTCTATCAATGTAACTAGGATCCCCTACCTTATAAAATGATGCATGGGAATGGTATAAATATTTTATTCTAGGGAAAATATGAGAGTAACCCCATAGATTCTCTCTTGGCTTGCATCAAGAATAAATCTGATGCATGTATGTCCTAGCTTCGAGCATGTCAAAAAAAGATATGGTATTTTCCTTTATAAGTACATTTTTGTATTTTATGTATACTAAATTCATTAGTATGTTCCTTTTTATATTTTATGCATATAAGTACTAGGATTCCACTTGATGATCAAAACTCTACTTCAAGGGAGTAAAGTGGTTTTTTTTTCATGAATCTACCACTTCTAAGAGGGAAATTTTATGTAAAAAGGGATTTAAAAGAAGGACAAAGTGAATTTTGGGGGATTTTGTTGACCCTCATTTTGTCATCATTTTTGGCTAATAATTTGCATGTTTTGTCATCTTTTGGCATATTTTCTATCATACAGTTTGCCATTCAACACCAGGTATGATAATATTTTGGATTTATGCAAGTTATGTTTTATTTCTATTATTTCATGATTTTCTTGGTTAAATTTGATGATATGTAATGATATGCTAATATATGAAATCGTTATTGCATGTCTTTGTTCATGATGAGCCAACGAATAGAACATGCATCCATTCTAGATATGTGTAGAGCATATATAGCTCACTGCACATCTCATCATTCAATCCGTCGAGTTGATCACATGCTGATTCTAATAGATTCCTAAGCATTCAAGTCTGGAACGGCCTGTAAACTGCTTGTTGTCCACGCGCCAGAGTAATAGCACAAACCCCCTTTTGGAAGATCGCTCGTATGATGCCTCTACATGACACATTGATGTTAGCTACGTTGAAGTAGAGATCGCATGCAATATCACACACTATAGAAGGATCATCTCACAAAGAAGGTGGAGAGCATCATGTGTTGGTTATTTGTTCAGTTACCTATCATAATGGATTATTTATTTTAAGAGTAGTCAACCACTGAAAGGGTTGAATTGCTCGCCCCTTTGTCAAACACTATATATACAAACGTTGTTATGCGAGAAGGGGGTTGATAAATAGTTTTTTAGTTGATACATGTAATCAGTCAATTTCAGAAACTTTGTACCACTTTTTCTCTACTTTAATGGAAGTTTTGTGGATGCTGTGCATGATCTTGTCTTAAGTAGCATGAGCCAGTTATCACTCTGATTTGAGAGGGCCCCTCGTCAACCAGATCTTTTTCTTTCTATGTATTTCATTCTTCCATTTCTGTAATTAGCATAGTTTTATCTATAATTTGTTTCGGCAATTTAGTTATTGAAATTATTTATGTCATTTATTCTCTGTAGCTTAAACTTTGATATTATGCTGTTAATGTAATTTCCTTTGAGAGTTGAGCAACCGGTTGCACGCAAATTAGTTTTTAATTTCCTTTTCAAAGAATATTTAGTTCATTTGCTTGATGTTACATTAATAGAATAGATTGCTTCAATCAAGTTACAATAGGTTCAGTTGTATTTACTTCTGTTTTGTCATGAATTTGTTTTCAGTTGTTCAATGATGCAATGAATTTTCCTTTTTAAATTATGAATTAGTTTAGATGATTCTGCTATGAAATTTGATGATTAAGTAGGTTCAATTTATTCTCTTTACATTTTAGTATCATATGCATGGGTTAGTTGTCCTTAAAGTCTTTCAGATTATTTATTTCTTGACAAATTTAATATTTGTGTGTGCAGACTGTCATTCGAACATCCTATTCTATCTGTTATATAGACCTTTGTTTCAATCAGTTATCCAATCTGACATTCAGTCCTTAGCACTTTTAACCTGTTTTAAGCCTCTTTTCTTATCTTTTCGATTATGTTTTGATAAATGGTAATTAGATAATGGTTATGTATTTTATTACATCCTTAGATTAGATCATTTAAAATACTTATTAATTTTTATTCTTACTTCTTCTTTCTTTTCATTTGATGTTTGAAAATATGTTTATTATACTACCTTGTAATTATATCTTTGGTTTAATTTATTCCTTTGCATGTGATTAGATGTATTAATAAACTAGCATCTTGTAAATCATTCATAACATTAAGGCTTGTTCTTTATATCATGTAATTGTTGAAGAAACCTATAGGATAGGATTTAAAATCATCTTATTTAGTTTTCTATTTTTCTTTTCTTTATTAAGTTTTCTACTTGTTTATAAGTTAGGTCTGTTTTCTTATAAGTGTTGTTCTATCCTTTGCAAGTTAGGAGTTAGTGACCTATGAAATAAACTATCATGTTTACTATTACTTGCAACTGGACATTTCTTAGTCTGCATATTTTTGTAGAGATCAAACTAGACTTGATCCCATTTAGGTTTTACACTTCCTTTGAGAGTCACTTTGACACCTCTCCTGCTCCTATTCCACTCACAGTGAATGCTTATCCTCAAAATAACCAAGGGGAGTGGAACTGAAATTATTTAGCTTAAATTATTATGTACGCTTGTTAGTTGCATGTATAGTTGTTAGAAAGCATATCTAGTTGTTTTAAGTCCTTCTTTGTGTAGTCAGTATCTAAAGTTATTTAGTAGTAAAATAGATCTTCTTACATGGAATAGTTCATTATTATAGAACTATATTTATATATTAGTAGTTTAGTTGTTTATGAAATAGAGTAGTATAACTTGATACCACTCTAGTACTTTGTTCAATTATCCTGATAGATGAATCCTTAGGATTTTTGACTCATTTTTTTTATTTTGAAATATCTTTCGATCTTTTGTTTGTTAAAGTATTACCACGATACCCTAGGAACTCCTCTACCTTTGTACATATTTTGTGACAACTCTAATCCTACCAACCCTGGTCGATAATTAAATATTAGGTGAATTAATCAAGACGATATTTTTCCAACAAATTTACTATTTTTTCTAGGCACGTTCAACATATTTAGAGCCATGTTTCACCACTGAGATATTTTTTTCAATGACACATGGTTTGTGACATGTTTACATATTTGGAGGAAAGTCACTACATGAGGAAGTGCCATGTGGCATCGTTGGCATAGTTCAAGACCATAAATAAAGAAAACATTTGCACTCAAACCTGAATTAGGATTATGAAAAGTGGAAAAAAAATATGAATGAGGTAAAGCACAAACTAGGGTTTAGTAAGTCTAGGGTTTACATCTTCAACAATTTTATGAAAGTGAATTCATGAGAAGTTATTGGTTATCAATATATTGGAACAAACTAGGGTCTCACAAACTAGGGTTTGGTTTAAGGCCATGTTTCAGAGCTTCAACAACTTTATGAAAATGAATTAATGAGAAGATATTGGTTAGAAATTTATTTGAACAAACTAGGGTTTGGTGTAAGGCCATGTTTTATAGCTTCAACAATTTTATGAAAGTAAATTCATGAGAATATATTGGTTAGCACTATATTGGAACAAACTAGTTCCTTGCAAACTAAGGTTATGAAATGAATCATGGGGATGGTTTAAGTATCATCTGTATTCTAGTTGGTAGTATATTTATGGATTCAAGTGTGATAGTTTTACTATTGTAATAAATGTTCAAACACAGTTTTGAAACAACAACAAAAAATGACTTATCATTTCAAGCCTTTTTATTTCATGTTCTATTCCTTATGAAATATTTCGGCTTCCTCTTTCCTATCACTAATACAAAACAAAGGATAAGTGACCAAAAAAATGACCAAAATATGCATATAAATGACCACTTTTAATTTGGTGATCACTGCTCGCTAATTTCGGGTCTCTTATTACATGACCAAAAATGTGGTCAGGTTTAATTTGGTTATTTATAGCTTGTATTGTGGTCATTAATTTGGTTTCATATTTGGTCATAATTAATGACCAAATATACGACAAAATTAATGACAAAAAAATGACCAAATTAATTACCACAAGACAAGCTATAAATAACCAAACTAAATATGACTATTTTTTTTGTTGTGTGATAAGATCCCAGAAATTAGCCACCAAAACTATGATTGGGTCATTTATATGTGAATTTTCATCGACTTTTTTGTTGCTTATATATAATTTTTTGGTTACTTATCTCTCAATTTTTTGGTCACTACTTTAGTCATTTTTAGTCATTGTATATGTGAATTTGAGTCATTTGGTTTGGTCACTTATCTCTCATTTTTTGGTCACTAATTTAGTTGTTTTAAGCGATATTGCAATATCATTAGGGCATGGAGGAATCAAACCACCAAACTCCTTGTAAGGAATACGCTCTTCCATTGAGCTAAAACCCTTAAATAGAATATATTATATAATTTTACATCAATGATCTAAGAATTCACAACTTCTAAACTTCTTGGGAAAACATTTCCTCTCTTAACACAATCAAAAAATTGATTTTAATTACCCCCACGAAGAACCTAGATTACAAAATAGGGGATTATGGATGGTTATGTTTTGTTATATATGAGGAAATTGATCTAGATCACGAAGCTTAAACTTTGAGCAAAGAGTTGTGTTATATAATCACCATCCAAACGAAATTGGAAAATTGTTTTTGTAGATGCTCATTTAATATTATCTACTCTATATGTCATATAGACTTTAGCTCACTTTAGCATTTTGGGCCTTTTAGTATTCATAATTCAGTAAAAATTATTGTTTTGGAACATATGCAGATGACCTATTTTGTAAACATAACTCTTTGGTCATGTTTACAATTGAAGGATAGCTTATTTCATTCCATAATTTAATGGTCCAGCTCTTATCATCTCGTTTAAATTTGTTTATGTTTTTAATTGCTTGGTTGATGCTCGATTGAGTAATCATTAATGATTATCTACTATTGATGACATTTTGAACTTCTTAATAATGTAGTATTCATGCACAAGTAGCACAAATATGCATGCTTTCATATATCTTGCAACTAATCTCGCACTCGGCATTTATTTTAATATAAATATATTGTAATATATTGTAATATATGTTATATAAAAAATTCGCATAGGATTCTACACACCCATAATATTTTGGGAAATGATGCTCCCACTCTTGCACTATGGAAACCTTGTGTTGTACTTATGTGTCCTGCTAACCTAGTATTATAGTCAATCATTGCACATTAATAAAATTATCTTACCTTATAGGATTATTTTATAAGAACTTTCATCAATAATGTTGGGAAAAACAAACTCCTAAAATAAAACCTAAAATGAATCCTAATAATGAAATCCATTATCTAAAATGATAGCTAGTATAGTAGACCATGATTTTAATATCTATGTCTATAATAGTTAGGGCATGCTGGTGGAATTTAAAGATTGGTATGACTATGAACAATGGATTAAATATCTACTAAGAATTATGTTTCTAGCTAAGAAGGAAATACCGTTTGTCATGAATTTCAAATGAGAATGGAAATATCAATAAGATTGCATTGCCACAATTTCATTACTATCGGGCACCATAGTTTTACAAATGTCAAGAATCAATTATTTTGGTTGGCAGGAATGACACCATTTTTTCTTAACCATTTTAACAAGCAATTATAATAGAACTTGTATTGTTACTTTATTCCATAATTTTTCAAATAGTTCACATGAATCCATTTAGATATTTTATCAAGCAACTCACATGTATAATCCAATTAAATTTTTTATCAACCAATTTTGTTTGTAGTGTGTGCTCAATACTGTTTCAATGATTTTATCAATCAATTCACAAGAATTCTAGAGTTCCTTCAAATTTAACTTAGGTGCTTTGATACCACTATGTACATACACAATCCATATCCTTAGGAATAAGGCACCAATATCTTATCTTAACGTATTTTTATTCCAGGCAGTTGTGTATCTTTATTATGAATGAAGATTGATTATTTGTACAAGTAAGAAGGAAAATGACAATGTTTCAACCATGAAAGGAATATGTTGGGCAGAAAAGCCTCTAGAATGACATTTCATACATCACAAATTCTTTTTTTAAACCTCTAAGGAAATTGATCCCGAAATTAAGTAGGATCATGGATGTAAGTGCTATAATTATCAAAGAATAAATACGACAAACCATAATCTACACCTCTTGGCTCCAAAATCAATCCTATGATCATAAATTGGAATGACATACTTGTTTTAGCTCTTGGAACTTTCTTTAATAGTAGTGGGATTCTTTTTCTTCTACAATGGGGGAATGGAATAATTTGACATCATTAATAAAGACCAAACAAATATCCATCTAATATAATCAATGATATTTAAATCCAACGGGGTTAACTGCAGTGCAAATCAATGGCATCAACTCACATTGTGCATTGTAGTTGTCATTGCATCACAGAATTCAAATGGATTGGCTATTACAGAAGCAACAATGAGACTGCTTATGTGTGTTATCTCCATCATTAAGTATTCCCTAGCTATATCAGCAATCTTCCAAAACCACAGAGTTTTTAGAATTAAAAGAATATAAATCGAGGTCCACATTACATAGTGAAAGTTCAAAGAACAAATTAATAAAAAACCTTAAAAAAATGTTTTTGGAAAGAGATTTATTTTAAAGGACTTCCATTATAAGATCTTGTAGAAATACCCAGCTATAATACATGCCTCATATGAGGGTAATCAATGTCTTGGGGATATGCACTAGCACCAACAACGATGACCTTGGGCCTAAAAAGGGTTGTTATCTTATCAAGCATTGCATAGTCAATGAAACCTATAACCCAAGAAAAAAATCACCACCAAAAACACTTTAACATAACCCCAATAATGTAGTTCAATATTTGTCAATTTTAGAACTATCAATACCTTCATTTATTTTGCATCTCAACAAAAAATGGATCTAGCAATTGAGTCTAAAGTTGTTGATTTGGGTGATTATTTTGATGAATCCAAAGCTGATATGGGTTATTACGCATCCCAAGTTTGTTTATTTTGTTGAGTAAGCACATTAAGCCATTGTTTATTTAATTAATAGATGGACCTGGAAACAAATTTTCTAACATCCTTTATATATTATAATATATAGATGAAAACCAATGCCTCATCCTTTTTCTTCTTCACGACGCTCAAGAATTTATTTACTAACAACAGAAACACTTATCTTGGTTCTTAATCCTTTATTAGTGATGGCCATAATGTCCTCCCATCATTTGTGATAGTGTATGTACCCTTTCTTCCATAACATATCAGGCTTCGAGGTTATGTTTCTATGTAGCGCAATGGTTGGCAAGACAAATGAGCTCATGATCTCATGCAATCATCTCAATAGCAAAATCATGCATAGAAACTAACTGGATCAGTCAATACAAATAAAGAATCTAAGACTATTGTCATGTATCCCAATTACATAATACTGGAAACAAGTTTCACGATCTCCAGCTTGGTGAAGAACTAGAATGTATCATAGAGGAATAAGTATAGTGTAGACGAGCCTGAAGTTAGATAAGTTCTCCACTACCAGTGGTAGTCCTCACTACACAACTGAAAGTCACAGAGGAAAATAGTGATCTCTACACAAGTAACAGAAGGATAACAAAGAAAATGAATAAGAACCAAAAAATATAATATAATTTATGTAGCTAGATCAATGTTAAGATGAAGACTAATTAATGAAAAATACACTAAATGGTAAATGCCTCCAATGAGTAGGGAGAAAATTGGCTGTAGGTACCATGCCTGCTCTGAATATGCCTAAGAATTTTATTTGTCTTAACAGGATCTTCCATTGTAGGATTCTTCTGTACAAAGTAACTACCAACAAATACCAAAGGCATAGATATCCTAAACCATAAAAGTACCAAAGAAAACATTTTTTTCTGAACACACATTGACGAGTTTACTCGGAGATAGGATACATATCTATTATAGTATGGCGGGCGTGTTTCTAAAGGTATGATAAGAGTGGAGGCATACATGTTGATTGAACCAATTAAACAAACCACATTTCTTCACATTTTTGTATTAGCTTTTTTTTTTGAAATTCCTTCATGAATTCCCCTAAGTGTTGAAGGTGCTCTTCCCATGTTTTTCTAAACACCGAGATGTCATTAAGAAATGAATGCATGTGGAAGAAAATAAAAAACACCTAAAATTGCATTTCCATGCTTCAATAAGATTCCATTCAGGTTGTTTCCACCTTCATTGTTGCTCCACCTATTAAGTTTGGCCTCAGTCGAAGTGGGTGGGTAGCGACAACTTAATTTTGAATCGATCCAAGCAGAGGCCTGCCTCCATTTCCTGGTTAGAATTCAAAAGAGAATATGGCATGCCACCAAGATTATGGCATGCCATGTTATGCAGAAACATAAAAGAGAATAATTAAACTTTGATATTCTATCTATTGCATAGGTTGATGCAGAGGGGAGGAAACTTAACTGATCCTAAAGTGAGTCTATACTAAATAGGTGTGTCTCTACCTCTATGGATGGTGGGTAAATTTATTATTCCAAACAGTAATGCACCAGATAAATTTAACCCAAATCAGTGGATTAAGAACAAAGAAAACATTGAAAACAAATCCATGGAATGTGAAAGTTGTCTTCAGTGTGGTTGCTTTCCATTCTATGTCCTTGAACATTTTAGACAGACGAGCAAAAGAGTAACCAACAAAGAAACCCATGAACACCCACTATAGAACCATAGCTATTATTAGTCCACAATGGTTGGATGATGAAGGAAAAAAAAGCATGGAAAATATTATTGTAAGAAGTTGCATCCCAAAAAATTGGTTTCTACATAAACATAGAGTAGACCTGGATTATTTGGGGACTTGAATGCAATTGCATCTCCATGGAAAATTTTCCATCCAGTTTCTTCATGGGCTTCATCTCATGTCTCCACTTGATTATTTTTTGATATATCATGATATAAGGATCTCATCATAATCATATCCGCCATCCCAGAAAGGACCAAAACAATCATTAATCAGTTGTGAGAACTAGCTCATTTAATCATATGTGATGAGAATATATGTATCCTATCGATAAAACCATTTGATAAGGATTTCCGGCAAGATCACAATGTTAAAAAAAACAAAATTGATAAACTATTCATTCAATACCTTGAATGCCACATCATAGTTAAACCTATATGTTTACCCTCATTAAATTCTTGTGAACTATTAGTTTGTGAAACCTAGTGCTTGGTATTTAGGCTTTAAGTTGTTAAACTAGGATTATCCTCAAACCAAGGTTACTCATACTCATGCCTGAAATGTATAACTTTCGTAAGAGCTCTAGATTAACAATTCTCAAACTTATGTTATTTTTCTCATAATCAAATGAATGCGCATTGAACAAATAGTTTATACCACTATAATTTCAAATGCAAATACATAATAAAACATTTTGGAAATTTTGTTCTTCTGTTAAACATAAAGTTTTTCTACATTGATCTTTCTTTGTTCCAATTCCCAGTCATTCTACATATATCTGTTCCTACCAAACTAACTTAGGGTTTAAAGCTACTTCCGCATATGAAGTATCATTTTTCTCTAGAGTAAAACAAAAAAATTCTTCATGAAATGGAGTAGATTGCACCTTTAGTATTTTGGTATCGGGATCATCCACAGTCATTGATCCTAGTGATTTAATCTCATCAGTGGATTTGAATGTGGTATCTAAACAAGGATCTGATGATCATGCTTCCAATACATGACTCTAATGAATTTGGAACCTATAATCCTATTGATGGTGGGTTATGGGATCACCACACTTTTGCCTCCTCAGAATCTTCTCCAACGTTGGTAGCTTTTCAACCTCATAGTTATGGAAGAAACTTGGACTTGTGAAGTTTATGAACTGCTGAGGGCATGTTGCAGTTGAAGAATATTAGGTAACATTTATTTACATGTAATGATATATAGATATGAAGGTTATGGAATAATTGAAAGTGTTAGATGTCAACAACACGTGAGAGAATATACACCTGGAGTTAGAAATAACTATGGAATATGGTGGTGGACGAAACTTGTGCAAAAGGGTAATTGCCTACCTTTGAGCAGTTACATAATTGTTGTGTATTACATTAATATCATGGACTAGATTAACTCTTTAATCATGGATTCAAAAATGATTGATATTTACCTCCTTGAATGTTGGAAGTAACTTTAGAACTTTTTGAACTTAGGTGCAAAGAGAACCATGACAAATGGATGCATATGGAGAATTAATGGAGTTTATTAAACTAACCATTTTTAGCTAACATGATGCAAAATACATGAACTTACTGAAACTTTAATAGATTGCCCATAGGGTCAAATGAAAACAATTTTTTCAAACAAAATATGAACATGACTAATATGACAAACCAAACATAATGACATGACATGCACAAGTAGAACCATGATGAATATATGCATATGGAGAATTAATGGTGGTTGTGAAATTGAGTACAATTTTTAACTAACATGATGCAAAATACATGAACTTAAAAAAACATTAACAGATTGTTGAGGGGGTCAAATGGTTTTGTTCAAAAAAATATGAACGTGACCTATACGACGAGGTGAACACAATGGTTCCAAATTCATGACATGCCGATGCCCAAAGGCAAAGATGAAAAATATTCAATACTCAACTCAACCGTTGAAACACTATGACAATGCAGATGATGCAACTAATTTGTGGATCTGTCAAAGGGATAATATGAAAACAAAAATGGTGAAATAATATATGGACATGATAAACACATTGATATCATGATCAATTTCTAGAATACTATGTATAAGGCCATAAATGTAAGCAATGCAAATGATCTACTTCATGTCCATAATTATAATGGTTCTATTCATTGACATATCATCATGAATAATTTAATGTCTCTCTAGGACGTCATCATGATTGTGTCTCGCTGAGATGTCTTCATGATCAGACGTAACACTAATATTTTGGTTTCAATTAAATTGTTAAACTATGACACATGATGGCGTCTACATTTTACTAAATTTTAACACTATAGATGGATTCAAATACCCCATAGAAAATGGGGTCACTAAATCCATCTGCAGTGTTAAATTTAGTAAATTATACAATTCATCATCAAAATTGTAATTAATTTCCATTGTCAAATGAGACAACTAAAAATTTCCAAATAAATGACCAATTGTTATGTGGTCATTTTTTGTTTAGTTCTTACCCAATGACCAAATTCATCATTCATATTGGTCATTTTTAGCTTAGTTCTTATCCCAAGACCATATTGGTCATTTATCTTAGTCATTTTTAGTTAGGTCACTTAAAACTTCTCAATATTGGTCATTTATCCCTTAAAAAAACTATGGTGACCAATTTTTTTGGTCACTTGGTCACTTATCTCTCATTTTGTACTAGTGTGGCTGGGTCTACATCATTTTTGCATGTCATAGATAACCACCTTCCACTAACTTGGGGGTTAAATTCCACCTAGAGTATTCAGGGCTCCATTAATATGCATCTATTCAACACACACCATCCAACATTCCTTTAGGTGATAGCTGAGAATATCATTGGGGAATTTGAAAATGAATGGTATGTTGAGTTTTCCTAACCATCATAGGTAAACAAATGACAATTTAATGTTCCCCTTCCAGTGGCAGAATGAACTAGATATTAGGCATATAATGAAGGTTAATTATTAGGGGATAATGTATTATCTTGTCAGGAAACTGTTGTTATTTTGGGAGGAATATATATTTGTTGTATATGGCTTCTAATATTTTAGGAATCTATGAAGTTTAACCTTCCCAAGTACCTAAAATTTGAACCTTACTAGCTAAAATAGAATACCCTTTTCTCTTCCCATAAGTAATTACTTTGATTTGAATATTCTAAAATTTGCACCCAAATAAGCTTTATAGTGAGTTATCCTTCTAGAAAAACAAAACCATATATTTTTTAACATATAATTCATATTAGACCCCGAGGTAGATATTAGTGATGATATTTTATAGGTGTTATATTGATGCCTCCATTCATGTCTTGTGT
The DNA here is from genome assembly GCA_001517045.1 of Pseudotsuga menziesii. Taxonomy (NCBI): domain Eukaryota; kingdom Viridiplantae; phylum Streptophyta; class Pinopsida; order Pinales; family Pinaceae; genus Pseudotsuga; species Pseudotsuga menziesii. Next base: position 179,555 of record LPNX010171480.1, read on the forward strand.
GGCATATGGCATATCTCAATGACCCCACCGAACTTAATTATCAACATTCAAATTTAATGATAGGGATCAAAACTCAACTTCAAACCTATAAGCATAGATAGTAGCATATAAGACAAAGGCATCTTCAGGACTAGGCGGCAATGATTAACCAAAAGCAAGAAGTCGATATAACATTAATGGGGGTTAGTGTGAGATGGATTGGTAGGCTAGATTGATTGGTTCAATTTCATTATACCAGTTAGTATCATTACTTGAGGTTATATTTTAATGCTTACTTTTGGATAGGGGATTGTGGAAATAAATCTATTGCTTTATTCATTTGATTGCTTGGGGGTAGGGAAAATAGGTGTGTTCTTTCAATGGTTGACTAGTATGGTTGACTCAGTATGTACTAACTTTCTAATTCCCCCATTAAATAATCTATTAATTATTTATGAAAACCAATAGTAACTTGGAGAAGCTTCTGCTCTTCATCCATTGAATGAGAATCCATTGGGAATAATCAAACATACTAATTGTCTTGTTAACTAGCCACTTTACCCCTACATATTGATGAAAGGATTCTATGACACCATCTCCATTAGTTGTGGGCCTTGTAGTTGCCGATTCCTTATCCACATTGACACTTCGAGTATGTTCCTTAATAGTAGGCTCACAACTAATTTATATAGTTTCCAGCAAAACCCCCAATGTTGTTTTCTAATTAAATTATGACTTATGCCAACTTAACAATACACAATCACAAGTTGCTTCACACACTATAGAAAAAATGTACCATGTTCCTAGCACCTTTAAGTACTGATTAAGAATCATCAAATTATTTGGATGAAAGTTTAGAAGTTAATTCCTCTGGTGTGACATTAGCATCTTCAACTTCATGTTTCTCCAGAAAAAGTAGTACAAAATCAGTCCATTTGAATAATTGAAGTCAAACATGTAAAGTACCCAATATCCTCTAAACTGATAAGAAGAAACATCATTGTTTGCACCTTGAACATTAACTGTAAATTCTTGCCTAACTATTCTGAACTAAGGATAAAATTATGTGATACGCCTCCTAATCTAGGTTTGCGACAAATTCTATAAAACTATTTACGTTTTTTTTCTTTTAAAACAGCCTTCTTCTATTTCAAATACATCAGGTGGAAAACGTAAGTTAAAGTTTGCATCAATTTCATCAACAATATGTTCAGACTCCGAATTAAGAAGGGGCTGTAAAATTGATTCAAGAATATTCAATTTATTGTCCTATTTGATTGCTTCTTTTGTTGCATAGTTCTCATAAGACGCTTTGAGAGAATCTTTCTCCTTTGAAGCCAAATCCACTTAGTATCCCACCATTGTATTTCCCACAATGCCTAAAGAAAACCATATATATACTGTGAGTTTCTAGTTATGAGAGTGCACTGTGGAAAAAAATGTGATGTTACCCTAAACACTTACCTTGTACATTTTCAATTTAGGATTTTAATCTTTGTCTGCATTGCTTGTCGAATTATGTTCTTGTTCTTGTCCTTGAAGAAAATTAAGGGACTTTTATTTATAATACATAGAAATAAATGGGGCCTAACAATACAAATCATATTTCAGGTTAGTCATGATCAAATTTTGATAGTCAATAGTCAACCTAATCAAATAAATATGGAATTTTTACAACATATCAACTTGACTGTAAAAACAAAGAGACAACGAGAAATTAACTCGCATCCAATTTTTTATCATGAAACATATGCAATAAATTAGAGATTTATTTCACAACCTCTTCCTTGTTTGGATTCTCTATGTGTTAAAACTCTACTCTCATTTGTAAAGATAGTGCACCAAATGCTTGCTCATATATCAATCTAGCCTCAATAATTGTATTCACGTTTGTTGGATTTCTTGTAGGTTTACATCTTTGAGGTGTTGTATTATCCATTGTCTTATATATTGTTTCTAACATTGCAATTATGATGTAGTTAGTTCCCTTGAATTCATAATGCATTTACAAATTATTGACCGAAAAAACTCTCCATAGACATTACAATAAGTATACATAGATCATATTCCTTGTCTCCTATCAATAATTAAGTAGGAATTTCTCTCTAAACTATTGTAGAATACCTTCAAAGTTCTTTCCAAAATTTTTGAAGTAGATAATAAAGAATTTTGAAATGCTACAATTTCTTACCCAACTACTCTAATTTTAAGAGCATGTAGTCTATTTGTTTCAGAGCACTAAGGAGGATCCTATAAAATGAAATGCATAAAGAAAAGTAAGAAAAAAACCCATATATCAAACTCCAAAGATGGAGAGTCAATCTAGGAGAGATATGTACAGAGATAGTATATCTAAGGCCCATGAAACAAAAGGCATATGTTTGTCATGTTACGTCAAATCCATCTCTCCCAACGTCTGAAGTTGACTAGAGGAAGCACACAATATAACCCCTATCCATAGGAAGAGCTGGAAGAGGAGGTGGACAGAGTAATGCATCTCTGCCTAGAGTGATGTGTCTACCGCACTTAATTTTTAAAAAATAACTAAGGCAATGTTTTTCATTGATGAGAGGTTTACATATGTCTGTATATATGATATATTTTCTAACCCAAAAACCAGTGCATGTAAAAATTAATATAATAAAAACACTAATAGCTATTCATAACAAGAGAATTAGAGCAGCACATGGATGATGAAATGAGTATTAAATACCCCCCCCTCCATTTGATAAACTTTGTATTCAAAGTTGGATATGACTATAGTTTTGAGCCTTTAACATAAATCCAATTAGTTATACCCAAGTTTGTTGATTTTTGTTGGAAATCACATGGGAAATTATATAACTTCATCGAATTTGGTACAAGAAAATTAGAGCAACACATGAATGATGAAATGAGTATTAAATAATCCTCCACCTTTGAGTATTATATATTTATGGTTTGAAAGACATATCACCTACCCTTCTATAAATTACCTCTTATGGGGCATCACTATGGAATGAGGCACGATAGGGATGAAGCAAACCCTTAGATTACATATCTTGAATGAATTTCAATTATATTCAAAATTTTCCTCGAGCCGCAATCTCAATGGCTATGAAACGGTCCATCATCTGGGTGTGAAGAAAATTGCAACCACAACTACCATTGCCATTCTATCTTTGTTGGTCTCATTCATGTGTTTGTTAACAACTATTTGTTTGTGTTAAAAAAAAATCTATTTGTACCATGATGAGAGTACATGTTTAGACTTTAAAGACACGTGTAGGCCAGTTGGGAAGATATCAATATTAACTTGTACAACAATACTCCTAGATGAAATGTTAATGGTGTTTCAAAAACCAAATGATATTATCATAGATATTGATTTCTTCTACCGTTTTCCTTTGTTTTTCCCCAAGGTACTACCTTTAATATACATATCTCATTCATATCGAACTAAATAAAACTTATAACTTAATACTACCTTAATAGAATAATTTATAACTTAATAGTTCATACATTATACTCACATAATGAGATATGAACAAGAGATATAAATTATAAATTGTTATAATAGATATAATTTATAACTTAATAGTTCTTACTAAGGATAGGCATCTATAAACCCACAAAATGGTAAAGACTCTCAATATGGATATGCCTAAAAACATGAGCATACGAGGGATGGAATTATATTTATGAATAGATTTTAATAAAGATAATTATGAATAGTTAATATAATCCAAAACACGTGTCGTCTTCACAACTCGGGCTTGCCATGACAATGCCAAACATCAAATGGGAATTCACATAATGTACTGTGCAAACCGTGGAGCAGCATGAACAAGAATGTACCTTGGATGATTCCGAAAGAAATTTCAAAGTACAATATGCTCCCAACCAAAATTATGAATATTTATGGCTACATAAGGTTAAAACTATGGTGGGAAATAAATACAACCCAGTTCTATGCTAGTCCCATTCCTCTACTACAAAGGTGTTGGATCAAAGAAGTAACAAAGGTGACAAAATTTGAGAATTTGAAGGATAAAATGCCAAAAATGGAGATGAAAGGTGCAAGGGGACCTATTTTTGTTTCCACCTGCTCACAACTAAGGATGAACGCAAAAGAAAAAGGCAGGACTTACAGAATTTTTCTCGTGTTCATGAAAGACATGGATGATTTAAAGAGACGAGTGACTAGGGAAGAGGAGATTCGTGGGAAGGATGATGAGGAAGCCAACTATTAGATTGGAGAATTAGATGAGGAATTAAGCTAGGAGAAAGCTAAAAATAGAAATATGGAGAAAAAATCAATGTCCTCGAAATAAATATGGTTCTACTTCAACAAAGAATTGCCAATTTGGAAATTGCATCTCTCAAAGACACCACATGATGCATTGAAAGGTCGGTTCATGAAGCACATTCAGGATTTGCAGCACTGCAAGAACTTGGCCAGTTCAAGATGGATCATGTTATTCATTACCCTGATGAAAACTAGGTCCCATAAATTATGCTCATGGTTTGTTTTTGTTATAGGATTAGAAGTATTCCTGAAATTTTATGAACATCATGGGAATATGTAATAGCACGAGGGTGGTAATTTCTTTCTGAGTTTGTAAGTAGTTGAAATAGCGGTTACAGTAGTTTGTGGGTTGTTGGAGGACAATAATTTATTTTGTAATCTATATGACATTGTATTTTTTTGGGGGTACTAGGGGAATCAACAACTTGGGAAGGGACAATACTTGCATGGCATGGGGTCCAGGGATCCATTCTTTCTACCATTATACCCCTAGGTGCACCCACACATCCCGCCATCATGGGGCATGGGTAAACTAAGGTTTGAAAAAGTGATGTCGCAAGGAGTGCCTTACCAATACACTTTATTTCCAGCCATCCTACATCCCTTTAAGCGACATTGTCTTAGTTGTAGTCATTCTAGTAGATGTTGGAAGAAAGTATTGTTTTTTAAAATACACACCAAATTTTGTTTTGGATACATGTGGATGATCCTAATTGATAAGGTTATAACCCATAAAACTTATATATTACATACTATCAGTCTAAAGTAAGTTGATACTTGGAAGTTTGGGATGGATCTATTTCTATGTAATACCAAGTTCAAAACATTGTCCTTGACTTGCTTAATCGAAGAAGTTGTAATCCAATCTTCCCTTATTGGCATTATGCATTGAAAGACAATTGGATAAAAGTTAGATAGATGTCTTCTTCTACCACTCTATCTAAAACAACTTGCAAATGATTGCATGATTACAATTTTGTATATTATGAGTAAATGTGCTTTTGTTGCATTTGTGTTATACATGTCAATCAAGATGGAGTTTTGTAACTTAAATTTCCATTCAATCTAGTAAGGAAGTCTATTTGTATCACAATGTTGGTGAATGAATTCAAAAGGATATTTCTATGTGTAAGTCATGCAATTTTGGATCCAAAGCATAGTTGAATAAAATTTCATAATGTTTAAGGTAGCATAAGGAAGAGGAACATTTTTAGTATTCTCCATTAATTGTTTTGTGATGGTTGAAATTTTTGACAATTAGATAAGCATAGCCATTCTTAGAACTTTCTAGGAAGATACAACTTTTAGATTTGATTTCTTCATTAATGTTTGTTTGATGTTAGCATGTATCCGTCTTCTTCTTTGAGATGCTTGGATATGAAGCAATCTTACTATTCAAATCCTTGTAGTGTTTATATGTATCGGTGAATCACTATGTGGGGAGTAGAGTATTTTCCACACTTATTGAGCACATCATCCATTTTTAAGCTTTTTCTCATCCCTAGAAAGCTGACAAGAGTGCATCCATGTAGGTGGGTCACAGTTTTTGGCAAAGCGATTTTGGAAAAAAGAAAAATGCACACCCTTGATTGAGTTGTTAATACCTCGATCGAAGGTTTAATAAGCTCTCGATCGAGGTTTTGTCAAACCCTCGATCGAGATTTTGTAAAAACCTTGATCGAGCTATTGCTAGCTCGATCGAGGGTTAAACCAAAGCTCGATTGAGGTTTTAATAAAACCTCGATCGAGCTACCAACCTCGATCAAGGTACTAACCTCGATTGAGCTCCAAACCTTGATCGAGGTTCTTAGTAAATTTTTTTTTATAAAAAAGGTTGCGGGCAGCTGCAGCCATTCCCCATTTTCCGCATTGCACATTCTTGATCAAGCTACGACAGAGAACCCTCGACCGAGTTGTTGTAACCTTGAGTAAGATCCTGTGCAAGGGACGCCCACCTTCTCCTTCCACCATGATGTTAGATCCTAGAGGTAACAACCAAAACTTCTAATTTGAAATTTAAATGAAACGTTACTCTGTTCTTTTTTAAATGTTAGTTTGAAATTGATTTTTTTTAAATTGATGATTGTAGGTTTTTTTTTTGTCTAATATGTTTGAAATGTGTGCCAGCAAGCATAAATGTTGTCGGTTTTTTATAAAATCATAATAGAAATTTGTTATTTATTTTAAATTTAATTTTTTTGTTTTATACATATTTTGTCAACCAGTAGCGTTTAAGCTGCCGGTTTAATTTTTAAATGTGTGCCCGACAAGCAGAAATGCTGCCCAAATTTTTTCAATTCTTCGAGAATACATGGAGTGTTGAAAAAATTCAAATTTGTTAAGTTTACAATTTAAATTTATAGTTTGTATAAATATTTCTATCCGGCAGCATTCATGCTGCGGGTTTAATTTTAAAATGTGTGTCGGGCAAGCATAAATGTTGCCCAATTTTTTTCAATCCTTTGAGAATATAGGGAGGATTGAAAAAAATATAAACCCTAGACGCGAGACAATCATGAACTTTAAACTTACGAAGACATTTAAATCTAAACCCATATATTTATTTTAAATATTTTAATATATATTCAAATTTAGATATTTAAAACTTAATATATATATATATATATAAACTATTAACTATTAACTATTTAATTAAAATAAATAATTATAATTAAAATAAAATAATTATATTACTTCATATTTATAATTTTTTTAAATAATTTTTCATAATAAAATAAGATAGGTATGTTTTGACTTAGTAGACATATTTTGATTTAAATTTATTGAAAAGTGTACAAGTATGTATTTTTGTTTTTTGAAGCTCAAACGTATTATGAAAATGTTGATATTTTATTTTTTTTTGTTGATATTTTTTTTTTAAGGAAAAAAATATTAATAAATTTAAGTTTGTAAATTTGAAAAAAAAATCAAACTAAAAAATTAATAGAAATTCATGATTTAAATTTTTTTAAAGAATATTAAATTAAAAAATTAATAGAAATCCATAATTTAAGATAAAATTATATTTTGGATATTTTTTAGAAAAAATATATAGATTTATATTCAACATTTTGAAAATTATAAATTATAAATTTAGAATATTTTAAAATAATAGTAAAATATATTACTAATAAAATATATAAATTTATACATTAAGACATTGACATTTTTCATCCAGGATAGGTTAGTCAGGATAAGTTAGTATTTCCCTCCTTATTGCCTTAGCTTATGAGAATAGCCATGCCCATTCATCAATCCATGGAGACTTGCATCTAGACATCATCCTTGCCATTACAATTTTATGTGAAATCTATGTATCTCATTCATTGCATTAATAATATGTTCCAGTGGTTTACAATTGGTCTTGGGCAATAAATAAATGAGTAAGCACAATAAAAAAAAGCATAGGGCATATACTAAAATACTAAGTCTCTCTTTATCCCGTTAATCCCCATATGGGAGGTTCAATTTGCAATGGAGAAATATTGATGGCAATAATAGCAATAGGGTAGCCAAGTTCCATGCATTCATTAGCTAATAGATCTGAGTGTGGGCACATCTATTATTCTACATAATACGACAATAGTATACTATCAATAATAAATTATATCGAGACATAATGCATATCTATGTTTGTTTCATTTTTTGCTAAAGTTAGCATAAAACCATAGGGCAAGGATAGGGGTGCTATGATATATTCTCGAGATAGGTAGACATGTTGAACATATTATTGTATCTTTTCTGAATATCCTCGATGAAATGGTTGACTTGTACCTAGTGGAAAAAAATGATATTGACATAAATTATGTGTATAGGTAAAGTTTTAAATAAATTGAAATGGAAAGTTAGAGACTGAACTACTGGATTGGGATCTGAAAAATTTGAGCTTCGAACTTTAAGCAAAAACCATGAGTCCCAAGAACACTTTTGCATTCACACACATGACATGAATGATCAAGCTAAACTATCTGTGAAAAAAACATTTTCTTGTGTCATTTCCTTATTGATTGTGCTCACACTCATGATCCTTCTCCCATTATTAATGTGCACCATGTGATGATATATTAATTTCATCTCAAATCTACATCTTTACTATTGACATATTCATCATTTATCTTATATTGTATGTTGACTGCATTTATTATGCTTTATTTCATGCGGATGCATCTCTACAATGGGGTTCTTCGATTTGCCGAAGGCACAGCATTGGCGGATCTGTGGCCATTCCTCGCCCCGGAAGTCGACAGAGGACTCGTAAGTATACAATTGTGCATTATGTACTCTTTTTTGTTAGTTAAAAAACAAATTAAATTGTTTCACATGTGTATATTTAATCAACTTGTGTCTCTATTTTCACAGGTTCGCCTAGGTGTTATGTGCCGACACACGCTCATGCTAGGGAGATGAGCGACAACCACACTGGCAGTCGCTCCGTGCATGTGAGCGGAGAGGATGATACTGCTGGTGTCGGTGGGGAGGTTCCCCAGAAGATAGGTACATTAAATGTATATATATATATTTTTTCAGTTATCAATACCTTTAATTTATATTGATTTCAATTTCACCTACAGTTGATGTATGTATTTTGATTGACATTTGTGTTTTCATCTAATTTTCAGGTGCTACACAAGAGGGCCTCGACCCTTTCGAGGAAGCACCATGGGAGGATGAGATCACACGTATCATGCTACAAGACATTACCAATCAACATGACAATTTGCAGGTTAACGCCCGAGAGATTTTAGAGCACTCTCCCACATCATGTTCGATTTGCATGATGTTAGAGGCAGTAGACAATCTACTAAAGGTCTATAGGTCCATCGGACCATTGAGTTCTATTTGGTTTAGTGCATGTCAGAGAAGAAGGGCTGCAGTGAGGGGTTCTGATAACTGGGCCGCAGTGAAGCATGCAACAGCTGGCCATGATGTGAAGGGAACATTATTTGATATCCCTCCTGACCGCGCTGCTGGTGAACCTGTTAGACTCAAGGCGTTTAAGCTAGACACTGCAGCACCTTATGTATACGACATGTTTATTAGAGCATGGGGCATGTTTCCCCACCATGACCAGGTCCCACTATACTTTGCAAAACATATATATGTAGATTTTGTCCTGAACATGCACCTAGATTACACCAACACAACATTGAGCTTCTATGGTGTTGGTGGGGGACGCAGTCATGTGCATCCTGGGGCTAGGAGAGATCTTGGAGCTCAGCCAGAGCTAGAACCTTTGGTAGGTATCCCTTCCAGGACCATTCTTAGTATAGATGATGTAGCTGGGTCATCTCAGCTAGCTTATGAGGAGCGGAGTGCATTGGCAGAGGCAACATGCATGATGATGCATGGTACCATGATGGTTGTGCAGACAGAGAGACACAGAGCACCCACTGCACTTGCAGAGCCTGAGATATAGTGGGCGACTGATGATGTTCTCAAAGTTCTTGATTACGACAAACTCATGCATTATGCTATCATGGCCCGCAATACATATTTTGGACTGCATCATAGATGTAGGCCTCGACTGATGGGACATGTATATCTTTATTGTCATCATTTGATCAAGTCATCATTTGATTGTCATGATTGCAATGTATTCTCAAATGAACCATTTCTTTAACTAATACTTTGCTTTGTATTAGACCTCCATGCAGAAGCCTAGTTTCATGGAGGTCCTTTTTGGGAGTGATGCATATGTTCGAGGTCCCGCTACAATTCCGCCTGCCCATGTCTATGAGGTATGTGTTAACTATCATCCTTGATTGGACTTTCTAAATGATTCAATTGTTGAACACGTAATATTTTGGTATAATCTAAATTTTGTCATTTATCTTGCTCATATTGTACAGGATAGAGGAAAGGGTGTTGCACAGGATTCTACACAGCCCTGCTCGAGTCCTACTTATGGCATGCCAATCGATGAGGTACTAGTTATTTATGTTCAAATTGTTTTCATTTTTCTCTTCATATTATAATTTACATGTTGAAATTGTAATTCTCAAGTTCAAATTGTAATTCATTAATGTAACTATTTTCATGTCATTTGGAAATAGATGCAGACACAGGCAGTTGTAGATGAGTCTGTTGAAGCCGACGTGATGTTTATGGATGAGTGTATATCCACTCATCAGCTGGGTCCCGATGAAGGCTCGTCTCATGAGCCCATCCTCCCAAAATTGACACTCAACTCGAGTGAGGTGAGTTCATAGATAGATATGTTTCATGTATATATATATATATATATATATATTTAAATTTTTGTCACATTCTGCATATAATTTAAATATGTGTTATGTAACTGACTTGCAGAGTTCACGGTTTTAACTTCTGCAGTTCTCAGACCTGGACAATTTTCTTCATGATGTGCATAGTCTAGCTGGCGGTAGTGTAGCCAGCGGTAGTGGCCATGATGGTCGATCTCTCGATCAATAGCGTAGGAGTGATTTGTAGATTGTTATTTGTGGACATTATTATTTTGTACTTGATGATTATCAATATGTGTGTGTGTGTGTGTGTGAACTGGTTTTTTAACATGATGGCCTGTTAAATGTTTTAATTATTTGCAGTTATAGTTAAAAGTTTTTTATGTTTTATGTAATCTTAATGTTATTTAACAAGATCATTAATGTGGAACAATATTATGAAATTGTACAATTTTGCAATTTAATAAATTACAAGTTTACAAAATTTACAATGTTTACAAAGTTGACAAGTTTACATGTTTGCAAAATTGTCAATCGAACACAACTTACAATTGAAATGTTACAAAATTTACAAATTTACAATGTAATATCTACTAGACGCAAATTACAACTGCAATGTAAAATTTGATTTCATATACAAAAAAAATTACAACTACAATTTTAAATTTTGTTTCATTTGTAAAAAAAATTACAATTTTGCAAAATTGTCAATCAAACGAAACTTACAATTTAACATAACTTACAATTAATATCGATTGCAATCAGTAGATTTAATGAGGACGTAATAAATGTAAGTGTTGTTCTTTGGATTGCATGTCACTAACGATTTACATGTTTACAATTGACAACTTGTCTACAATGTAACTTGTCTACAATTTACAAGTTTACAATTTACAACTTGTGCATTCCTAGGTATAGGTGTTCATGCACATAGAGTACATATGTGAATGCACATGTACTCTCATATATATGTTTACAAAAATTACATTTAAATACAAATGATATATTTCAAAAGAAATTTTGATTTGCTACATTTCAAAAGCATGTCAACATCAAAAGTGACATATAACCTTCATTTATCCAGTCAATGGGTTATAGGAATACATGTCTCCATAATACGATCATGGTTAGCTACTGACATCTTCCATCTCTTTGGTTCACCCCTCTTCACCTTCATTTCAATGAGATGTATCTGAGCTACCACCACCAAATGACTATACTGACAAGATATATATTCAGTCATGAAATATCTGTAAATAATATAGTCACCTTGTCTTCTCACTTTTTCAAAAAAGTGGCCCATCACAACTAGGTCACCAACTTTGTATGTGAACTCTCCGTCGACATAGGTCCACATCAACTTGCTTTTGATTTGTGTACACTGCATCAAAAAGTATGCCACATGCTCAACATTTCCCGGTGGTGAAATTACAACAAATACATCACCTGCATCAATATTTTCAAATATATATATATGCATGTGTATAATACTAGAGACTTAAACATTCAATCAAGTATCATGTACCTTGCTTAACCAAATCAAAAACCCGATCATGATCTAGTGAAACCACTGCCTCGTCAGTGTGCATCTCTTGCCACGTTGGAATTGGATGTGGCCCCTTTGGATTAAGAGGGACATATTTCCATTGTTTGAAATATGCATCGTTCACACAATGATCCACCCCCATTCCATTGGCGTCAATGCATAACTCAGAGAAGCATGCATACTTCCTCGTTTCAATGGAAAATATGTCGCCCATGTCTTTACTATGAACTGAATGCATTTCTCTCATACCAGGTATGGTCTCGCAATACCATGGCATGGATATATTCACATTGTCAAGGGCAACATCCCAAAAAAACATGCATCGAATTACAAACATCATATATATATATATAATACGAACACATTTATTAAATTCCAATTAAGTTGTTGGTTTTTCCTATCCATGCACCAACCTTGCTTGTTCATGACCTTGGTGACCCAAATTTTGTGTGCACCAATCAAATACTTCTACTGAGCACTTGAGTCGAGATCCACTATGACTCATTTGGTACTTCTGAAGTGCTCATTTCATGCATGCACATGGGCGATCATGTTCACCCTTTCTGTACCCTATTTCTAAAAATCTCCAGGTGTGTCCAATTCTCATCTCTTTGTCAAGGCGACTCAACTAATAAAATGAGCATGCCGATTTGAACTGCCCCACACACCCATGTGACCAAATCCAGTGTTCTGTAAATGAAACCCCATTATTTTTTAATGAATCATAAATCAACCCAAAGCAGTGTTAAACAAACAACGTGTCATGCTCATGATCATCATTGACATAAAAATGGTATTCCTTGATCACATCGCATGACTGAGGAGTGCTAACCCTACCATAAATGCTCGCCTGAGCATGTCTATACAATACATGTACGAAAATGGACACCTATTTAGAATGATAATACTCACTTTGTATCTCTCTCTGAGGAGCAAATGTGTAATTCTCAGCAAAGTCTACCACCGATAGGATTGTTCCTAGCTCAAAAACCTCATGAGAATGCTGAAATTCTAAAGCTTACCACCTAGACCTATGCCAAGTGTTTAATGTATTTGTAAATTTGACTTTGAAACTTTTCCATGAAGTCTAAAATAGGAATATCATCCTCGAGCAAGTCGATCATCTTAGATGGAACATGTGAAGAAGATGATGGATTCATGGAGACATACTCATATCTCTTCCACTTAACCGTGATATCTGACAATCTAGGGTGTGTTGGATTGATAGGAAACTTCCTATGGAACAATGCCAAATCACCACATTCATGGCATCTTCTCCCACCTACACACCTTTTATTGAAAAACACATTTTCAGGATTCCTATTGCATAGTATCATAGAAATAAAATCCCACACTGTGTGAGGAGCTAGTGTGCCATCCCAATGTTTTTTGCAAAAATCCACAAATGTGTCGTAGTATAACTGGAATTCAACATGGTATCGACAACAACAAGTGTCCTGAATCGTATCCGGCCTAATATACCACGGTTTCAACTTATTGAACATGGTAAATGAGATCTGGACATTGGGATTTGATTCTTTGTATTCCTCGAACAAAGCAACTCCTGTCATCTCCATAACATGCTTGCAATGTTCCTTATAAATACCTCTACTAGAACGTTGTGGTAGGACATGTTTTCGATCTGGTGTAGCACAAGAATGGTTTTCTCAATACTCTATTACCTTCTTTCTAATTCCCTCTTCCATCCTGTCTTTATATGCTTCTCTGCATATAAGAGCCCAACAAGAAGCTTCATCGTTTTCATCTATCTTTACCCTGAATTTAGTGTATTTGTGCAGTGTTTTTCTTGAAACATGGAGAAACTTTGACATTGTTGTGACCATTCAATTTCTTGAGGTGCTTCGTGCCACAATAGCAGTTGTAATTTCCCTACGAGTAGTGTTGATATCAATTTTTCTTGACTTTCCAAATGTAGATAGTGTAGTTGTTACATTCTCACATGCATTTGTTTTTAACATCCTTAAAACCCAACAACTTTGTGGAACATTTCAATTTTTTGTGTTTTATCAATCCATGTAGGATTTGTGTAATAACTGATTGTTGTTCAAAGTACAACTTGATTATGTTACTAACATTCTCTCTGATTTTCCGGTCAGGGGTTGGGTTCCCGAACTCTTCTTAAGTGCCATCATCCAACCCTATTAAACAATTAGTAGCCATTCCAACGTCATTGAAGCTCCCAATTAAAATCAGAGGGTACACGATCCTGTGATGGTTGTCCACGATCTAGCAATAAACAAATACAAACTCAAAAATAAATTTACAACCTCAAGAATAACATTTTATTTTACTTATCATATTTCCATTGTTAGTTAAAAAATTAGCAAATAAATTATACAAGCTTGAATAACATTTTATTTTAAGTTTATAATATTGTCATTGTTTGTAAACAAATTAACAAATAAATGAAAACAATGGTGGCTGTAGTAGTAACTGGAGATGAATATGGACCCCGGTTTAAATCGGTTTACTAATGGTTAAAAGATAGTCACTCGACCACCAAGATTGTCTCAGGCTTGATTATTGGGGCAGTACCCCTCACTTCATGGTGCAGGTAAAACTGCTAATTGCTTGGCCACAAATGACAACTCTTTGGTTTTCCTCATAGGTGGGAATCTAGTCAATCCGATGAGGGTCGTTGCCATTTTAGCTTGGTAGGTCCTCTCATTGGCCAACTACTTCAGGGTTCCTGTGGTACTCCTCATAATGAGTTTTAGGGGAAATCCCAAGTACTTCCCACAATTGTTGCGGATGAGACTTATGTCCCAATCCGGATGTTATTAAGTAGATTAGGTTATTAAGTATGATTCTTAGTCATTTTTACAAGATTGCAATGTACAATGTAATTGTAATTGTAAAATTGTAATGTAATTGTAATTGTAATTGTAATTGTAATGTAATTATCATCATTATCATATACTAGAACACAATTATGTTCAAGTTTATATTAATACCCTTGATTCACTTGGTTGATGTTATAGTCTCATAGGTCTATTTGGTTTCAACTAGGATGTTGAAATCTTATCAGTTTATACAATTAGAATCATTTTTTCTTATATTATTTTCAGAATGCACCCAAGATCTACTTTGAGAGTTAAAGTCTTCGAGCATGCCTTCCTTACAAAAACAAATAATAAACACATTGTATGTGGTAGAATGAGGGCATATATTGTTGTTGAAGACTTCATAGAATGGATTCCTGGTGCCATCCAACTTTTCTTCCATACATAAACCATCTACTTGTATAAATTAGGCCAAATATGCCCCAAGCAAACCCACACCAACTCAAAATAGTGTTCTAAGGTTTTCCTTGCTTGACCTTGCAGGTCTTAATCAATGGTGACCTCTTATATCTTAATCTATCCTATTTTTAAATGCTTACCATAGATACAGAATTTCATAATTAATAAGGTGTCCATATTGAATTCTCCTTTGTTATATTTCCTTCCTCTTCTTATTGTCTCCTTGATATAAAGCATGCAGATTTGAAAATAATGACCTTAGGAATTAGTCCTACACATTGAACATGAAGGAAGGAGAATATGACGCACATTCAAGATGTGGAAGGATAAATTGATTATTATTAGACTCAATATGGAGGAAAATTACATTTTCGGACTAATGATCAACATATTGACAAGTGTTTCAATCTTCTTCTACTAGAGTTAATATGTTACATAAGGAAATTGATTTTTGTTTAGATTAACTATGCAATATCTTATTGACATGGTCTATGCATTTCTTTGAGAACATTGTTAAACCATCCATGCATATTAATGTGCTTCTATAAGATTGTATTGTGAAGTAGAATCCAACAGAGCATCAACCTTGGTCTTCATGATATGGATGTTGATATGGAAAAGTTGTGTCATCTCCTTCTCTTCCTTATGATGAAGGCTACTTAGATTGACCTCCTTCTGCACTAGAGTACAAAAAATACTCTTATATACATCTAATATTATATCTACCTCTTTCCTTGAATACATCATATGTAAAATTGTAATTTGAACACTATGAAAATGTTCATATACATGAATATGAAATTAAATCAATATTAAAATTGTAATGTAATTGTAAAACTGTAATGTAATGTAATGATGTTTAATTATTGTAATGTAATGTAATTGTAAAGGTAATGTAATAATGTAATGATTGTAATTTAATGTAATTGTAAAATTGTAATTGTAATGTGATCTTGTAATTGTAATTGTAATGTAATTATCATCATTATCATAGTGTAATTTAAAATTGTAATTCAAGAACACTATGAAAATGTTCATATACATGAATATGAAATTAAAATTGAATATCAAAATCGATGATGATGAGTGAAATCAACTCCCATTGAGAACAATCTTTGTAATTTTTTACATAAAATTTATATATACATGAGTCTATATTATGTAATATGTAATTATAAAATTATATGAAATTATATGAATATGTAAATACTAAATTATACAATTTACATACAATTATAAATACACACACACACACATATATATATATATATATTCATAGATGCACATACAATGTTCATATAACTTTATGAATTAATTACAAAATTATCATAAATTCTAAAATTGATTTAACATGTACTTGTATATATAAAAATTATGAACTAGAGTTCACTATGAAATTAAATATATGAATATGCAATTTATAAAATTATATGAATATGAAATTATACAATTTACATACAATTATGAATACATATATATGAATTCATACATACACATACAATTTATATAAGTTTATGAATTATTTACAAAATTATATTTACACACACATACACACATATATATTATGAACTAGAACACTATGAAATTAAATATATTATGCAATATGAAATTATATGAAAATATGAATGAAATTAGATGAACTATATCACTAGGAAAAAAAATTTATAGTTATGAATATATGAAATTGCATAACTTTTAAATATACCAATATTTTTAGCAATGGCATTTGATTCTCCCATAATAGGTTGATTTCCAACTTCTTCTCCTCTCAAGATTGCTATTTTTTCCCTCTTTCTTTCTCTATCTTTCTCTCTTATTTCTTCGGTGTTGATTTGATTCCTAGTAGATATTTTACTTTGACGCTTTTTTATTCCCATTGTGATCAAGATCAACAATCCAAATTCACACCTACAACAATATGTAAACACAATACACAATACACAATACTAAATTTGCATTAGAACACAAGCATTGTTTCAAATTGGTTAGCCAATTGTGAATGATAAAATTAGTAAGATGTTTATGTTTTATGTTTATATAGAATTTATTTAGGAATTCGGGTGGGAAATGGTGTTAGGAAGGTAGTTGAAATGACATTAATGCCATCAATGCTTAACTTCATTCCCGACCACTTTTGAATGATTTTTTAACAAACACTAGACCTCGATCAAGCCTTCTATAATTTTCTCGATCGAGGGTTTGTTCGATCGAGCTTTCGTTAAAACCTTGATCAAGTCATTTTAAAACATCGATCGAGC
The DNA here is from genome assembly GCA_001517045.1 of Pseudotsuga menziesii. Lineage (NCBI taxonomy): Eukaryota > Viridiplantae > Streptophyta > Pinopsida > Pinales > Pinaceae > Pseudotsuga > Pseudotsuga menziesii. The sequence continues at coordinate 197,092 of LPNX010171480.1, forward strand.
TCCAGAGCTCGATCGACGGCCTGAAAAACATGGATTCAGTCCTCTTACAGGAAAATCAATGTTTCTTTGTGTCTCCTAGGGGTGTAAATGTTGCCATTCATGGCACACAATTGAGCGAAGTTCATACCTATAGATTCATCACCGAATCCTCTATCCATTGAGGTATCATGCATGCGTTTTGGCATTCATATGGTTTTTTTTAAATTAGTTCTAAAACTTACACTTAGAAAATCTGACAACAACTTTGAAGTAGCTCAAAGAAAAATCCACAGGGGAAAAAATACACATCCAAAAATTTCAGAAAAATACACAGCCCACACATCGACGCGTCATCTTCAAAAGTGTATTTTTGGTTTTTCAATTTTTTAAAACAGTGAAAAAAAACCTGGTATGGACACACATGCGTATAAAATGATGTTGAAATCAGATGTGGTCACATTCGAAAAATAATAAATGATTTTATATTGCGAAATAAATTAACAAAAAAATATGCATACCACAATGCATTTTGTGTAGATCATGCTCGTATATTTTTGTTTTTAAATTATTAATGTAGGATTGAATTATTGGGGTTGGACATGAGCCACTTATTAACTTCTTCAAAATTTTAAGGTCACACAGTTCATTAAATGCACAATTTCACACATTAAATGACATCAGAATATTTAAAAAAAATATCATTGGGAAGGAAACATAATATTATACAATTTGTTTTTTTACTGCAAGTCAAAATTCACATGGAATATATGCATTTCAATGGCTTCTATCTAGCACGAGTAAAAAATCAGGTTTTCATCGCCAAATTTGGCCAAAAGTGTTACCCATCTTCATGGAATCACCCACAAGTATGTATTTTCCATTATCTCTGTGATTTTATTTATAGTAGTGGTATTTTCACTCTTGATATGCTTATATATTGATCTATCTTGCTCCTATTAACATACTTTTGGTTATTCGTTGGGCATTAATCAACTTATCTTATCTTATATGCATCACCCATTTATTTAATATTTTCTCTCAATTCTAGATATATGTCCTTCGATATATTGTTAAATAGTTTGATAGTTGAACGGCCTTGTAATAAGCATAGTAGACCTCCTTGAGGAATTTATAGCTCTTACTAAACTGGACACATAGAGTACTTAATCCATAAGCTTGGAAAGAACTTGAGGGAACTCACACAGAGTGATGGAACTTAATGTTAAATAGTTTGATAGTGGAGGTATTTCAATAAGCATAATGGACCTCAATGAGGAACATATAGCTCTAGACTAAACTTGGTTATATGGAATCCTTAGCTCGGTAAGTGTGAACATAACTTGAGGGAATGAAATCATACAATCAGACAAGATAACCTAAAAAGTAGATCACATATTACAATTGTAATTGGCACTTACAAAACTCAACTTAGAGGCCACTACACATTTGACCCGACGCGGAAAATTCCCACACCATTAACATAGATTTTTAATTATTCTATCCATAGCCCAAGGAAGTGTGTTCTAGTGCCAAGTAGCAAGGTAATTGGACTTGAACATGGGTCTCGACATTAATACAAGCTTAATAACCTCGTTGCTTAACAGTAAACCACACTCCCATGAGCTATAGATGGATTAACAGTAAACCTCGTTGCTTAGGGATACACTAAGATATGAATTTATGTTCTTTTTAGTTTCTGATTTTTTTATTGACTGTTTTTTTGTTTTCCATATAATAATCAAAGGTACACTTAGATGCATCGTTGAGGAATTATTTTAACATTGTTTGATTATTGTATTGGATTCTTTAAAGTCGGTTGGGCTCCTCAATTGTATTATTATTTGTTTAAACACGGAGAGAGTGTCAAGTTAACCATCGACAATGGATAACCATCGACAATGGATAACCATCAGTGACATGGAAATGTCATTGAAAATTTGTTACAAACGTGAAAAACACATTGATGAGTTACCGAAGGGATGCCATGAGTCGAACAAAATTAGAATGTCGGTCTACCATCGTTATGTCCACCAATAACAATGTTATTCCAAAGGCATGGGGACAAAACAATACCATTCTACCATTTGGAGGGTGTCGGTCCACCAATGGTGTAACCGCAAACCAAAAAGTTTTTACCATGTTTGGAAGGTCGGGCTTCCCTATGGACATGCTAACCCTTTTTTATTGTAAAGTGTTTTTTCTGTCCATAAAGGCTTCAATTTTACTAACAGAGAAATAACTACCATATAGACATAAAAAGCTGTAGATAAACATTTTTTATTTGATAAAAAATTTGGAGAATTTTGCTTTATAACCTCATCTCTATATTGTTTTACAATCAGTAGACCTCGTAAGAGTTGTTGACCTTCTTTCGCTAATGTGCCCACTTCTTGATTCAATTACTTATAGATATGTTAATATTGTCAAATGCACTAGAAACCTATCTAATCAATTCTTTTATAGGTGTATGTTGAATGTTTTAACATTTGAACAATCAAACATCCAATTAATAACAAGATTTATGAATCCCTAAAAACTTTTATCGGTCTCACAATTTAATCCAGAACATATTTCATAAGAAGCCTTAAAGCATGGAATTCAACATGATTGTTTGAACCAATCCCAATATTTTCCTTGTATCCTATGAAGTGAGAATCATAAAAGAAAAAGATCCCCTTTTTTACTACTATAAGATGGATCTCCATGAGATGTCCCATCAAAGAAACCCCAAGGAACTGATTTTTCAATCTGTAAATCTTCCATCTGGTTGTGGTTAGAATGCTTTAAACAACCTTAATATTAGAAGCATAGGCTTGACCCATGATAAGGAATGCATTTTTATTCATATAAGGAAGAGTTTATAGCTATTCATATTCCCCAAAAAATGAGTTAAAGAAGAGATCTTATCCCTTTCAAACCAGTATTACTAAACCACAATTTCAAATTACTTTCAATAGCTTATTCCTCCCAAATATTTGTTATTTTTATTAAATTATTTGTTCTTCCCATACTTTTATACCAAATAACACATACAAATAAGATGTATGATCAACTTAATATGCATATATAACATATGCTAGGACCATATCTAGTTTTTTTCGTTTTCTGTGTTTGGGAACCCATTACTATGTCATGTGTGTACTCGCGTGACATGAGGTCGATTATGGTATATTGCCACTGTAACCCCTAAGTATAATGTGTGCCCCCCATACATGTCACATACGGATAAATGAGGTTTGAACCCATGATGCCATGCAAAATTCCTTATTGAAGCACCCTATAGCCAACTAGTCTATGCTGCAAGGGCTACCTAGTTTATTTTTCATTACTTCTTGGGTTAATTCCTTATTCTTCAAGGATATCCAAATTTTTTTTTTAATTTGATCCTTCAATATCAACCTCAACTACCATGACATCTTGTGTGCATCAAAGGATGACATTTCTTCATAGCATACCTCTCTATATGTATTAAAATTCCATGTTAATGTATCATATTCACCCCTCATCCTAATGTGACTCTTTCTCAACTTTTCAAGATAAGAGTTCCATAGTGACCCCTAATCATCTACAAGATTAATATCCTTGTCTTGTTTCCAGCTCAAGCCATAGATTAGTTATATTTTAGACTCTGTTATGAATCAAGGTAGCAATACCATTCTCTTGTAAACTCCTCATGTTCCATGGAGAAAATAATCTCTCTCCATATAATAAAACATCATCATCAATTCTAAGATTTTCCTAATTCCCAACCCTCTAATTTAAGTGTGGACCTATAACTGGAAACAATTGAGCAAGGGAATTCCATTGGTCAGAGCCAAACTTCACATAACATCTAGTATTTTTTATATAGTCCAAATAAACCCCTGGATAGACATATCTTTGAGATAAAATTCTACTCCACAAACTGTCACAAGTGAGTTCCTTCCACAAAATTTTGGTTGGAAATGAATACCAGAGGTGCGGATGTTTTTTAACCCTCTTCCTCCTTGGGGTCTTCTAAAACTTTCCATTTTACAAGGGAAATTCCCACCTATTATTTCCTACTTAACCACAAAGTTGAAGCACTTTATTCTAATTTTTTACAATACTCCCCTTATCTATGGGCAACGAAAAACTAGAAAACACGGATATCCTTGATAACTAAGTTTACCAAAGTTAGTGTCCCATTGATGTATTCTTCTTTCAAACTTTTCCAAAAGATACCCATATGTTTCTTTCATATACCCATTTGGGATTATGATAAATCCAAGTTGTATAAAAACATCATTTAAATCCAGGTGATTAACATGAAATATTGTTTTCATTTTACCTTCTACCTCTTGTTCTAAATTTAAAAGAAAAACAAAGAGTAAACTTTTGTACATGTAATTCCATTTACTATGAGTTCCCACTATTTCTTGTAACTTGGTTACATCTCTAAAACTTCCATTTGTATAAATAAGTACATATTTTACAAAAAGGTATATGATTTATGAACATATTACCTCCTACCTTAACCCCCAAAATTAGACTTTGTTCATTTACATCTCCAATGGATCTACTCAAGCTCTCTGTAACTAGAACAAAAAGGGGTCATGAAAGAGCTCGTTGTTAAATAAGACCTCTAAAAGGATTAATTTTTTTCAAGTTGATCAATTCATCAACACTGTAAAGGAAACCAAGAAAATACATCCCATAATATGCTTCACTAGATCCATTCTAAACTATTATCCAACTCTAAAGATTCATTTTCCTTAGGATCAATTGTGTTTCTTGGGATAGATTTAGGGAGAGTTACATTTATTTTAGTTTGAGTACTTTCTCTTTTGATTATCAAATTATGGTTTTCTTTACAACTAATCATTTCAAGTTGAGCATTTTATGCTTCTTCAAAAATTTTGTCTAAAGCTTGTTTTCCTTCTCTTTTCAGAAACATAGAAATAAGTGTAGGAAGAGCATTTTGCACACTTCCACCTGTAGTTCTTGGGTAGGCATAATCTCATGCCAAATTTTATTTATAAGAGTAGTAAATCTTTGGTTGAACTCCTTGACTCATTATTTAGTGATCATAACCAAAGCAAAATCCTAGTCATAAAAGCACCTATAGTGACTTCTTCACCAAATTTATCAAGAAAAACTCCTTGAAAATCATCCCAATCTGCAATGGATTATGGAACCTATGAGAATATTGAATTACCAAGTACATTCCTTGTTTTAGAAGATAGAAGGAAACAATGAGTAGAAAACATCTTCATATTTCATATTCATTATCCTGACAGATAAGATGATTTCTTAATATGATCATTTGGGGAAATTGCTAAGTTTGGATCATATTTAGGTAAAAGACATTTAGGATGTTTGGGAAAATGATTAAAGGGTACATGTAATGCCATAGAATCTCAAGTTAACCATGGTTGATTTAAGTTCACATTTTCTTCGGTTTCCATTATTGAATTTTCATATTCAAAAATTTCTATAGATGTTTCAACTTTATAACTCTATGATGGAATATACAGATTAGGTTGTCGAGCACCCAATATGCAAGTGGATTACTACTAACATACAGAGTGTACAATATTTATTGTCAACCCAAGAAAGTCTTGTATTTCAAGGATAACATGCACAGTATATTCTTAAACACAAAGTCATTGTAATTGCACAATACTACCCTCTGTTCAGCTATGCTCATCCCAAGAATCTACTTAATCCAATTATCTTCTAAGCAATACAATCACAATTACCTTCTGCTATGCCTTGATCTAAGAATGGAAAGATAAAATTCATATCTAAATTACAATTGCAGATGAAAGGAAATCCTACTCACATCATTGAATGATTAACTCACCTATCCAATCCGATTGTCCTAGGAACCCACAAACATAATTTAGATATTGATCTAGGAATTTAAATATAGAGATTGAGTTCGGCTATTCTAGGAAAATGAAGTGCAGGAATGAAATTCAGTAATCATAACAATAAAAGACAAGTTTCAAAGATTCATGGAATGGCAACTAAAAGATCTAAGGATGAACAGAGTTGTTATAGTTACCACACGAATTACATAAGAAATAATTACCTACTCAGTCGACTGTCACGCTATACCACTACAGATCTCCAAGGAATGCAATCACAACACACTATAAATCCACACTTGTTACAGCTTCTTATGAAAAAAAATTTAACATAACATCACACGACAAAGGAATTGAAAAGTCCTAATTTAACTCAGCAATCCCTGTAAAAGGCGGGCCCAGTCTTCACATAGAGATGCTGGCTGAACAGACGTAAAACCCTTAGATCAGAAGTAAATCCTTGTATTAAAAGATAGAGTGATTACACAATTTCTCCTCACAGCTAATACAATGAATTGATTATATGTTCAGCAACCCCTGGCTCAAAACAATTCTCCATATTTATACCATGTAGATCATAACATCCTATCCTATTATGGGGCAGCCATGAAGATCTTTGATCTTCAGGCGCCCTAAATGACAACAGCTGTTACAAACGTGGCAGGATGAAAAATAGGAAACATAGGAAAACTGTTAATCACCCCAGGAGTGACGATATCTTCAGATCACGGCTACACACGAGTAGCAATACACTATTGACCTCCAAATCTGACGCATTCTGTTATAGCTACCTTGTCACAGCTTTGTCCGGGATATCGCACTGGAATCGCATTCTTTGGGTGATGACAGAATGTATGGGGATCAGCTTGAGCAGTGAATGCCCATCCTTTTCATGGCTTATTCAGCCCAATATTTCTGCAGTCCACTTATCTCAAAATACCTTTATAAATCATAACATGTTAGCGCATTGAGAGATATGAAGCCTTAATTATCACAATCATAAATATTAATAAAATAAAACAATGACCAATCATACCTTGGTAGTTTGAAGAGTAAAGTGGGGATAAAATGTTTAATTGGTATGCTGGATAGGGTAGGATAGAACAAGAAGAGGTAATTAAGGGTGGTCAAAAGAGGCCATTTCTGGGCTCAACATCTCCCCCCAACTGTCCTGTTGCATGTCCTCATGCCACAACCTCCATTATTCTGAATCTGAATCTTGTACTAAGCTCAGTTCGTGAAGAGAGGAGAAGTTGTAGGGGAACTCAGGCACCCCTTCTTTTTCTACGAACCCTCTGTGAGCAATCCAATATCTCCGACATCACTGCTCCTCTGCCTTAGTTAGTGAGAATTCCATCCTATATGGTTTTTTCGGCCACCAGAGGAGGGAGAATTTAAATTTCAAACCCAACCAGTTAGCCCCACATTCCCTGATACATCCAACATAGCCCTCGACTCTGAAAAGTTCCTGTTCAAAATTCCTGAAACAATAGGGGTATTGGCTTCTGAGTATAGGAGAGGAAACCTACCATATGTGCTTACTTCCTTCTAATGCTGTTTGTTGGTGCATGGAAATATGGTTGGTAGAAGTAGAAATCACTTCCTCCTGAAGCTCCATTATGTGTCGAGCCTAGATGGGACATGAAAGCAAACTCTTGTATCGAGCAAGAAGAATACCAGGATTCTGAGGCTCACTTCGAACCCACAGGTTAGAGTCAGCTTCATTGTGAAAAAAGGTTCTTTCCCACTGAGCATGATTGCTCACAAAAGAAGCAAAAGCCCTCAACTGAACATCCCCTGAAAAAGGGATAGGATTTGAATGGCGGTCCAGAGGGCAAGCCATCTCATGCAAATATAATTCACACAGTAAATTTTGATCTTCAAAATTACTTCTAAAAAATGTTTCCAAAATTTTTGTTGAGGTCGTTATCTCAAATGACCTCCCTTCTTTCATAGCTCTCAACTTAAACGAAACAAACTGTTCAAACAGGAAGACGAGGTAAGAAGAAGAAGGTACCCTGGTGCCCAGGAGTTCTTGAGAGAGAGCATACATCTGCTCTTTTTCCTTCTGCATAAATTGGAACTTTTTCAGCTCCCTTAAATTGTTCTGTAGCTCTTCCTCTTGAATTCTCTGGGCCATACGTTCTTTTACCCATTTCTCCTCCAATGCCTTGATAATATTTTTATGCTCAGTAAGAGAAATTATCCCTCCTTGGTATTCCTCCACCTGGCTCTTCCATTTTATCACCTCCATTCTCAGAATTGAGACTGCTGCTGTAAGGTTCATGATTTCTTCTTTATGATGTTCCTCCTTGTCTGAATCCAGGTCGATGAAATTTCTAAGGGGCTCAATCCTCACCTTGTCGCTTGATGTGCCTTATTCTTCTTTGTCCTTCTGGTGCTGAGATTGGATGTCTTCTTCAATGTGTAGCTACTCCTCAAGGATTTTTGTATCACCTGAGGATTGTGTTTGGACTGTTCATCTTCACTCCAATGCATATCAAGGATGATATCCACTTCAAGGTTATTTTCTTGTTGCATTTCAAGAGTCCTTACTGCAACCTCCAAGGATGTTGGTTCTTGTGTGACAACATCTTGGCTCACTTCTTCATATCCCTGTTGTTGTAGCTCCTCTTCTATGATTTCTGTGTCATGGGACCATTCTGGAGTTGTAGTACATAATTCCTTATTAAACTCCAGAGTGCCCTCAATCCTAGGTTCTCCTCCCATCTGGTCAGCATCTTGGACAAGCACATTCAGGGATGCTGGTTCTTGTGTGGCAGCACCCTATTCAATCTCATCATTGTCTTGCTTTTGTGGTTCCACTTCTATAATTTCTGTGTCATGGCAGGACTCCGGGGTCAAAGTGCAATCTTTGTCCCCACAATTAGGAATAAATTCACCCCTTGGTTCCTCTGTCCCAGAGTTAGTGGCAACTTCAGCAAGAATATTCAAATATGCTGGTTCTTGTGTGACAACATCTTCTTTTTCTGCAGCTTCCTCTATTGCAGGTGCCGATTGTTATGTTGTAAAGGCACGAATTACAATCTTGTGGCCTGCTTCCTTAAATGTTTCCCCGCAGGTGGGACAGACCACTCTTTCTTCCTCATTGTCAGGCTCAGTAGAATTTGGTCCCTCCAATTGGTCGGCAACCTCCACCAATGTGTGCAGTTTCCTTTCACCCTGTTTTCTGCACGCTTCTTTCCAAATTTCCAATTCCCTTCTAAGTATTTGGACTTCCTCTTTTAATAGAATATTCTCAAACAGAGGTCCTTCAATTTGGGTTTCTTCTTCGACTGGCCCTTGTGGGGCATCAATTAGCCTGGGTTCAAGAATGAGGAACTCAATTTGTGCTTCTAAGGTTGCCCATCTTTTTCTTGCTGCTTCTGCTGCTGCAACCGACCTGGTTCTTTTCCTTCTTATTGGTGGGGCTATCTTAATTTCGTCAATTGATCTCTTCCTTTTCTTTTGTGGTGCTGGAATATCGGGATTCACAGCTGAGGTAGAAGGAATGTTCCCAGTTCCAGCATTTTCTTGTTCCTCGGGTTGTTCTTCCTCAATCAAAATTCCTCCCCACTCAAGTGAGGATTCAATGGTCACCAGCTCAATATTTCCTTCCATTGCTATGGCTCTATCATCTTTGGGTTCAATTGTTGCAGCATTTAGTGCTGCTCCAATTTCACCTTTTGCTGTCAAACTTACCTTGTTATTTGGGTCTTCCATAAGGTTTTTATGTACATATTCTCTTAATTGTTCTTTTTTTGCCCCTGGTTGATCCTCTGATCTAGTTTCATCCCCCCCTCCAACTATATTGGAGGGCTCCAGTCCTCCTGTTGTGGTTCATGTCCCCCCAACTGTGGATGGACCTGCTTTTCTTCTATTGGGACACCGGGCAAAGGAGAGGGTTCCTGAACTTGAGCTGTAAATTGCTCCCAGGTTATATTATGTTGAGCAAGGGTCCTTAAGATAATTAATTTAATGAGGCCATGGTGGGTCAGTGAGGCGAGTGGATGCTTGGTAGCTTGAACAAACCCCGCCATATGATGCAAATCATTAAGTAGATAATATGGAATATTTAACAGCATCCTATGGCGAACATGAGACAATAAAGGGAGTTCAGAATTATAAATGGTTTGGTACCTACCTTCACAAGTGATATATTTCTTGAGAGAAACAGCAACTTGATTCCATGGCTATGGAAATGAATACAATACTATCCCCCTTTTTGTCGTGTGAACCTGCTCCCCCTCTATTAGAAAGTCTTGTAAAGTTGCAGTAGTGGGGACTCGACGTCCAAACCAGGCCCTTCCCACCTGAGGAATACCAGTGACCTCAGCTATAATGGCCTCAGAAACTTCGATGCGCAATCCCCAAACCTCTGAGTGAGTTTCTGTGAGGTTCAGAGCAAACTGTAAGGCTACTTCACGGTTAAATCCGTCCAGATGTTCAAAAAATTCCATCCAACCGGTAGCTTGAAAGATAGCGAAGACCGCAACATTTCTCCTGAGTGCTCGTGTATTTAAAGGTTCATAAAGAGCTGGAATCCCCATGGTTCTGACCTCAAACTTAGTTTGTTGTTCAATAGATTACAGACTCCGACAATGGAGGTTACGGCACAGAGTATGCATGGACCGCTGAGAGGAGAGTTAGGCAAATTTGGAAAGTTTCAGCACACCGGATTATTTGAAATTTCATTCTGAATTCGGAAAGGTGACGGTTATCAGGTAACATAATTAGTCTTTACGTCGCACAGGCAAAGAGTTAATCGGGAAATAATGGGCATAAAAAGGGAGGTATGACTGACATTGTTAAATCATATCAATACTTAATCACGTGGTTAATCAAAGCCATACCTTCGAGACTGCACGCTGGATATCCTTCAGAGAATAATAGAACGTGTGGTTGTTGACGTTGTGGAAGCCGAACTTATGCAGTGCGCAGTCATTAATTATAATCATTATAACATAGATGCTGCAATAATTCTTTCCTCCAGTGAAGCACAAACCATCGCGTCAAAATGGTCGAAATTATGAGAAATGTCACATTATGGTTCAAATTGCCGGCATGAGGATGAGGAATCGAAGCCATATCTAGAGGAGTTGATGGCATACAAAGTGGTTTTCTAATAACACAGGAGTCACAGCCGTAGGTCATAAAAAAGTTGAAGCAGAGACGCGGCCTTCAATGCTGGAAACATCAGCTAAATATAACGGATTTGCAGCTGCCAAAAAAGATGTCGTAGCTACCGGGAAAGATGTCGTAGCCACTAAGAAAGATGTTGCAGCCACCGGGAAAAATGTCATGGCCGCTGGAAAAGATGTCACGGCCGTCGGGAAAGATGTCGCAGCCGCCGGGAAAAATGTCACAGCCGTCAGGAAAAATGTCACAGCTGCCAGGAAAGATGTCGCAACCGCCAGGAAAGATGTCGCAACCGTCGGGAAAGATGTCATAGCCGCTGAAAAAGATGTCACGTCTGCCAAAAAAATAAAAGAGAAAGGAAGGAAAATGTTAAGTGGATAGAAACTGGCAGCGCTGGAGTGACGGAAAACGGGTTTTATGGTCAAAAGTGAAACGAGGTAATAGCGTATGGGAATGGAAGAAGGCGGAGTTTCATGATGCGGTGGTTGAATAAATGTTGCAGCTGCCATAAAAGGTGTTGCAGCTGCCAGGAAAAGATGTCACAGCTGCCGGAGAAGTTGTCGTGGCTGCCGAAAAAGAGGTGTCGCAGCTGTGACAAATTTATTTAAGAAAAAAGAAAAAAATTGTGGCACGGAAAGGCATAGAAAAATGATTTATGGTCAACATGCCCAATCTAACGCTCAACCCTGGGCACTTCCCTGCAAATCTTGGAAAAACAACAGAAAACAAAGAAAATCAAGTGCAAAAATAAAAGATAATATAATGAAAAAGAAATAACAGCAGTTATTTATGTACAATGATTCATGCGCAATTTATAGTGATTAATTAAATATTGACAGAGGCATAGATAAGTTCCTGCCCTTGTGCTAGCTGATAATCTGGGTCAGTGGCAACTTGTGAGATAAATGCATCCTTTGAAATTTGCTTACGGTACAATCGCAGCCTGTGACCATTAGCAAATAATGGTACATGGTTTTCATCAATGGTTACCAGGCAGACTGTGTCGTTATCAAATACCCTGTCTACTAGGTATGGGCCCAGCCATCTTGTGCATAATTTGCCCTTGAAAGCTCTTTTGAATCTAGAACCGTATAATAATGCCCAGTCTCCTTCACAGAAGACCTTCTTTTTAATGAATCGATCATGCCAATTGGATCTCTGTTGTTGAAATAACAATGTCTGGTCCACTGCAACTAACCGATTCTCATCCAGTTCATTCAATTGATTTAATCTTCTTTTCTGGGCTTCAGTTACATCTAGGTTCACTTCGGTGGCTGTCTTCAAGGTCTTGATTTCAAATTCAATTGGAAAGATGGCACTTTTTCCATACACTAAATCGTAAGGAGAGAAACCCGTGGTGTTACGCCAAGTGGTGCGATATTCCCATAGTGCTTCCGGAAGTCTGTCAGCCCAATCTTTTCGATGGCTCTTAACTGTTTTGGTAAGGATGGCTTCAATAACTTTATTAGTGCTTTCCACCTGGCCATTTTCTTGGGGATGGTAAGGTGAAGCTACCCTATCCTAAACATGATACTTCCATAGCAGGGCTTCAAATTGATGCGACATAAACTATGGTCCCCCATCGGTAACTACTTCCTTAGGCACCCCAAAACGGGTAAAGATTTCACTGTACAGAAAGTCAATCATAGCCTGGTCATTAGCCTTTGCTAGAGCTACAGCTTCCACCCACTTGGTCATATAATCGGTATAGACCAGGATGTAGGATTTCTGTTTGGAATGAGGACTGATAGGGCCAATGAAATCCAAAGCCCATCTATCAAATGGTTCAACTACTAATTGAGGTTGTAGAGGCATTTGATCTGATTTGTTGGGCTGGCCCATCCTTTGGCAACTATCAAAGGACTGGACATACCTTTTTGCATCCCTGAAAAGAGTTGGCCAATAGTAGCCCATCCTTAGCACTTTGTGTCCTGTCCTTCTATCTGCAAAGTGTCCCCCACAAGGTTCATCGTGGCAGGCCTTCAGTATATGAAAGATTTCATCTTCCCTTACACACCTTCTAATTTCAAGATCAGGACCTGTGTAAAAGAGATGACCGTTTACCCAACAATACCTGGCACTTTGCTGGATGATTTTTCTCTTTTCTCTTTTAGACATATGTGGGGGAAGATTTCCTGCAACGAGATAATTAGTGACATCTGCATACCAAGGGGAATGAGCTGAAAGTGCGAATAAATGTTCATCTAGAAAAGAGTCCTCAACAGGTAAATTATCATCACTGTTAGTGAAATGAGATAAAAAATCAGCGACAACGTTTTCTTTTCTAGGTTTATCTATGACGGTAATATCAAATTCCTGTAATAATAAGAGCCACCTATTCACTCTAGCATTAGTGACTGGTTTGTTCATTAGATATTTAATGGCAGAGTGGTCAGTGTGCACAAATGTAGGATACCCAGTAATGTAATTTTGAAATTTATTAATAGAGTAAACAATAGCTAAGAATTCCTTTTCAGTGACAGTATAATTAAGTTCAGCAGGGGCTAAGTTTTTACTAATATAATAAATTGCATAAGGTACAAGACCATTTTGCTGTCCTAAAACTGCTCCAATGGCGATATTAGAAGCATCTGAAGAAATGTGAAAGGGTAGGGTCCAATTAGGTCCTCTTAAGATAGGAGCCATGGACAGCTTCTCTTTAAGCTTAACAAACGTTGTCTGGCATGCTTCACTCCAAACAAACTGCACATCCTTTATTAACAAAGAAAACAAAGGAGAAACAAGTTTGGAAAAATTTTCTATAAATATTCGGTAGTATCCGGCATGCCCCAGAAAACTTCCCACCTCTTTTTGAGTTGTAGGAGTAGGTATATTTTGTATCACCTTGATTTTTGAGGGGCCACCTGAATGCCATCGACAGAGATGAAGTGCCCCAATACTACTCCTTCACTCATCATCATATGTCACTTTTCAGTGCTTAAAGAGAGTTGGTTCTGTTCACAGCGAGTCAAAAAAATTTTCAAATTTTTCAATGCTTCTTCAAAATCCTTGCCGTAAGGAGTAAAATCATCCATAAAAATTTCCATACTATAATTAACTAATTCAGAAAATATGCCAATTACAACTCTTTGAAATGTTGTTGGTGCATTACATAAACCAAAGGGAAGCACTCTGTAGGCAAACATTCCCCACAGACAAGTCAAGGTAGTTTTATCTTGGTCTTCAGGAGCAATCTGAATCTGATTGTACCCGCTAAACCCATCCAGGAAGGAGAAGAACTTCTTCCCCAATAGGGTGTCGAGTACTTGGTCAATAAAGGGAAAAGGGAAGTGGTATTTTTGTGTGGCTTTGTTCAGCTCCCTATAGTCGACACAGACTCTCCATTTACCATTTTTCTTGGGTATAATTACGAGCAAGGAAACCCACTCACTGTCTGAAATAGGATATATAAATCCTGCTTCCAAGAGTTTCTGGATCTCTTCCTTCACTATGTCCCTAAGATTGGGGTTCATTCTTCGTTGAGGCTGACACACAGGTCAGGAGTCGCTTTTAATATAAATATGATGGGTGCATAGGTTAGAGGGAATACCCTTCATATCTGTATACTCCCAGGTGAATGCCCCCTTGTGTTTTTTCAAGAGACTGATCAGGCGCTTCTGTTCATCTAAGGAGAGGTTGGGATTAATATTCAAGTTTCTTCCAAACTCTACCTCAATAGGAATACTCTTTGAATTTTTCAATACTGGGATTATGTGTGTGTCACCGACTAGTGCTTCTTCTGTGAGATTTTCTTGTTCTTCCTTGCCTAGAGCAATGTTCAGGATTTGATAAACTTCTTTATTGACTAAGGTGGGTTCACTGATGAAGTTATTAATGTCATCGTCTTCAGTTTCATCCTTAAAAGTTAAGGCCTTCCCTATGGTTAATAATGGCTGAACACCCTCCTCTTCCTCTGGCTCCATCCAAACAGAGGTTTTAGCTTCTAGACTCGGTCGAGTTGGAGGATAAAGAGTGAGGTTCTTAGTCTCGGTGCCATCAGATATGGTCATAGACCCAGATCGACAGTTGATGCAAGCATCAACTGTGGCCAACCAAGGCCTTCCCAGGATTAATGGGTGTCCTCCCAGCTGTGACTTCGGTTGTAAAACCAAGAAGTCAGCAGGATACTCCCATGAATCAACTGAGATGATGAGATCATCCATAATTCCTTCAGGTTTAATGGTGGATCTGTCTGCCATTTCTAAAATAGTGGGGGTCGGCCTAAGATTAGTGAGCCCAAGTTTTCTTATAGTCTCAATTGTCATGACATTAATCACTGCTCCTAAATCTACTAGTACGTTGGGTATCTGTGTATGCCCAATCTGCACAGTGATAGTGAGATTTCCAGGGTCATCATACTTGGTTACTATGGTTTTTCCTGTTATTAATGCAGATAATTTCCCTAAGACGTGGACAGTGGGAGGATCTCTGGGCTTCCTTCCTGGTTTCTTTGTGCACAGGTCCCGAACAGTTCTAGCATAAATAGGTACGTCTTGAAGAGCTTGAAGGAGGGGGATTTTAACATAAAGATTCCTTAACTCTCCTAGGAGGTTAAACTGAGGTTGCCCCCCTGCCCTTGGTAGCATTAATCTCTCGGGATACGGTGGTTGCCTAATCAGCTAAGTAGGTTGCGCATCGCTGGATTTATCATTTTATGTTTCAGCTGTCCCATTTATGGGATGTTCAGCATCTTCAATAATGGGAATTGTATCGGATAGATGCTATGGATTCACCCCTTCTTCATGTACAGAGGGTGGAACATCTTCTATAATTACAGGCTCTACTATTTTCCCTCACCGTAAACGAATATCATTGCAAGGAATAGGAGAAAAGGAGTAGGCCGGCATGTTGACAGTCTCAAATTGATGGACTGTTTTATTATTTGGGTTAGGATTAGGTTGAGCAGGCAGCTGAGGTCGTATCGGTTCATTAGGGACAGAATTGTTCTACAACTGCAGCTGCGATTGCTGATGAGGGTATTGAGGATATTGAAGATATTGAGGAGGGTATGGTGGCTGTTGAGGTGGAGGTTGTTGAGGAAACTGATTCCCTGGATGGAAATTCCTCCATCCAGGGGACCAAGAAGTAGGTTGGTGTGGTGGCTATGTCTAAGGATTCCATGAGTTATAATTTTGTATTGCAGGTTGGGAAGGGTTCCACGGAGCATAATTTGAAGGGAATTGTGTATTCACATTTTTCATATTATTCCAATTGCTCATATTATTCAAAAGTGGAAACGAGTCTGGGGTCATACCTTGGTTTCGAGGCTTCCAAGGTTTCTTATTTGCAATGAAGTAGGCCATCTCCACCTCTGGAGTTGATGCCTGCAGAACAGCCTTCACTTGGGGAAGTGAGGGACATTCTTTCGTGTCATGGTTTAGCTTGCACAACTGACACACCTCTAATTTGTCAAGCAGGCACTCCCTCAGAGGATGGTTCTTTCTACATCGAGGGTAGAACACACCTAGTGTGAGGTCCTCTACTGCCTGTTTTTGCTTTGCCTTTAGGACGTCGATTTCCGAGGAGATAGAGCTCATCATTTCTGTTTTAAAATTTTCAAGGAGGTTTCCTATCTCTGCACGGGTAGTTCCTCTATTAGATGACTTCTGAGTTCTGTCGAAGACATCACATTCTAGCTTATCCCGTTTGTCCCGCCTATTGTTCCTGGAAGATCCCCTGGAGTATCTTTTACATAATTCCATAATCTTTCCTAAATATTCCTTGGAGATATCCCCCTTTCCTAATAGGTTTAACATATCTATACAATCATCCCTAATCCTGCAAAGCAGGATTATCTTGAGCACATCTAACCCCATGTTCGTTTGTCCAACTCTTTGCACGTTGTATAAAAGCCTTTCTACAAAATCTTCCATACTCTTGTCCTCCTTCTACACCATTTTGAACAATTCTTCTCTTTTGTCCTTGGTGTTGTAATATTCCTGGTATTTCTCCAGGGACACCTGTTTCATCCCATCCCAATTAGCGATAGTTCCTCCTCCTAGGCTCATGAACCAGCGTAACGCATTGTCCTTCATAGTGGCAGGGAATAGTTTTACCTTTTGTGCATCGATGATGTAATCATAGTTGCGACAAAGGATATCAAATTCG
Source organism: Pseudotsuga menziesii (assembly GCA_001517045.1). Lineage (NCBI taxonomy): Eukaryota > Viridiplantae > Streptophyta > Pinopsida > Pinales > Pinaceae > Pseudotsuga > Pseudotsuga menziesii. Next base: position 214,149 of record LPNX010171480.1, read on the forward strand.
AAAAGAAAATCGTCTGGATCCTTTGCCGCTTTTCCATGGAAGCGAGGCAACACCGATGGTGGTATATTTTTCATAGGGGCTGTCCCTTCTGGATGCTAAATCAAGAATTGAAGTGTAGCCACCATTCCTTCAGGCAGGGAGTGATTTTCATGATGATAGTTTTCCCCCATTGCCTCTTCCTCATCAGATTCATGTTTGTTACTCATCCCTTCTTCTATTTTTTCTTCTTCATTCGTTCCTTCGTTATTCACCTCGTTCTTTTCCTCGTTCCTCCACTGATCAGTAATCTTTTGGTGGAACTGCGTCCACTCTTCTTCAGTTACAACCTTCTCGTAAATGTGGTAGATCGAGCCTCTACCAGCAGGTCCAGTTGTACCAGCTTTGTCCTCTCCTGCAAGGATATTTGAGGAAGTCGCAGCTGCTCGTGTGTTCTCCACTGTGGACCCTGACGCTGACACCCCAGGATAAGCAGGGTTTCTTCTGATAGGAGTTTCTTGATGGAAATCCCTAGTGGATGAATCAGTCCTGTCAACAAGATCATCAATGAATGTCCTTCTGCCCAATTGTGGACCCCGACTGCAACCCAAACCACCTGCACTGTTAGTATTTTGCGGGGTTTTGGGAGTTGAAAGATGATCACACTTTACCCTTCTTGTATTCATGCAACCCAAATCATTACAGCAAAAAAAACTAGAAAATATTGACTAGAAACAATTGCAGAATGCAACTAATGATGGTGTTTAATCTTTATCCTTCCCCAGCAACGGCGCCAAAATGTCGAGCACCTAATATGCAAGTGGATTACTACTAACATATAGAGTGTACAATATTTATTGTCAAACCAGAAAAGTCTTGTATTTCAAGGATAACATGCACAATATATGCTTAAACACAAATTCATTGTAATTGAACAATACTACCCTCTGTTCAGCTATGCTCATCCCAAGAATATACTGAATCCAATTATCTTCTAAGCAATACAATCACAATTACTGTCTGCTATGCCTTGATCTAAGAATGGAAAGATAAAGGTCATATCTAAATTACAATTGCAGATGAAAGGAAATCCTATTCACATCATTGAATGATTAACTCACCTATCCAATCTGATTGTCCTAGGAACCCACAAGCATAATTTAAATATTGATCTAGGAAATCAAATACAGAGATTGAGTTCGACTATTCTAGGAAACTGAAGTGCATGAATGAAATTCGGTAATCATAACAATAAAAGACAAGTTGCAAAGATTCATGGAAGGAAAAATAAAAGATCTAAGGATGAATAGAGTTGTTACAGTTACCAGACAAATTGCATAAGAAATAATTACCTACTCAGTCAACTGTCACGTTATACCACTACAGATCTCCAAGGAATGCAATCACAACACACTGTAAATCCACACTTGTTACAACTTCTTATGAAAAAAAATAAAATTAACAAAACATCACACAACAAAGGAATTGAAAAGTCCTAATTTAACTCAGTAATCCCTATGGAATGCGAGCCCAGCCTTCACACAGAGATGCTGGCTGAACAGACATAAAACCCTTAGATCAGAAGTAACTCCTTGTATTAAAAGACAGAGTGATTACACAATTCCTCCTCACAGCTAATACAATGAATTGATTATATGTTCAGCAACCCCTGGCTCAAAACAATTCTCCATATTTATACCATGTAGATCATAACATCCTATCCTATTATGGGGCAGCCATGAAGATCTCTGATCTTCAGGCGCCCTAAATGACAACAGCTGTTACAAAAGTGGCAGGATGAAAAATAGGAAACATAGGAAAACGTTAATCACCCCAGGAGTGACGATATCTTCGGATCATAGCTACACACGAGCAGCAACGCACTATTGACCTCCAAATCTGACACATTCTATTATAGCTACCTTGTCACAGCTTTGTCCAAGATATCCCATTGGAACCACATTCTTTGGGTGATGACAAAATGGATGGGGATTAGCTTGAGCAGTGAATGCCCATCCTTTTCGTGGCTTGTTCAGCCCAATCTTTTTGCAGTCCACTTATCTCAAAATACCTTTATAAATCATAACATGTTAGCGCATTGAGAGATACGAAGCCTTAATTATCACAATCATAAGTATTAATAAAATAAAACAATGACCAATCATACCTTGGTAGTTTGAAGAGTAAAGTGGGGATAAAATGTTTAGATAGAACAAGAAGAGGTAATTAAGGGTGGTCAAAAGAGGCCATTTCTGGGCACAACATAGGTGTAGGAGGAAATTGATCTAGTGGCTATGAAATATCTCATAGAGAAAAATTAACTAAGTCTTCTACCAAATGGGATAAAGTAGTGTCCTCCTCTTGACCTACCCTTCTTTATGTATTCCTTATATGTGGCAATAAAGGAGTTATCGAAAAGTTCCAACTTTCTTAACATAAGCCCTAGCATATTTCCTAAATTGATTTACTTATTCATCAAGGATTGTGTATGGGATGTCTTTGTCTCTATTGCTGGATGAATCTGGTCTTCCTTGGTCAAATGAGTGTCTACAAGAATTGGTATATATGTGATGTAGGATCATCCTGCTCTCCATCCAAGTACAAGTCCAATGTTTGGACTAGACCTAGAAGGGTCTTCATTTTCTAAATGAATGGTCCTTTAATGTAATATGTAAATATGTTTGATTTACAAGTGTGCTTATAAATATGTGGCAAGTCACTAGGTGAGTCATTGAGTCATTTTATTAGTCAAGTAACAAATCCCACAAATGATGGAAGCAATTGATGAAGCATTCAATGGTTGATTGGTAGTCTTAGGATAGGCTTAAGGGTTTGTTAGATTGTTGAGTGTATTGAAAATATAAAGCAGAATTGGTTCATGAATTTTCTTGTATATATGTCTGTAATCCTTCAAGGCAATAGACATAGAAAAACAATGTAAACTTGGCTAAGAAAGGTAGCCAAATAATGTAAATATGGCTAAGGGTGTGGCCAAACAAAGTGAAACCAGGCCAAGGACACTGATTAGAGTTGCATTAGGTCTATGATGATTAGGACGTAGATTCTAAATGTACAGACTCCTTGTTTTGGATAAAGGAAAGGCTATTTTGGCATATCTCTGTGTAAATGTAGTTCTTTCTAATTGTATGATTTTATGAGTCAAATGCTTGATTAAACAATGCTAATGGGTGATAGATCTTTGTGTGTGTAATCTAGAATTAGGGCTTACGTAAATGATATATTTGTTGTTTAAAACTTGCATTGATATCTGTATGAACGAATTTTGTAGAGTTTTGTGAAGGATGGAGCTGTATAAGCTATGTACAGATCCAACAAAGGAGATCAAGTCCAGATGAACATTGATTAAGTTGATTGATCGATCCTTTGATCAGTCAACGCAAGGTTGGAGAAGTTGTGTTCGATTCATTTGACAAATATTGGATGATCCAGATTAAAGTATAAAATATGGATTGGCGATAAGGAAAGAGTTCACTAAGAGAATGTGCACAAGAGATAAGAGATCCACAAAGTTAAAATACCAATGGACAGGGAAGTAGCTGCAATAGAATCAATGGTCGAGAATGGTCTTCGCAAGAGCAAGGTACAAGCTGGTTAAAGTTTCAAAAAAATAACCACGGAAGAAAAGTTGCAGGAGACGAATTACGTAAGTAGTTTGAGAAAAAGTCAAAATCCAACCCACAATTTGCAATCCACAATTGCGAAAAGTTTGAGTTGTATAAAGATTGGGTTGCGGCACTGAGGTTGTGGAACTGAGATTGTGGAAAGGTTGTTGTTGAATAGAAATTGCAGATTGAGTTGGTTGAGGTTGATTCTGACCTAAGAACAAATATTTGTCCGAGTTGCAAGATTTAGAGATTTTTCTAGATATAGAGCAAACTATTCTTGGGAAAGCAGTTGGGATAGGGTGATTTGAGGTTCCTACTACACCAAGTGGTATCAGAGTAGGGAAAAATAATTTTGCGTGAATACTAACAGAGACGAAAAAGGATTCTTCATGTATTGAAGGAAATCAGAGCAAAGTTCGCTCTTGGAAAGAGGTAATGGTACTTTTTCTTTAAGTTATGATTTCAATCAACTCTGGAAAAATAATTGCAGATAGGGTAGATGTTTTTATCCAACTATACAAGTGAAAAATTATTAAAGGTATGGACTGATTGATGTTTTATTTAACTCTGGTTATAAGAATTTGTTGAAGCAAACAAGAAAGGTTTGATAGCAGCGATGGAAGCTAGAGTAGATGTATCAAGGATAATTGTAATCTTAATGGAAAGTTTTTGAAATCTTAGGAAAAAGAAGAAAGAAATTACATAACCTAAGGATGCAATAGACATTGGTTAAGAAGGGGACAAGTTGAATTTTCTCAGAGAATAAGTAGATCTTTAGAATCCCAAGAAGAGCAAAGGAAGTTTCTCAAGAGGTTCTAGAGGAGAAGAACCAGAGATACCAAAAATAAAAGCTTGAGGAGAGATAGCTTGTTGAGGTATAGTAGTAGGTATGAAGACTTGCTGAGAGAAGGCTTAGGAGCTATCCACAAGTGAACAAAATGAAGTTCATATTAGATTTTGACAAGCAAATCTTGGGCCAAAAATAGTCTTCACATAGATTGCACATGAAAAATATATAGAAGAATAACTTATGAACAATATAAGAAATATTACATTTTCTATATTCATTAATACAATGGTGTTATAATCAATAGAATTCTAATAATGTGGATAGGATTTGAATCTACCAACTAAAATTGATTGACTAACCGACTAACTAAGAGTGTCTAAATCACTGCATGGGAGCAACTAGTCTAATTCCTTATTTCTAAATTAGTCAACAATCACTTAAAATAGTTAAACCAGTTAAAATGATGAGGTAGGTGTAAAATGGCACCACTTCCCTATACAACCATTCAAAACTCACACTATAATAACTGAGAGTGGTATAGATAAATTTAACTAGAGGTTGACTCAACATAACTGCTTACCTACCACAACCAACTAATGGAGGATTCTCATGGTACTTAGAGTGGGATCCTATAATGTAGATATTGGTCTCAAAGTCACATCAACTCATGCATGCACATGCACTAAGTGGAATATAGCCTCTCTATGTGTTCCCCACACTCTAGTATAGTAATAAAGTTCCCCTAAGTTAGGCAAGATGATCAATTAGACTATATATGGTCAAGGAGACAAAGGGAGTATTAATAATAATCCTAACACCCGACTTTAATCCTAACTTTTGACTACTTGGGCCATGGTCAATAAGACCAAAGGTCACCCATTACAATCTAAATGCAAAGATATTTATTGGTCCATGAAAAATTGATGAAAAAGGAAAAACCACATGGGGAAAATACTTCCTTAAAAATGGACATGGCACAGAATTCAAATGAATATATTCACTTTGTATTTGTTCTTCACTTTAATAAGTTGGATGAAATGCTTCTTGGTGAAATTGTTTTTAGAGTTGTTGTATATTCCTTGATCATGTATCAGATTTTCAATGTTGTGTAGAGAAAAAACATGAGGAGAAGCCCCTTTTAGTTCATCTTCTAGTGCTGAAGGAGCATCATATGAATGATTCTTGATGTGACAACTTAAAATATCATATCTGAACATAAAATAAGATATGAGAAAGAGATCTGTTCAATCATCTCTAACCAAAGAACATCAATGAAATCAGTAGGCTCAATTTCTAGTGTAGCTTCATAATGGTGAACCCGATCATGAACCTTTTTCCCAAACTGATGTGAAACCTTTATAATTTTTTAATATATCTTATGAGGCTTTATTATATCAAAAATTAATTCATATGGAGTATAAATTAACTAACGTATAGTGGCTCCAAAATATGGTTGAGTCACAGTAGGAAAACTAGGTGCAACTTGTCTACATTGACAAATGGGAAAATTTGGTGAGCATAAGGATCTAAAATTTGACCTAATAAAGGTTATATCAGACCCAAATTTTTTTAACATAATACCACTTATATTGAATTCCAATGAAAACCAACCAATGATAGCAAACAAATACATGATAACAACTTTCACCAGTGATACAGTATAGGAAGCCATGAAATTGTCTAGTTTACCAACTGAGGAGTTTGGGAGTTGTAGGGTCTTCCAAGTATCAAATGGATGGGACAAAGGTGTCATAGCCTGCATATAATACTAAAAATAATATTCTAAATCAGAGAAAAAAGAATCATAATGGATTTTTAAGGATTCAGATGAAGACAAGTCAGATACTAGTGGTAAAAAACTAGTATTGTGAGGAGATGGCTCTGGGAGACTGATAGGTATTTTTTTAAGGGGATGGAAAGAGATTTATGATTCTGATATATCAGAATGAGTATCAAAATCAGAGACATCATAAGCACACTTTATTCTAGGAACCAAAGCATGAGCATCATTACCTTTGAATTGCACAGTGTTACAGTGCCCCTAGGGATCAACAGATTTTTTCCTTATTGCAAAATCTGGAACTTCAAGGTTGTTTCTTTTGAGAAACTGACTCATGATGTCCATTTTATTATTAAAGAAATAATTTTCATTGTGATAATATTTTATGCAATAGTTACACTATGATCTTCCTTTCTTTTTTCCCTTCTTGAAATTTGAGCCTTCATCAGTAGAGTTAGAACCTTCATCTTCAGAGTTTAACTTTGTCATTTTCTCCTTGAATTTTATCTTTCCTTTGGACTTGAAATTCTTACTTCCAAGAGAATAAAGTGCATGAACCTTTGAGGTTTTGATATTCCCCATTTGAATCAGCTTGATATTCTCTTGTGTGCCAGAATCTTTGAATCCATCCAAGGATGGAATCCTCCAATTTCGAACTGCAAGCTTAGTATCATAGAATGTTTACACAAAAACTAAGTATTTCAAATCCATATTTTTTATATAATGGATAGGATTAACTAATATTCTTCCTTTTTAATCCCACGTTGCTTGAGAAAAAGTACTAGTGACTTAAGCTTGGTGATGAATTCCTCAATGGTTTTGAATTCACTTGGTCTCAATGAGATCAACTCATTCTCCAATTGATGTCCTCTAAAATCATCTTGCTTTTCGAAGATGGATTCAAGTTTGATCCACACTTCATTAGGGCCTATCAATCCACCCATATGTAAAATAATTTTTGGAGAGAGAGAGAGAGAGAGAGAGAGAGAGAGAGAGAGAGAGCAATCCATAAGATTCATCCTTCCTGTTATTCGACCTTTCTTTCTCAACAATTGCATTAGGCTCAATTTCTAAGTCCATAGTAACTCTGTAGATACCTTTTTTGCGCAATAGTATCTCAATCTTGGCTTTCCGTTCATAATAATTGAATGAAGTCAAGGATACTATATGCTTTGTTGTTGTGATGCCGGTTAGAGAACTAAATACCTGCACAAATACTAGAAAGAAAATTTTTGTAAGATGAATCAACCTATATTTTGATAAAGAGTACATTTTCAATGTCTGTCACACCTGCAGAGACTTCTCTGGATAGAATCCAGAGTTAAAAAGGAAAATATTGCAAGATTTATGTGGAAACACATATACTTCTAGTGCATCAATGGAAATATCTGAGAGATAATTGAATAGCCTAACCAGGCTCTGATACCATATTATATTATGACAGGAAGATCTTGGGCCAAAAATAGTATTCACATAGATTGCACAAGAAAATATAGAGAAGAATAACTGAAGAACAATATGAGAAATCTTCAATTTTCGATATTCAGTAATACAATGGTGTTACAATAAATAGAATTCAAATCATGTGGATAGGATTTGAATCTACCAACTAAACCTACTAACTGGATAACTAAGAGTGTCTAAATCACTCCATGGGAGAAACTAGTCTCAATCCTGACGTCTAAATTATTCAACAATCAGTTAAACTAGTTAAACTAGTTAAAATGATGAGGTAGGTGGAAAAAGGTGCCACTTCCCCATGAAGCCATGCAAAACTAGTTCTATACTAATTGAGAGTGATCTAAGTAAATGTAACTAGAATTTGAATCATCATAACTACTTACCTACCACAACCAACTGATGGAGGCTACTGGTTGCACTCAGAGTGGGCTCCTATAATGTATGGATTGATCTCAGAGGCACATCAACTCATGCATGCACATGTAGTAAGTGGAAGATAAGCTCTCTATGTGTTCCCCACACTATAGTACGGTAATAAAGTTCCCCTAAGTTATGAAATATGATCAATTAGACTATATATGGTCAAGGAAACAAAGGGAGGATTAATAATAATCCTAATAGTTCATATAAGAAAAGAAGATAGAGATGATGGCTACTAGAAGTCATTGCAAAGGTTCAAAGGAAAGACACAACAGAAAAAAAAGATGTCTAGGAAGAAGACATTAAAAATATGAGTCAATAGGAGTATGACAGAGAATTAGTTGACATATGATTGCAACTTATTCATTTGGAGATGTTGCTATAGAAACAGAACCAGAGGTATGGTTGGATAATGAAAAAGAAGAAGGTAAGATGGATTTCACTACAGGTGAAACTAAAGAAAGATATGTCTACTAGAATGGAGGACAAGATAAGGGTAGCTGATTCTGAGATGGAAATTTCTATAATATCCCTTTTTGAAATTTTACTAAATGACCAATTTTTCACTTTTTCCCCAATTTTGAGCTTAACTAGTTTGGATGTCTAGACCTCCAAATTGGCCCAAATGCTCCAAAATTTTCTATGAAGGTACATGAATGATATCATAAATTAAATATGATGTTCATAGATGTTTAAATGACCCCCTAATTACTTCTGTAAACTTGTTTAATGTTATGTTCAAAGTAGGATTCTTTACTAGCAAATTGGGGCTCCAATTCCCCCTGGGTAATTGACGGAAATGGCTTCGCAAATGATCCAAAAGTCACTTGAATTTATGAAAAGAGTATGGGGATGTGTAAGGTACCATTTCAAACCCTCATATGCATCATGGTTCAGTTTATACATGTGGTTATGACTCTTTCCAAAACAACTCCCAAGTCACAATTTCGATCCTTGGGGAAAATGTACCAAATCTTTTCCCAATGCAACAAAAATGAGCAAAATAGATTCCAATGCTTAAGTAATGAACATGAGAATTTAAATAAAAACTAATTACAGTCCATACATCATACATTTAACAGAGATACATTCTTCCATTATAAATAATAATAATTACCATGGCATATATCAAAATAGAGTGGAAATGGTCATTATTTGCTCATTAAAAGTCATTTTGACATACAACTCTTGGGAATTTCGACTTGAAAATTTCTGAGAATTAATAACAGAACATATTGAACTGATTAAAATCATAAATGGACAATTAAATTCTCTCCCAATTTGAAATCATCAACATTACAATGGTTCCCAACAAGAGAGTGGGGAAATGACATTGTTTCTTCATTGTTCAACATTTTTACATGAATTATTTTGGGGATTTCGACATGAGAGTATTATGAACATGAAATAAATATCATATAAATCATAACATAAGATAATGGGAATTATAATCTTCCCCAAATAGATCAATATCTCACCCAAAGCGCAATCCCTCCATTGGCATCAATAAAGTGTGAAAACTGGAAATAGTTGAGAGAGAGTGATGCAATAAAATAATCCACCTGATTTCCTGTATATTACACCTACAAATAATACTCCATTAAATATCCATGAAATACCTGAGTGGCCTCTCCAAACACCAACTTGTATGGGAATGTTTCACCCTCGAAATTGGCTAAGGCAAGAAAACTAGTCATCCACTAGCTCTCACAATTCACAAATGATCAAAAGAAATTCTCTTTGTTTCTTCATATATTTTATAAACATACTTATCCTTATAAGTATCCCAATCCATCCACAAACTCAAGCCAGTTTGAATTTGGGTGTGGGCTTAAGATTTTCCATGTGTCCTCCCTTTCTTAGCCTTCCATCTTCCCCCAATTTGAGTAGGAACCCATTGAGCTTCTCCAACTCACATGAGAGCTCTCTTGGATTCTCTATTTCAACCTGACATGTTAGATATGTCATATTTCATCCTTCATATCTTATTTTTGTCATAGGTGTTATATCATATTCATCATTGTTGTCATAGAGCTGGGGAATCTAGTCCAAGTGTATCACTAGCTCCAAAATGACTCTTCCTTTCCCATGTAAGTTAAATTTCCTCCAAAATTAAACATATGATGCATATGTACCAATTTATTAACCTTATAACTCATCCAAGAACCTTTAGGCTTCCCATGGATTCGAAATTACAAGAGGAGGTTGCCATTTGGTACCGAATTTCTAGCTTGTGTGGGCCCCATAGTCTCCATGTGTCTCCATGCTCAATTTCCACTTTGATTTTCCATTGTATTTATTTATTTATATCATTTATTAAATTTTTATTCCATTCTAATGTTCAAACATCATTTATTGTCCTCCTTATTCCAAATCTCAAAGCTTCCACCTCCAACCTAGGAAACTAGTAATTTTCCTCCTTGGCAATTATTTGACCCTTAGTATCAATTTGACAAACTCTCATGAATATGTAAAATGGGATTACGATGTTGTGACCCAATGAAAAATTTTGTACATGACAAATCCTCCCTTCCCAATATTTCTTTTCCTCAAGCAATTTCAAACATGGGTGTTGAAGAACCTGCTTTCTGTATGATTCTTTGAAGTTGCCATTGAGTTTCCCAACTTCGAGTCTTTGAGATTCCATGAATATTTGAGAGAGGAACCACCATTATTGATGCCACACTACTCTGATTAAAATCACTTTATTAAGTGTGTAATCCATCTCCCATACTTCTTGTTTCCCAAAAAATTTGAAATCAATGGGACTAAAAACTATCCTAGGGTCCCATTGCTTGTATTGCACTCCAACAATTAAGAGTGCTCTCCAACCCATACCTTTAGGAAAGAAAATTCCTAAATCCCATTTTCTTGTATGAATTCTTCCAAACATAATGAGTACATAATATATATTTTCAAAGTACATAACAACATAATAAAAATATACATCAAGGAGGTGGCTCATCAAAAAATCATGAAAGTGCTTATATTACCTCCAGGTAAGTAGACCACCAATTTCCAAGTGCATAAAGCTTCAAGTGACCAATAAAATCTGCTCCAATGACATAGGTGAGGATCCCATGTCCTATAATTATGCTCCAAAAGTATGTGAAATGCATCAAAATATTCAGCCATGTATTCTTTCATCCAAGAAGTGAATGAAGAATCTACACTCAAATATGAACCAAATAGTGAGCAAAAGAAACAAGGAGATTTCAAATGACTCAAAGAAGTCTCACCCATACATCCATGAATGAGAGAATAATAAAGATATAACAAAGTATGTGGTTGGTAACAAAAATGTTCTCCAATCATAAATCTATTCACCCTAGTGTTGGATGAATTTCCTCCAACATCAAATGAACCAAGTGTGGAGCAAGAAAAACCATGAGTCTTCAAGTCACTCAAATGCATATCATAGGTGCATCCATGTAGATGTGCATCATCATAATGTAACAAATTATGCTGCTTAAAATGTGAATAAGAGTGTGATCCAACCATGTCATCATAAAAAATATATCTAGGAGTTCCATACTCCTCATGTGGCACCATAAAAAAGAACCCTTTCACCCATACTTCATTGAGACTAATGATGCAAAACATGAAATTGTAGGATGTAGGAGAATGAACTAACTCACCCAAATGATCAAAAAGTACAGAAGTTTCATCATGGGAAGGATCCATATGGGTAGTATCTTGCATCTCCTTCAAAAGTGTGAAACCTTTGTCATACATTGGTCCCAGTGTAGAGGAATCATGCTCTTCTTTAAAAATTGCATAACCTTCATCAAGAGACAATTCAAGTTCCTCTTCCACCACATAAAGTGTTTGGATATCTTCAATTTCATCTTCAAACACATAAAGCACATTCAAATTTCCACATTTCTCATGATCCACGATGTCATGAGAATCCTCCAAACAATCTATCATTTGACAATCTGAAACATAGGAGGAAAAACAAGTATCTTGCAACTTTTCAAGAAGTTGCTCATTGTGAATTGTGGGCTTATGATTATCCTCATTATTATTCAAGTATGCATTATGTAACAATTCATTAAGCTCAAACAAATGGTTTCTATAAAAAATCAAAGATATGAAATTACCTTTGATGTGGCACATTTCTCTTTGAATCTTCTCCATGTCTTCAAGGAAGGATGTTTCCTCCAATGAAGTATCTCTCCAAATAAGAATTTGACACTAATGCTTGAGTGTCATGGAGTATGCTAAGGGACTCTTGGATATTCTTTTAATTAATATTTAAGGACCCTTCAAGAAAATGAGGCTCTTGCAAATGGACCTCCTCATCTTCTTCCTTCTTGCTTGGACCAACTTCATGAATCTCAAGTGGTGATGGGGAAGTTGATATTGTTCCTTCTTCAACTACTACAACGTATTCATTTTTCATGTTTACTATAAATTTGGCTTGCAAAAACATTTTGAAAAATGATCTATATGTCACCAATATAGAGTTGTGAGCACCCATCAGTAGGTACTCCTTCATAGTTCAAGCATCCATCAGTAGATGATCTTTGTTTCATTTCCAAGGTAGAATGTGTCTCGAAATGATCTTCATTATTTTCAATATAAACTTCTTCATACTCATGTGATGTCTCTTCATCTTTTTCAGAGTCACTTGGGAGTGAATTTCGATCCTCTTCATGTACTACTTCTTCTACTTCATCTATTTCAGAACTAGGTGGTTCATGGGTCTCCTCCTTTTACTCCTTCAAGCAAGATGATGCATTTTTTACCTTGGTTTTCTTAAAATAGTTATATTTTTCCAACTTTGGATAGACAACAATTTTAATCCTTTCATCATATTATTGCTCATGTCTTCAATTATAGGTTCAATGATTTTTATATGCTCCTCACCATCATATGAGGTTCCCCTTTCACCCCTAGTCATTGTTTCCTCTTCAACAAAAGCACTTTTGGGTTTCAATAAATAATGGTGGTCCCTGAATTCTTGTCCTAATAAATATTAGACCACATTATAATATCCCTTTCTGAAATTTTACTAGATGACCAATTTTTTCACTTTTTCCCCAATTTTGAGCTTAACTAGTTTTGATGTCTAGACTTCCAAATTGACCCAACTTCTCCCAAATTTTCTCTAAAGGTACATGAATGACATTAGAAATTAAATATTATGTTCATATATTTTAATGACCCCCAATTAATTCTGAAAACGTATTTAATGTTCTATTCAAAGTAGGATTCTTTACTAGCAAATTGGGGCTCCATTTCCCCCTGGGTAATTGTTAAAAATGCCTTCACAAATGATCCCAAAGTTACTAAAATTTATGAAATAAGGATGGGGATGTGTAAGGGAAATTTTAAAAGTCTAATATGCATCATGGTTTAGTTTATACCATATTTTATGACTCTTTCCAAAACAACTCTGTAGCCAGGAATATTGCACCTTCTGCGGACAGAAGTTGTTCCTCTGGTCTGAATGGTTCAGATCCAGAACAAATGAGTGAACGACAAAGGATAAATACATTCCATGAATGTTGTAAACACCTGTAATTATTCTTTTATTATGAACCTATGTACCTGCAGAACATGTCAAAAAGAAAGCACATCAAAGCTACCAGAACATCATTAACACATCCATACCAATAACTAATAAATCCGGTAACATATACATGTGAGATCAGTACAAGATATGTGGGGCAGAAATCAGCTTTGCATTAAGAAATAAATGAAGAAGCTTACAACCATTGCCTTAGTGTTGACAAACTCCTCCACAAGACAAACACCTCATCCCCGATAGCTCCAACTTGCTCTCTTGTGCTCTCTAATGGATTGGGCTAGATAGTCAATTCAACAGCATAACAATACCATTCAGTTCTCCCTCTCAACTATGGATATGATCTTGTATTTATAGGGCTCAATGGATAGGGATAGTTGAGAGAATTGTGGGTGAGGTGGCTCTAATATCCTACCAAGGTGGATCTTGACTCCAACCAACCCAGATTGATAGGGATAAGGGAGGACACGAGGCTCAAGTTCTAGAAGCCTTGAGAAACTTCTCTTTTTCCCATTTTACCAAGGGTACTACTTTTATTCCATTATGATAGAGCGGTTTAGGTGAGAACTGCTCCAAGAGAACAGCACAAACGCGGTGGCACCGCTTTCCTATAACAGGATATAGGCATTGCTAAATAAGGTACCATTCATAAGATAAAGGGAAAGCGTGGTGCTAGGTTTTTTCATGTAGAATTAACATCCAGAGCAAGTTTCCACTCTAATTTTGGGATTTAGGGAAAACCTAGGATGTTAAGGATCTCATCACATGTTGGTGACAGTATTTGGGTATAAAAGAATCCCCCCAAAGCATGAGGCTTAGAGGGATAGGATAAGTGAGAGCTTTGAGAGAACAAGTTGTCACTTCGAGGTGAGAGTCAGCTCGATCGGAGAGTGTCGTAGAGTAGGCATCTGCAATACAACAATACTTTTGACTCATAGAAAAATGTAACCAACTCATGGCTGCAGACCAATACAAGGAAGATCCATGAGAGGAATAAACAATCATGGCTACTAGAATACAGTGTAGATCCATGTGATATAGGACTCAAACTTGGACATAGCTACCAGACATTGAACATAGATCTATGTCATACAGATACAAATTTGAGCATAGCCATGACCATACAAATGTGGATCCATGCTATATATACAAAACTCCATTGCAACCTAGTGAAAGAAATGAGTGCTAAACAAATACCCAGGGTCTTCATCTCCTCTTCCACAAAGTATGATTCTATCCATGTGATTACAATGTTCTAAAGTCGAACATGGTAGAAACCACCTGATTACCGACCAATGATGTGAACCATTAACAAGTGCAAGGGAGATCACCATTGATGTCAATGATTCCCAAGGTATCCTAGTACAATCCACTGAGTGTGAATAGATGTCCTGATGTCAAACACCCAGTCGATTCTATCGATCAAAGGTCAATGATGTGAACCTATGTCGAGAGAAAGAGAATCTATTGTTGAGGCATATAGATCTCAAGGTACTAAATTTGTTTCTAAGACTATTTCCCGGATGATGAGCTGATGTCGATAGGAATAGTATCGTCGAAGGAGGGCCATGATGAATCCCACATCAACGACATGAAACTTGGAACAAAGTTCTGGAATGATGTGAATGAGGTAACCATAAGACTGACTCAAAAGTACTGACACAAAGGCTATTTTGACTACAGAGGTAAAACTTCTTCAACTTCGCTTTGAACATCAGGCGGCACGACAAAAGACTTGGCAGCATGACTAGACTAGACAAACACACAGTGCGATGGCGTAAAATGCATCCTTTTGAAAGACTCAAAGGAGTGACATGACTCATGAGAGTGGATTGTCATGGAAATCAGTTGAATACCCAATTGACTGAAATGATATGCAGACAAGTGCCATGTTCAATGGTAACGACAAACTACCATTTATTTACAAAATGATTCCCTTCCAATAATTTCCCCTTCATGGTTGATGAGTGCCTCTTTTTTTTTTTACAAGTTCAAAGAGGGTAACAAACACTCATTGTAGCTCGTCCAAAGACAAGTCCAAACTCATATGTTTTACGAACCTAAGAGAGGAGGGGTTCATTCCAAAAAGAGGGTATCTCAATGTTTAATTTAACGAGTCCAATTAAAGTTAACTCGGTATCGTTCATGTTTAGAGAGTATGAACGACCATAGAAGAAGACTCCACAGGGTCCTTTTTCGTAAAATAGTTCATCTGAACTAAAAAAGTGATAATCTACAGTTAGATGAACAATTATTCAAGTCCTTTAATGAGCGTGAAGAAGACAAGATCACTCGACAATATTTTCATATTTAAGGAGCCCAAAAAGAGTTTAAAGAAGACTCCACTAGGTCTCTTTTCACGATGAGGGATTTTACAAGTCTGAAAAGAATTAGAAAAGGACTCGAACCTTTGAAGCTAAGTTTCAAGAGCATGACCAAAGTGTCGCAATAAAAACTGAAAGACATTTTCCATTTTATGGTAGTAAAAAAAAGTCAAAAACAAACTCCCAAAACTTTTACTGCTACCATTCTTTTTCTTGCAACGACTTGAGAAACAACTGTTAAGCTCTCCAATAGATGACATTAAAGGATCATGACCGATAGTTTTCCAGTAATCAATGATTTTAAAACAAAACTATGACATGTCAAAACCTAAAATGTGTATCAAAGTTATGTAAATAGTAAAAACCCAAAACATTTTACCATTTACCAATAGTGGAGAGCCTTTGGAGCATTTTCTTGGCCATATTTTCCGCTTCTGATTTCGAGAGCATCTACCATCGGATTTACGCACCGACAGTTCCAGGTAATAGCTTAAACCTTGTTATTTCATTTCATGCTTTCTATTTGGATTTTTTTGGGTGTTTTGGGTCTTTTGGGCGAGCCCTAAAATCGTGGAAGCGGGCACCGCTCTTATCCCTTGCAGGATAAGCGGTACCCTGCTATAACCGTGCCTAACATGCGGTGCCGGTTGTGGGTAAATAAAAATGCATGCACAAGCCAAAATAGCTCAAATTTGATGATTTGAATGATTGGTGATGTTTCTAATTAGTATTGTGATGGTTTATGATAGGTTCCCATTGATAAAAAATGGTAATTTGGAAAGAGAGGAAAAATGACAATGATTATGCATTTGTTGAACGAAACACAGGTTGTATAGACATGTTGAGAGACTACGGTCTTCTAAAGTTTTTTCATACACCTAGCATGGTGTCACATGAGCGCCTGTTAGAGCATATTATCCGTATGTGGAATGCGGAGCAACAATATTTCGAGGTGGGTGCTCATGTATTAACAATAGAAGTAGAGGATATCTACTTCCTGACAGGCCTATTGAGACGAGGTGCTCCCATATCTTTGACTGGTTCCCGTGGAGGGAACATCACTACCCAAGAGTTGATAAATCGCCATTGTATTCCTGGGACCAGAACATCGGGGAAGAAAATTCCCATAAAAGCAGTGGTGGATGGCCCTCTACAGACAGTTTTTTTTACCATGCAGAGAGTGGTGGGTAGCCAAGGAGTACACCAGCCATCTAGAGCGATGCTCTATGCTATAGAGGCCATGGCGCCCATAGTCTTCAATTGGGTAGAGGCTCTGCTTCCGATCTTCAAAGATCAGCTGACCAAGTGTCGGCAAGGGGAGATAAAGCAATTCGGTTTCAGTTCCATTCTAGCTTGTTTAATTTTCGAGCGAGTCCCCCAGATGAGACCCCAGGTGGTGTTTACAGAGTTGAGAGCAAGGGACCCTCGCATGTTGATATGGGTGCGGATCATTGCCCACACAGAGGCAGGTAGAGGCAAGGTAAATTTTGGTGACTCGTTCTTTCGATGGTTGATAGATCAGCTCCTCATCATCGAGGACTATGCATATGCAGGAAAGGACTTCATTGGTGACCCTGACCTACCGCTTTCACCTGGTGGACAGTGGGGTGATATCGATAAGAAACAAAAAACCTAAAATGGAAATTGTGTTTTTATGTTTTGATGTTTTAGATTTTTTTATGTGTAGTAACAAGACTTGAATGTTTTCATGCAGATGTTGGAGTAGCACGACCTGGGGGAGCCTCCCCACTAGATAGGCAAGCCGAAGCCCGCTTTGTACCACAGGTTGATGATGTGAAAGGGGAGCTAGAGGATAACCTCAAGAGGTTGACTCTAGACATCCCGGATGCCTCAATTGACGACCTCCCACTAAGGTATCAGAGGCCCACTGCAAGATTACCGGGTCATTTCAGTAGACTGCTATGTCGAGTAGCCCAGGCGATCATGTGTTACCACGAGCATCACTAGACGATAGGGTGCATGATGTATTCACTGAAAGCTAATAGATAGCTTCAGGATTTTTGTATGATGACTTTTTTACCTGAAATCCTACATGCTTCAGAGGAGGTCTCATGACCTATTTTTTGTAAAAAATATTTANCATCTCTAATAAACGTACCCTCCAGAAGAGATGGAGAAGCGTGGGATTCAGCATAGACATGGTTTAAATGGAAAACCACTAGTTGTGAGTCCATCAAAACTATCAAGTTACGAACATCTTGGGAGGCAGTTTTAGTCAGAAGACCTATGACTACTCGATACTTGGAAATATTGTTGGTAGCGGGACCAATACAAACCGCTCCTGAACTAACCAAATCATAAGCTGAGGAATAGAGAACCCAAGCAGCTGAGGCAAGATTCAAGGTGTGGCGGCAAGCACCATCAGCAAAGCTGTAGAAATCCATGTACTCTACATGACCAAAACATGGTATAAATAGATATGGACACTAAACTCAAAACCATATTGAAAATACTCAAGCACACTAAAAATTCAAGTAATATACATATATACAAGGTACTATACAAGAAAATTCTAGGCATAGTACCTCTTCATGTACAACCCATTGCGAGGTTGTCCTAAGGGGATTCCATCATAGTCTACGAGCTCATAGGACCCTTTCTCTAAAACTTTGGAAATAACGAAAGGGTTGTACCACATGGATTTGAACTTCCATTTCCCTAATTTGTCATATCTTTGATCATAGTTCAAAACTAGGTCACCTCCATTAAAGGCACGAGGTTGGACAGACTTGTCATATTGCGCCTTGACACATTTCTTGTGTGCCTCATTGGCTAAGGCAGCATCTCTTCTCGTTTCGTCAAGGTTGTTCAAGTAGATAAATATTTCTTCCTCTGTGAAAGTGTCTGGGAGAAGTTTGATGGCAAGTTTCAAGGATGGAATATGACATTGAATAGGCAAGACAGCTTCTAGTCCATAGACAAGCTAGAAGGGTGTAAAACCAGTAGCTATTTTCACCGAAGTCCGGTAAGCCCAAAAAGTGGGGAAAAGAATATGGTGCCAGTTGGATTTATGGTCTCCAACCATCTGACACAACATCATTTTCAAAAATTTATTAATGGCCTCAACCTGACCATTAGCTTTCGGATAATAAGGCGTTGAGTTTTCATTACGAAAAACCTAGCTTGGCACTTAGTTCCTCCATCATTTGATTACGGGAATGTGATCCATGATCAGTGACTATGGACTGCGGGACTCCAAATACTGCTATCACATGATTGAATAAAAAGAGAGTGGCAGTATTATCATACTCTACATATATAGGCATGGCCTCAGCCCATTTTGTAAAATAATCAATGGCTACGATGACGTAACCATGCTCCCCAACAGAGTCTCCAGATTTGTAGCCAGGAATATTGCACCTTCTGTAGACAGAAGTTGTTCCTCTGGTCTAAATGGTTCAGATCCATAACAATGGATGAAGACCTTCCTTGAATGTTGTAAACACCTGTAATGACAATTTAATGACAAACCTGTGTACCTGCAAAACATGTCAAACAAACAGGCACATCAAAGCTACTAGGACATCATTAACACATCCATACTAGTGACTAAGGAATCTAGTAACATATACATGTGAGATCAGTACAACAGATATGTGGGATGGAAATCAAATTTGCATTAATAAATAAATGGAGAAGCTTACAACCATTGGCTTAGTGTTGATAGACTCCTCCACAAGACAAACACCTCATCCCTGATAGCTCCGACTTGCTCTCGTGTGCTCTCCAATGGATTGGCTAGATAGTCAATTCAACAGCATAACAATACCATTCAGTTCTCCCTTTCAACTATGGATATGAGCTTTTATTTATAGGGCTCAATGGATACAGATAGTTGAGACAATTCTGGGTGAGGTGGCTCTAATATCCTACCAAGGTGGATTTTGACTCCAACCAACCTAGATTGATAGGGATAAGGGAGGACACGAGGCTCAAGTTCTAGAAGCCTCGAGAAACTTCTCTCTTTTCCCATTTTACCAAGGGTGTGACTTTTCTTCCCTTATGACAGAGAGGTTTAGGTGAGAACCGCTCCAAGAGCACAGTATAAATGCGGTGGCACCACTTTTCTATAACAGGATACAGGTGGTGCTGAACAAGGTACCGCTCATAAGATAAAGGGAAAGCGTGGTGCTAGGTTTTTTCATGTAGAATTAACATCCAAAGCAAGTTTCCACTCCAAGTTTCAAATTTAGGGAAACCATAGGGTGTTAAGGATCTCATCACATGTTGGTGACAGGATTTGGGTATAACAAACTCCCAAGTCACAATTTCTACCCTTCGGGAAAATGCACCAAATCTTTTCCCAATGCAACAAAAATTAGTAAAATGGCTTCCAATGCTTAAGTACTGAACATGAGAATTTAAATACAAATTAATTAAAATCCATCCATCGTACATTTATCATATATACATTCATCCATTTGAAATAATAAGCATTACCATGGCATATATCAAAATAGAGTGGAAATGGTCATTGTTTGCTCATTAAAAGTCATTTTGACATACAACTCTTGGGAATTTCGACTTGAAACTTTTTGAGAATTAATAAAATATAATATTGAACTGATTACAATCATAAATGGACAATCAAATGCTCTCCCAATTCGAAATCATCAGCATTACAATGGTTCACAACAAGATAGTGGGGAAATGACACTATTTCTTCATTGTTCAACATTTTTACATGAATTCTTTTGGGTATTTCGACATGAGAGTCTTATGAAAGTGAAATACAAATAATATACATCATAAAATAATATAATGGGAATTATAATCTTCCCCAAATACATCAATAGCTCATCCAAAGCGTAATCCCTCCATTGGCATGAATACAGTGTGAAAACTGGAAATAGTTGAGAGAGAGTGCTACAATAGAAGAATCCACATGATTTACTGTAGATTACACCTGAAAATAAGACTCCATTAAAAATCCATGAAATACCTGAGTAGAATCTCCAAACTCCAACTTGGATGGGAATCCTTCCCCCTCGAAATTGGCTAAGGCAAGAAAATGAGTGATCCACTAGCTCTCACAATTCACAAATGACAATTTCTAAAATGATCAAAATCCATTCTCTTGGTTTATTCCTGTATATTATAAACATACTTACCTTTTAAGGTTCCCAATACATACACAAACTAAAGCCAATTCTAATTTGGGTGTGGGCTCAATATTTTCCATGTGTCCTCCCTTTCCTAGCCTTCCATTTTCCCCCAATTTGAGTAGGAACCCATTGAGCTTCTCCAAATCACGAGAGCTCTCTTAGATTCTCTATTTCAACCTAACATGTCAGATATGTCATATTTCAGCCTTCAGATCTGATTTGTGTCATAAGTGTCTATTGGTCAAAAAAACTATCATAGGCCAACTTACGGAAAGACAACCCACGCACTCGACTTAATGCAATCTTGTATGTGTTTAAAGTAACTGTCCTTCACAGGACTAAGGCCTTGATATGTTAAGGAAGGATAACCAATATCAAAAAAGATTATCATAACAAATAGAATGATAAAATTTCTCCCTTTCGATTCCAATAATTCACTACAGATTCGCATCTTTAGATATAACTGATGGTGGAACTTTATGGAATATCGGAACGTTCTCAACCAAAATAGTTCCTTTTAAAACGCAATCTGGTATCCCTGCTATCATGGCAGAAGAGCAACGTACTCCATGACCAGTGACACATGATTACATTTATGTTTACCAATAGTGAAAATAAGTGAGCACATATCTCTTTATTAATTACACTTCATGATTCTGCAGTAAATTAAGTTATCCTTTTAAAAATCCCAAGCAGTGATTCTTGCCAATATTTGTTCAACTTAAACCGAGCGTGGCACTTAGGCATTTATGAAATCCTAACACGTGTATAATCGTTACTCTACAATATTCCTTCTTTAAAAATAATGGAAAGAACATGTCATGTTAACGTTTGTTTTACTTGAAAATTCTAGCAAGAAAATCGCCATAACATTCCTCTATATATATATATATAGAATTGTTAACGCTCCAAAATATTCAATTGTTTTAATGTAAGATCTCATTACATGAAACCATACCTTAAACATACTATTAATAAAGGTGAACTTTGCACGTCCCTATGTTTCTCTTTTATTTAAATTGTTTTTGAAGAAAATAATAAAGAAACTTACAATATAAAGTCTTTCCTTTAATTTTATTTTAAAATTTGTGATATAGTAATAAAGGAACGTATATTAAAATTTCTAAATACTAACTTCAATAATGAAACAATCAAGTCCATAGATAAAAAAGTTCTTTGAATAATGTTGATTACATGCATATGAAAATAAGTTATTAATATTTTTTTATGAGATTAATAAGAAATTTAAATTTAGAAAGAAAAAAATGATCATAATTGAGCAAAACAATGTAAAGCTAAACAATAGCTCTAATGCTTTACTGAATTAGAAAACAAACAACTTATTCATCTCAAATCTGATTTTGAAAACATGAATCAAAACCTTAAAATTGAACTTTCAACTAATTTCTAATGACCTTTGAAAGTATTCATCAATGAATTATACATTTTAAGGAAAAATTGATGAGATTGTTAAAATATGATTTTAATCAAACCTAGCCAACCTGAACCAATTGATCAACTTAAATGGGATTATATAAGGGAATGCGAGTTTAGGTGGGAACTAGGAAGCCGATAAAATCAAGCAACAAAAATCACCAAATCATTAGGCCATGCCAAGGAACAAGTTATTCAAACAGTAAAATACCAAAGGAAGAAGCCAATTAAATCATCAACCAAATCAAGTAAGATAAAATAAAAGAAACCCAAAGCTAAATATTTACAAAAATTTAATTGGGGGGGGCTTTATTTTGCATTAAATGAAGGGAAGTTGTTGGGGTGCCAACAGTGTCATATCATCTTCATCATTTTTTTTCATAGAGCTAGGGAATCTAGTCCAAGTGTCTCACTAGCTCCAAAATGACTCTTCCTTTCCCATGTAAGTTACATTTCCTCAAAAATTAGACCTATGATGAATATGTACTAATGTATTAACCTTATAACTCATCTAAGAACCTTTCGACTTCCCATGGATTCAAAATTGCAAGAGGAGGTTTCCATTTGGTACCAAATTTCTAGCTTGTGTGGGCCCCATAGTATCCATGTGTCTCCATGCTCAATTTAAACTTTTCCTTTCCGTTGTATTTATTTATTTAGATCCTTCATTAAATATTTATGTCATTCTAATGTTCAAACATAATTTATTGTCCCCCTTATTCCAAATTCTAAAGCTTCCACCTTCAACCTAGGAAACTAGTAATTTTCCTCCTTGGAAATTATTTGACCCTTAGCATCAATTTGACAAACTCTCATGAATATGGAAAATGTGATTAGGCCATTGTGACCCAATGAAAAATTTGGGACATGACAATTTCTTATTGTTAACTTGGATAGGGTCCTTTGCTTGGAGAGGATGATGAAAAATATATTATAGATGATTTTCTGAACTCTTTGATAAGTTCACAACCACTTGAAGATGATATGGTTGAGACTACAGATGAGGAGTCTTATGTTTTTAAATCTAATGAATTATGTGTGATTGTGTAGCATACCCTCCCCTCTACATCATCATATAAGGGAGGGACATAACTTCACTATTCGCTCAGATACCACAATGTCCATGTACCCACATGTCCATACACCTGACTGATATTCGTAATAATTTAAAATTTATTATTTCCTTCTCTTTAAACACAATCATGGGTCATGTTCATCCTTTTAACATTCATGCTTAAGCATAAACACCACTGTAACATTCATTCCGTAGTGGAAAATTCCACTCTGCAACAAGAATAGTCGTTTCCACACTGAAACTAACTTTTTTTGAATTCCGACTTTGGGTAGCAAGAATCCTGAAATGTGGTATTTTCACTCGTCACTTTTTTTCTTTCCAACTTCTGACTTCCCAAATTCTGATTTTTAACTTTGGGTAGCGAAAATCCTGAAATGTGGTATGCTCACAGCTTGTCACTTTTCCACTTTCCAACTTCCAACTTCGGGCTTCGAAATTTGAAAATCCTAAGATACAATACCTTTACTCCTTCACTTTCCTCTTTCCAACTTCCGACTTCAAACTTGGGAAATCCCGAGGTACGATACCCTTACTCCTTCACATTCTTCTTTCTGAATTCTGACTTTCCTCTTTTTGTGAGCCGACTTCAGGATGCATAAATCCATGAAATGATTACTTTATCTTTTTGTTTCCAGCTTTCCAACTTCCATGTTTTCGCTTTCTACAGGATGATACCAAGGTGCATAAAACCAAATTTTTTCCTTAACCTTTTTCTATTTTGTCTATTTCCACCTTTCGACTTCTGCCTTCTGCAATGGGCTCGGGGTGCAGAAATCTACACTTTACCTTGTCTTTTTCCCCATTTTTCCCTCCTTCCAACTTCCAACTTCCTCCTTCCACATGCAGATTCCAGAGGGTAGAAAAACACATTTTTACTTAAGATAACTTCATATTTGACTCTCTAGCCAGGGGTCCAAACTCCATAATCATAAGCAAAATGCAATGGAAAAACATAAGGCATATCGAGATGCAAAAAGCAGGGACATTTAACAATAGTAAACTCTACTTAAATATTTAATAAGCATTCAACATAATCAGTACATTCATAAGAAAATACATTGCAGAAATAATACAACAAAGAATACTTAACTTGAAGATGAAGTTGTCCCACAACTAGCTATGTCACTGCAACATTCCACCCAACCATAGGCCAATTCTGTTCATCAATTTCTCAACAGAACTACCACCCTCGAGCTGGGAATGATTTCCACAAGGAACTAGGGAACAACAGGCTCATACATAGCTAGAACATATTAAACATTGTCAATCCAACCTATAATTGGGTTTATCAGACTATCTAGACAGTCCAATACACAATTGAATTTATCAGGCTACAGGAAAACAAGCCAATACACTATTGGGTTTATCGGGATACTCATCAAGCTAGCTAACAATTGGTTTTATCATAATGCAGGCAACCAATCCAACTTTCACAATGAGGACCAACCAAGCCAACTAAAATATGGGTTTATCAAGCTACTCATCCAAGCTATCACACTATTGGGTTTATCAAGCTACTCATCCAAGCCATCTAATAGTTGGGTTTATTAGGTTGTCCAACCAAGGGTCACACATGGAAAAATGTGCATCAAGACGCTGTCAAGCCAACCTACAGTTGGGTTTATCAGGCTGCTCACCCAAGCCAATATACAAATTGGTTTATCAGGCTTCCCAGCCAAGCCAATATACCATTTGGTTTATCAGGATTTCAACTTAGAAAATCTACATTTGGTTTTATCAGAATGATAAGGAAGTGGAAAGGTAGAATGGCTAAGCTAGTGTCTCATGCACAGAGCTAGGGACACCTCCACAAGATCTATCTGGCCTGGAATCCACAATTTGTACACGCCCAACACAAGGAAGTATATCCTTCTCTGCTACACAGTCCATTGAGCTATACCTTCCCTTCCAATGCTCTTGAGGATGTGCATAGAAGATTTTCCATCCCCTTTTATACTTTTGTGAGGTTCCTCTATTCACTAGGTTTCTCAAGCCAATTCAGTGTCTCTTCCACTCCTAAGTCTTGCATATAGTTCAGACCAAAACTAGGGCAGACATAACAACAAACCATAAGGAGACACAGCAACACAGGTCTCCACTCTGTAATACAGAAAACTAGGGTTCCACACCACTCATGCTGTAACACAAGAGAAACAAGGTTCCACTTGTACACAAGAGACCAGGGCTCCATACCACTCTGTAACACAAAAAAAACCCGCTGAAATGCGTAGTGATACTCTTCTAGCTCTTGCTGCAGGAGGAGGAAGAACTCTGCGCGTATCTGAATAATCGAATCCTGTGAGTCTCTGCGTGAATGAGGGTAACACTGCTGAACAAATCGTTCCATGACTCGGGATGGAGAAGCATAATGAATCTAAATAGAATGGAAGAATGAAAAAAAACATTCTGGGTGACTGAGGAAATGACAAGATGGGCACGCATTCATGTTATTACTTGCTTCAGAAGCAAGAATGCGCTTTCCCCCAGTCTGCAAGTTTGCTCAGACTGCAGGCTGGCTCAGTCATGAAACCGACAGCCATGCCTTGTTCTTCCCAAGGCATTAACTATCTCAACCAACTTCTGGAAGAATTGAATGATTGAGTACAGAGGACAAAAAGGGTAGATGTCATGTCCTCTCCCGCCTTGGAGGAGGAAACACGATCATTTCTTCTACCCGAGTTACCCATCTCTTATACTCAATGGATTCTACACGCATTTCATGATTTATGTTTCCTTTTTTTTCTTAAACCTCTTTTAGATATACACAAACAATAATTTCCCTCCTGCTAACATTCTGATCCATACCATGTATTGATTTTTTATCTTCCCCAAATCACAGAAAGATCGAATGGCTGAGAAGAAATGCAACAGAAATCAACGGGCTTTATTAGTTCCGCATTCAGAGACAAATCGACGACGGAGAAGCATCCCGCAAAAAATCAAAGGTGCAGAAAGCTTCACTTGCAAAATAAAAAAATATATCAAAATTTCAATCTCACACCCCACATCCCGTATGCAGAACAATCGTTGTGCAGATCGAAGTTGCGGAAATCAAAATTTACCATAAGTCATTTTCGCATCGCGTGCATCCCGCAAATTGTGGAAAGCATATTTCACCAAACGATTTTTCCACATCCAGCATCCCACATCTCGCAATTTGCGGAAAGGGAATTGCGGAAGGGAAAATGCAGAGTCCAAATGTCTACAAAGTGCATTTCCGCATCTCGCAGGTTGTGGAAAGGAAGTTGCAGAAGGAAAAATCTGCGGAAATTCAATCTGTTCATGAAAATTTCTATGTCTAAAACTAATTTTGACCATTCAGGACATCACCAATCCAATTGATCTAGCTCCATAAAAACTTAGAAAATTCATTGAAATAAAATTACATACACATATACATCATTCATGAAATATATAGCTGCATCAAATACATTCCATTCAAGCATTCATCATATTCATATTCATTGATAAACAAGTATAGTTGCAGGGATTGAAAGACAATAAATACTTATCTTTACTAGAAGCTTGTCCCACAACCAGCTATGTCACTGCAACGTTCCACCCAACCATAGGCCAGTGTGCTCATCAATCTCTCAAGAACACTACCACCCTCGAGCTGGGCATGATTTTCCCAAGGAATAAGGTACACTAGAATACTCTCTCACAACTAAGGATACAATAAAACTTAGCTAAGCCAACACAGTTGGGTTTATCAGGCTTACATAGGCAGTGGTTCACACATAGTCAAAATTCACACAAGACATAGCCGTTCCAACTACTAGTCGGGTTTATCAGGTTGTAAAGGATGTGGAAAGACTCACTTCTAGCCTAGTGAGCTCAATCCCATATTTATGGACACTTGCACCAAATCTATCCTGGCTTCTAAAACATCTGTACATCCAACACTAGGAATCATACCCTTCTTTGCTCCACAGTCCCTCGGGCTATGCATTCCCTCTCCAGTGCTATCCCATGTGTACAAAGAAAAAAACTAGACCCCGTATTTGTCGGTGAGGTTCCTCTTTGCACTAGGTTCATCAGGTAGGTCCAGACTCCATTTCCATTTCCCCAAGCCAATTTAGAGACCACACAAGGATGTACATACAACGATCACAGTTCTAGGTTCAAGAAAACTTTACAGAGGCAAAGGAAATGCACGCACACATAGTAATTACAAACTTCTGAGCATTTCATGAGCCAAATCAACTGATACAATCCCAAAATCCAAATCTTCTTGCAGGTTTATCAGTTCAGAATGCAAAACACATTTTCTGGGTATGTGCATTCAGGAAAACGATTGACAGACAGGGAAAATCATGAAGGAGGAAACAAAACTGACAGGGCATGAAAAAAAAAACGTGAAGGATGAAACGTCGAGAGGTTTTTTTGCACGAGTCTGTGTGCTGGAATCAAAAATGAATGAATGAATGAATCCACGATCCATCAACAAATCATCCCGTTGTTTTTTCCAAAACACGGGGGAAGGTGAAACATGAACGCATGAGGGAATGACATGTGTTTTTGGGTGTTTTTCTTGCCCATGCAATAAAAAAAACGATTTTCAGAAATGGTGCTCTGCCCATTTTGAATTTTTTCCAAAACTCTTCCCATTCGCACCAAATGGATCAAGGTTAAACATCCCCCCTTATCCTTAGAAAATTCATGCCCCCGTCTCTTTAACATTTGTGGTGCATAACTGGATGTAGGTTTTTAATTAATTTGTATTTTACATGATGTCTCAAGCATATTGTGCCTAGATAGCACATAAACCATCGACGTTGATTCTAACTATTGAACAAAAACACAAAATCAATGGAAAGGCCTTGGCCTTGAGCTCCTTGCCATGATTTAATACAATATTCACATCATTTGAAATTTAATATCACGGGGTCAAAAAGCAGGGTGTTACGGTAGATGAAAGCTTATGGTTTCTCTCATTGACATATGGTCTCACCCTATTGGCTCAAGGGTTTGGATAACTACCATCCCTATTCCTTATGAAATCATTCCCCCATCTCTTTCGTTGAAGTGCATAGCTAGTTGTGGTATTTTATTAAATTGTGTATTTACATGATATCTCAAAAGATAATGTTCGTGACCATCATGAGAACCATCGGCATCAACCTTGATCGCCAATATATAAAACACCATATCAATGGTAGGGCCTTGGCCTTGAGCTCCTCACCATAATTTAAATACAATATATACATCTTGTACAATTTTAATACCATGGGGTCAAAACTAGGGTATTACATTCCCCTCCCCCTTACATTAGCACTATCCTCGGTGCTTTGTAAAATTGAACAAAAATGGATGTCCCTCATTAGGACCTTAGTGCTTCCACTGCACCTTTACCTATCCAACGGCTTGATTCCGACACATTGTGACCTTCTTGTCGAGGATGTGCAATGGCTCGATTTGGAACTCTCCCTCGGGTTCCACCTCGATCACATCCCAATTAATCACATGGTTAGGATCATGTACATATTTCTTAAGCAAAGCAACATGAAAAAAAATATGAGCTCTAGTGCAAGCAGAAAATGAAAGTCTATATGCAACTGACCCTATTCTTTCAATCACTTCAAAAGGCCCACAATATCTAGGTGACAGCTTGGCACAACTTCCAAGCTTCAAGGAACTCTTCATTGGCCTCACTCTAAGGTAAACATGATCCCCAACGCTGAACTCTCTATGCACTCTATGCTTGTCTTCCTAGATCTTCTTTCTATCTTGGGCTTCTTTAAGGTTCTGCATGATCTTTTCAACCTCTTGCTCCATTTACTTGAGCAATTTTGGAGCAAGCAAAATCATGTTCACAGGCTTATCCCAATTCATTGGTGTCCCACACCTTCTCCCATACAGATATTTGTATGGACTCATTCCTAATGATGCTTGCTGTCCATTATTATATGCAAATTCTACCAAGTGTAAATAATCCTTCCACTTGGATGATTTTTCCATTACATACATATGAATCATGTCTTCAAGCACCTGATTCACTCTCTCTATTTTCCCATTAGTCTAAGGATGGTAGGCGGTGCTAAATTTCATCTTTGTACCTAATTATGCAAACAGAATTTTCCAAAAATTGGAAGCAAACTTGGTATCTCTGTCAGAAATTATTTCCTTAGGAAACCCATGCAATTTGAAAATCTCCTTCATGAATATTTTTTCAATGGAATCATCCTTATACACATACTAACTGGTATAAAATGTGATTCCTTTGTCAACTT
Organism: Pseudotsuga menziesii; assembly: GCA_001517045.1. Classification (NCBI taxonomy): domain Eukaryota; kingdom Viridiplantae; phylum Streptophyta; class Pinopsida; order Pinales; family Pinaceae; genus Pseudotsuga; species Pseudotsuga menziesii. Next base: position 243,927 of record LPNX010171480.1, read on the forward strand.
GTCCACCACAACCATGATGGAATCATGGTGTCCCACAATCATTGGAAATCCTGTAATAAAATCCATGGAAATAACTTCTCATTTCCATTCGGGCACTAGAAAAGGCTGCAATAAACTTGTTGGGTGTTGATGCTCAACCTTCACCTACTGACATTTCATGTTTTTATAAATATACTCAGCAATGTCCCTTTTCATTCCTGGCCAAAAATACTGCTTTCTGGCTGTAGCAATTGATTTCTGATATACTGGGTGACCAAAATATGGAGCTTGATGGATTTCATCCATAATAATTCTCCTCAAGTCTTCCACATTTGGAATATATATTATGTTATTATAGGTGAGAAGTTCATCTTCTTCCAATTTCTATCCCTCATACTTCTTTTCAAGGCTTTGCTGCTGTAACTTGTCCTTTATCTGTACATACATTTCATCCTTAGCAATATGATTAATAATATGTTGTCTCAAATCTAGTTGGAAAGTACTAAGATATTCCACATGCATTTCATGCACCTTCCTGCTGAGTGCATCAACCACCTTGTTTTCTTTTCCTTTTATGTGTTTGATTTCAAAATCAAACTCATACAAAAACTCCGGCCATCTAGTTTTCCTAGCATTTAAAGTTGGCTGATCAAACAAGTATTTCAGACCACAATGGTCCATCCTTAGCTCAAGTTTTCTTCCCATTAAGTAATTCCTCCACATCTTGAGAGCATGTACTATGGATGCAAGTTCTAGATCATGAGTAGCCTAGTTCTTATGTTCCTTCAATTTTCTTGACTCAACATATCACGTGGTTGTCTTGCATAATAAATCCTTTAAGTCCTTGATTGCATGCATCAGTACACACCACAAAGTATTTTTTTGGGTCAGCAATTTTCAGAATTTGTGCACTTGTAAGAATATTCTTCAACTATTGGAAGCTTTCTTCACATCTTGGTGTCCATTCAAAATTTATCCCCTTCTTTTGAAAAGAAGTGATTGAATGTGTAACCTTGGAGAATCCTTCATCAAACCTCCTGTAGTATCCTACAAGTCCCATAAAAGATCTCACATCTGTCACATTTCTTGGAGTTGGCCAATTCAAGATGGCCTCAATCTTTTCAATGTCCACAGATATTCCTTCACCTAAGATAATGTGACCCAAATAATGAATGTTATCCTTATAGAAGTCACATTTTCTCAACTTTGAATACAACTTATGATCCCTTAGCAATTGCAATGCTATTCTCAAATGTTCTTCATTCTTTTCTTCATTCTTAGAATAAATAAGAATGTCATCTAGGAAGACAAGAACAAACTTTTCCAAATACTTGTTGAAAACACTATTCACGAGACACATGAATGTAGCTGGTGCATTTGTGAGACCAAATGGAACCACTAGAAACACATAGTGTCCATACCTTGTTCTAAAGGTTGTCTTATGAATATATTTCTCTTTGATTCTTACCTGATGGTAACCAGACCTCAAGTCAGTCTTTGAAAATACCTTTGCTCATCTCATTTGATTGAAAAGGTCATCAATTTGAGGTAAAGGTTTTCTATTCTTCACAATAAATTTATTCAATTGTCTATAGTCAATACATAACCCGAGTGTCCCATCTTTATTTTTCACAAAAAAAACTGGTGCTCCCCACGGGGAGACACTTGGACTTATATGGTTCTTTTCCAACAACTCTTGTAGCTGCATTTTCAACTCTAGCAATTCTAGTGTGCTCATCCTATAGGGTGTCTTGGACACTGGTGCTGCTCTAGTTCAATTATAAAATCAATGTCTCTCTTTGGAGGAAGCCCTGGAATATCATCAGAAAAAAAATCCCTAAATTCCTGCAATTCATGATAGTCCTCTAACCCAGGATTTTCATTCTTCATTGCCTCCAAAACATGGGCTGCATACAATCTACAAATTTTTGTACAGAACTTCTTTAGCTGCATTGTTGAAATATTCCTAATATAAATCACCTTTGGAATTCCTCTTACAACCCTTGGTTTTCGTTCTTCATCCATGCATTCAAATGTCTTGTTGTAGCAGTCAATGTTAAGTCTGTGCACTTCTAACTAGTCCATTGCAATGAGAATATCATAGGAACCAAGTGGCACAACATTCAAGTCTACATAGGTGACTAACCCATCCATGACTAATGGGCATCATGTTTGTTGTTGTTCTTATCATAGCAACAGTTGGCCTTCCTTATATCCTCTTCTATATTTCGAGGTTCATCAAAATCATTTCTGTCTTTATATGGTTGAGGTAATCCACTTAGAAAACACTGAATTTTCACTTTATCATCTCTGATATATCTAACATACCTTAGTTGTTCCAAGAATTTGTTTTCATATTCTTCCAAGGTTAGTTGTCCCAATTTCATCTCATGGAATTCCTTTATCTTATCATCATAGTACCTATCAGAGAGGTACTTCTTCTTGAAATACTTCTTGAACTACTTCCACATGATATTTTTGTCATTGATATACTTCACTTTCCTAAGGTGCTCCCATCATATAGATGCTCTTCCATTTAGATTGAAGATGGCTACCCTTGCCTTCATATTTCCCGAGTAGTCTTGGACTTGGAGATACTTTCTCATCCCAAAAATCCAAGCTTCAGATTCTTAACCATATTTTACCTCACCATTAAAGGTAGGAGGCCTTTCCTTCTTAAATTAATCACATGAACTGTTCTAGTAATTCCTCTTATTCCTGTGAGATGAAGAGCATGAACCCCCAGTGGATCCTTCAAAGTTAGATGATCTAATAGAAGACATTTTTCTTCTTTTGGTACTACTCCTACTTCCTTCTATATTTAATTCCTGATTCCCAGAGTTCATCTACCTTTGGATGTTTGTCAAACTCTGCAGCATGGCTGCATTCAGTTGATTCTTCTCTTCCTACGCTTTAATCATTCTTTCACGGTATTCTATGCAACTTTGCAATCCCACCCTTAGGCTTCTCATGCTAGCTGCAATATCTGGGGAAGTCTCTTGATATCTTCTCCCATTAGATTTTGTTTCAACATTATTAACTTGAATGTTTTCCCCCATAGCATCTTCCTCGATCTCATAGGGATCTTGTGCATCATTCATACTGTTGAATCTCATGGCCAAGCCAAAACTAACTTTTTCAAACTGCACTATGACTGCAAAATGTATTAATAAACACCATTATTAGCTGTGCAAAATATCAGAATCTAAAAATCACTTGTCGACTGTTCACTGTAGCTTTTCTCTTTGCAAACTATCCAACTTATTCCATTTAGGCCCAATGTTGGAACCAATAGCTCTGAAAACTATTCACTTGGACCAAATAGGCCCAATGTTGAAACCAATAGCTCTAAAAACTATTCAATTGGCCCATTTAGTCCTAATGTTGTAACCAATAGCTCTAATACCACACTGTCACATACCCTCCCCTCTACATCATCATATAAGGGATGAATGTGACTTCACTGCTCACTCTGATACCACAATTTCCATGTACCCACATGCCCATACACCTGATTGATATGCGTAATAATTTAAAATTTATTATTTATTTCTCTTTAAACACATTCATGGGTCATGTTCATCCTTTAACATTCATTCTTAAGCATAAACACCACAATAACAGTCGTTCAACAACAGAAAAATCCACTCGGCAACCAGAAAAGTCGTTTCCACACTGAAACTAACTTTTCCAACTTTCGCCTTCTTACTTCTGATTTCCGACTTCCGGTAGTGGGAATCCTAAAATGTGACATGCTCACTAGTCACTTTTCCACTTTTTGACTTTCGACTTCCAACTTTGGGCTTCTGACTTCAGAAATCCCAAGATACAATACCCTTGCTCATTCACTTTCCTCTTTCCAACTTTCGACTTTCAACTTCTGACTTCAGAAATCACGAGATACGATACCCCTACTTGTTCACTTTTCACTTTTCCAACTTTCTATTTTCCTCTTTTCACGGGTCAACTTTGAGATGTGGAAATCCATGAAATTACTACTTTATCTTTTGGTTTCCCACTTTCTGACTTTCATCTTTTCGCTTTCCGCTAGCCAACTTCTGCCTTTTGATTTCCACCTTCCACAGCGGGCTCATGGTGCAGAAATATACACTTTACCTTGTCTTTTCCCCATTTTTCCCTCCTTGCGACTTTCGACTTCCACCTTCCGTGGGCGGATTCCAGAGGGAGGAAAACACATTTTTCCTTAAGATAGACACATGTTTGACCCTCTAGCTAGGTATCCAACCTCCATGATCATAAAAAAAATGTAGTGGAAAAAAAGGAATATACAGATGAAAATGCAGGGATACTTAACAACATTAAACTCTACATAAATATTTAATAAGCATTCAACATAATCAGTACATTCAGAAGAAAATACATTGCAGAAATAATACAACAAAGAATACTTATCTTGAAGATGAACTTGTCCTGCAACTAGGTATATCACTGCAATGTTCCACCCAACCATAGGCCATTTGTGTTCATCAATTTCTCAACACAACTGCCACCCCTGAGCTGGGCATGATTTCCACAAGGAACTAGGAAACAATAGGCTCGCACATAGCCATAACATATCAAAAACAGTCAAGCCAGCCTATAGTTGGGTTTATCAGACTGTCCAACCAAGCCAATACACAATTGGTTTTATCATGATGCAGGAAAACAAGCCAATACACTGTTGGGTTTATCAGGATACTCAGCCAATCCAACTAACAGTTATGTTTATCAGACTATAGGCAGTCAAGCCAAAATTCACATTGAGGACCAACCAAGCCAACTAACAGATGGGTTTATCAGGCTACTCATCCAATCCATCACACTACTGGGTTTACCAGGCTACTCATCCAAGCCAACTAACTGTTGGGTTTATCAGGTTGTCCAGCTAAGGATCACACATGTCCAAATACACATTAAGACACAACCAATCCAACCAATAGTTGGGTTTATCAGGCTACTCAACCAAGCTAATATATGATTGGGTTTATCAGGATACCCATCCAATCCAATATAATGTTGGGTTTATCAGGTTGTCATCGAATCCAATCTATGTTTGGGTTTATCAACCTGCTAAGGCATTGGAAAGGTAGAATGGATAAGATAGTGCCTCATTTACAGATCTAGGGAGACCTACACAAGATCTATCTGGCCTTGCATCCATAATACCTACACACCCAACACAAGGAAGTATCCCCTTATCTGCTACACAGTCCCTCAGGATATACCTTCCCTTCTAGTGTTCTTCAGGATGTACATAGAAAATTCACTAGCCACTCTTATCTTTTTGTGAGGTTCCTCTCTTCACTAGGTTTATCAAGCCAATTCAGTGTCTCTTCCACTCCTAAGTATTGCATACAGTTCATACCCAAACCAAGGCACACATAAAAACAAACCACAAGGAGAGACAACAACATAGGGATCCACTCTATAATATAGAGAGCCAAGGTTCCACACCACTCATGATGTAACACAGGAGAAACAAGGATTCACTACACAAGAGACCAGGGTTCCATACCACTTTGTAACACTGAAAAACACTATGGAAATGAGTAGAAAAACACTATGGAAATGAGTAGAAATACTCCGCTAGCTCTCGTTGCACGACGAGAAATAACTTTACACATATCTGAATAATCAAATCCCGTGAGTCTCTGTGTGAATGAGGGTAACACTGCTGAACAAATCATTTCGTGACTTGAGATAGTGAGACATAATGAATTGAAATGGAATGGAAGAATGACAAAAAAAAATTTGGGAAAATCAGGAAATGATCGGATGGGCACACATTCACATGATTACTTACTTCAGAAGAAAGAATGCGGCTTCCCCTAGGATGCAGGTTTGCTCATATTACAGGTTGGCTCAGTCATGAAACCGATTTCCATTCCTTGCTCTGCCCAAGGAATTAACTACCTCAACCAACTTCTAGAAGAATTGAATTGTTGAGTACATAGGACAAAAAGGGTAGATGAGAGATTATGGTTTCTCTCATTGACATCTGGTCTCACCCTATTGGCTCAAGGGTTTGGATAACTCCCCTCCCTATTCCTTGTGAAATCATGCCCCATATTTTTCATTGCAGTGCATAGCTAGTTGTGGTATTTTATTAAATTGTGTATTTACATGATACCTCAAAAATTTACCATTTGAACACAAGAAACATCGACATCAACCTTGATCGTCGATACATAAAACACCAAATCAATGGCAAGGCCTTGGCCTTGAGCTCCTTGACATGATTTAAATACAATATATACATCATGTACAATTTTAATACCATGGGGTCAAAATTGGGGTATTACAGACTGCAGATATTGGAGGACACTTAAAGGGTGTGTTTAAATAGGCCAATGAGGAAATGAAGCATTGGATAGATTCTATAGAAAAGAAGAAAAAGACCCAAATTAGACCATTGATAGAGGAAGATGTTCATTATTGTGAACGAGAACATGGAACCACCTTTGGAGAAGATGGTGTAGAAGAGATACTAGCTGAAAGTCTCATGAAATCATTTGAGGGTTCATATCAGCAAAAGAATGTGCTGATAGGAGAGTCAATGGGAGATGAAAATATCAATATTTTTTAATTTAATGAATTGTGCATGTTTGCAGGAGTAACACATGATGAACCTTGTGAGGATGTCCTAGAGATAATGGAAGAAGAGTAAATGTATCCATGTATCCTTGACATGGTCTCCCGAAGAAAACCAAAGGAGAGCACTTACACATTTTTGTAAGATTGCTGACAGATAGGAAAAAGAAATTGTTGTTGCAAGTAGAAGAAAATTAGATTGTAAATTCAGCCAAGAGGAAGATGAAGATATGCATTCTAATGAAGTTCTTACTCGGTGGAGTGAATAAATAGAGAATTTGAAAGTATGTGCCATGAATACAATTGAAGAGCACCAGGCAGAAGACGTTGAGGTACCCATTGAGTTAGTTATTCTTGAAATTAATGATTTAATTTAATATGTAGAATTTGAGAAAGAAGTGCAGTCATTTGAAGTTGTTCTGGAAAAGGACCTCAAGTTGGAAAAGATAGAAACAACACTGCTTCAGAAATGAATAATGAGAGGTATACAAGGAAGTGATGAAACAAATAATGAAAATTATATCATGAAAAAGGAAGAGACAGTATTATCTCAAAAGGATGATCAATACCTAGAATAACTTGTTGTTTCAAAGTTGGTTAATGAAGGCAGGGAGAGACTTTCTGATTTTAGGAAGTATGATGAAGAAATAAAGCTAATAGAAAATTGGTTGCTCAATCCAAGGATTGATAAGGAGCACCATTTAATGGGTATAAACGTAGAAATTCTTAGTTGGAACAGTGGAGAGGAGAAGATGTAAATTCAAGACATAGAGTTGTCTAGTAATGATATATTACAAAAGTCAAGGGGAATGGCAAACCAAAATAATTTTGTGGAATATCTTGGAATACCTGATAGCAGAAGTCTTCTATAGATGAGAGGTAAAATTATGAATATGGGATGCAGAAGCTAGTGGATAGCAGCAAGGAACCAAGGGATGGAGTGGATATTGAGATAGGAAATATGAGAATGTTGATGGTGAATATGTCTCAGAAAATACATAAACAGAAAAGAAAATTTTCATCAGCAGAGCAAGAAAACAAAACAACAATAGGAGACACATGAAAAGGAAAGATTGCGAAAGCAAAGCCACTAGGGCATTGTAGCAGAAAGTATGGAAACCCAAAGAATTAATATGACAAAGACATGTTACCACCTAAGTTGTACTTAGTGGTTTTTATCAAGTGAGCCTGGTGAACTGGACAAGGATAACTTGTTCGGACTTCAAGAGACCTTTGGAAGTACTT
>LPNX010171490.1:0-20480 GCA_001517045.1 Pseudotsuga menziesii
GAGTAAAATAATAGATATATATATGAAATTAAGATACATATTACGACAAATGAGATGTCACAACTACATTATAAATAAAATAGTTTTCGTCAATAAAACCTGGAATAATCATCGACAACATTATGTGTTCCCTCTTTATTGACAACCATGGAGGAATGTTATTGTTGATAACAAAAATAGGCCACACAGTGTAATTGGATTTCATCTGTGCAAATGGATTAACACCATCTGCTGCCAAAGAAATCCTAAGATTACGTGGTTCTTCTTTAAAGTGAGGCCTCTTTTTCTCAATATCTCTAAAAGCAGTACCATCTACAGGAATTCGGATAACATCATCTCGACTTCTGTTCCTGGCATGGTAATCCATAAATTGCTCTATGTTTTTGCACCTGAACAGTCGTTGCAAATGTGGAATGATGGGAATATAACAAAGAACCTTCTAAGGCACCTTTTTTGTTACTTTATCTGTACGATATCTACTTACATGACATTCTGTACATTCTATTGCAAATTCATGTTGATTATAATATATAACATCGTCATCGGGGCATGCATGAATTGCTTCATAATGCATTCCAATCTCTTTCATGATGGAAGATAAATCTCAATATGTGTGAGGTAAAATATTTGATGGTGGTAACAAAAATTCAGCTATCAAGCTACAAATTTTTTTTTGCTAATGTAATAAATAAATAATATTAACGAAACATGATTTATCCATGCAATGATCAATAATGAGTTAACAATACAATTATTAGACGAATACAAATAAACTTTATCATGATCATACAATTATTAGACACCTTAGCATACGTGTGATTGTAATGTTCGAAAGACCATTCATAACCTTCAAGTTCATTATCAATAATATAGTAGAGAGAAGATTTGTTTTGGAGCCTTCATAAAGGGGTCCATATGCCTTATCGAAAAGAGGTATATCGTGAACATCATCAAAGTCATCATCATTTTCATTATCAACATCATCGTCATCCATTCTAATGTTAAATGAATCATGGATCAATGTATTTGTACCATCATCTTCAATTACATCATCAGCATGATCATCTTGTTCAATATGATCATTCACTTGTTCTCCATTAAACATACACGCTCCATGATCCTGATCCTGAACTTGTTCTGAAAGCACTTCCTCTGGACGACATGCTATAGGGTGTCTTTCCTTTAATATAAATACATGGAAACATCAATGGATTTACATTAATAAATGAAAAAAAAATACATACAATTACCAAAAAAAACGAATATAATAATGTTTATAATGCTAAACCTACAAATGGACGATATTCGTTCCCCCCCTCAACATGTCCATGTTCCCTGCAATGTTTTGTGGCTGTTGAGATCAATATTCTTCTCCTCTTAAATCCCATGCATTGAGTATATGGACAATAACATTTTCCATCACCCCTTCGTTTCGCTGCATCCCATAGTCTAGCAAGCAATTGTCGGTTGTCTTCGTTTGGATCTGGAATATTTAATCTATTTGACATTTTGTCATAAACTTCGTTAATGAATATAACCGGTTGTCTTAAAAAATCAAGTTCCACGCATCAACCACACATCACGGTTTTGTCAAACAGAAAGAAGTCGAAGAATAAAAAATTCCTGGCAAACTGTCTATCGATGAAAAAAAATTCCCACAACCGCCCGTTGAAGAATAAAACTATTCCTGAAAACGTCTGTCAAGGAACAAATAATTTTGGCAATCATCCGTCGCTTCTACAACAAACATGTCGAAATGTTTAAAAAAATTTGTATTTATACTGGACATGCATCAGATATTCGACGCCTTGAACATAGTTACCGTTGAAAGTATGGGACCATAAAATTTAAAATCATGTAAACCTTAATTTTTTTTATAAAAAAATCTATACTGATCGTCGGATATCTAACGCGTATGGGTCGAATAACTGACTTTTTTGGTTCATAGACATCGAAGATCCGACACAAAAATGTTGGATAACCACCACTATAAGAGTCGAAATTTCGAAGTCGTTCCAACACAGAATTGTCAGATAACCGCCACTACAAGAGTCGAAATTCCGACGACCAAGTGTCGGATAATCGACGGAGCTATAAATATTTTGTTGTTGGCATTCTATTGATTGATTTCTATCCAACACATCCATGCGAAATGTTGTATGACGTCGGATTCTGCCGTCGGATTTCGAGTTCAAATTTTGTTGTGATTTATTGTTACATTTTCCATATATGAGTATTCATGTATTTGCATATTTGAGACATTAATCAACCTTTCATCAACTCAAGCCATGCCAACGCATTAAAAGGTTTCTTTAGTAAAATAGGTAACTTCTAACCCTTAATATTATACTCATATGCAAATACATTAAAGTCACAAGACGATCCATCACATGTAATGGTCCCTCCTATGTGGGAGATGCGGTATGGGTCTCCAGAGTCAGCTGCTAACATAACAACAAGGTTAGATAACTATAATATTTGTGATGATGAAAGAAACGTTAACTTATAAAAACATATACAGGTGTAAAAAAGGTTTCACTATATTGTCTTCCAAGAATTGATCTAATTCTTTTCCACCATTGGAATAGACTCCCTGCAGACAACCTTGTCAACCTTGTTAATTCATTATAAACGATGTACTATAAAACAACTACTATCTTTAACATTGTAAGCTGCATAATAAATGTATAACCTATGTATTTATAAAGCAATTACTACCTTTAACAACATAAGCTACATAATAAGCTTGGAAACTTGATAAATTATTATCCATCCTCAAGAGTTAGTCATTGTAGGTTCCAACTCTAATCCACAAGGCTTAAGCAACTGGAAGCATGACTACAACTTTTCTCCCAACCATTGGCTCTAGTTGGTGTAGGTTCTTCCGCCTAGAGCCATCCCACCCCCGAGCTGGGTGACGGATCCACTAAGGTAAGTTTATAACACGAGACACTCTTCGAGGATCAAGGTGACTTTTTTATCAAACATACAACCTATCCCAAATCAATCTAGGAATAATGTTATTTATTAAAATCCTTTTAATAACCCAACCACACAGAAAGATTTACTGTGGATCTTTGATTTAAGATCACAAATGTAGATAGATAAACTGCATAAAACTCATACAATTTGATCCTTCCCAAATCTATAAGTACATAACGTGCATGTCCTCAACCAGATCTCAGAGTAGAATACAGTTGATAAGCATGAATATGAGTACACAAACCCACATCGAAAACACCGACAATGACTAAAGCATAGTGTATGGTTAAAATGCCTAAAAATAGATGTGGATCTCTCAAATCTGCTAGATTAAAGCGCCAATAAAACAACAAGGCAAACTTATATACATCGATCTTTATCAGATCTTCCAGTTCATACATCAAATAAAAAGGCAAACACAATAAATTGTATCCAACAAATAAAAACTTGTATGCAACTATTGAAATTGTATCTAATACTTGTAATCGAAACTCATACGACCGTTCAAATGTAGATAAAGACATATACATCCAGAGTAAACATGTATCCATACCTTCTATCTTAATCTTATATTGTAATACACACACACACGATTGATCACCAGTAAATAAAGGTAAAAAAAGGGTTTATAAAGAGATCACAATAAGCTCTAGATTCGCTTATCTCTCCACACATGCAGATTTAGTTTACAAAGATCAGGATCTATTGACCATAAGGTCTATTCATGACTTAAAACGAAGGTAATAACCTTTTTGGCGCTAGTGGTCACGATCTCTTGATAATAAGATCGGATCATAAAGCAAAAACGCAGGAAAATCATCAATGCAAAGATCAATAATCTATATACAGTTTTGTTCATAAATCGTAGGCAAAGTTCAAAGATTATAATAGTATACATCCAATTGTAAATCGCAGGCAAAGTTCAGAGATTATAATCTATATTCATACCTAATTGTAAATCGCAGGCAAAGTTCATAGATTATAATAGTACAGATCCAATAGTAAATAGCAGGCAAAGTTCAGAGATTATAATCTATATTCATATCTAATTGTAAATCGCAGGAAAAGTTCAAAGATAATAATCTATATTCAGATGTAATTGTAAATCGCAGGAAAAGTTCAGAGATTATAATAGTACAAATCCAATTGTAAATCATAGGCAAAGTTCAGAGATTATAATCTATATTCATATCTAAGCATACATATGGAAAACTATTTGCTAAGTTTATTTCCCTATTAGCGCGAACATTGGAAATTACCTACGGAGTTTAGATCTCTCGTCAAACAAATTGAGAACAAAATTTTAGAGCTACCTCAATGCAGAGTGTAGACCGCATACTAGGTAGATTTAACAGCGTAATTTCATATCGCACTTATGCTTCCTCGAACTTCGATGGTATGGTTGGGTGTGTCAAGCCCCTCAAACGACCCTCATTCAAACCATATATCATATTCTAGATCTGTAAAAGTATAAACTCCCAGGGCGATTTTACCGAAGTTCCTCTCTCCTTCTCATTTCACTTCTTTAATACTATTGTAGTTCTCTCTTTCTTTTTCTCCAGTGCATGTGGTACTAATACAACTTTATTATTATTATACTCTCTTTTTGGTACACAGCCATATCACGTGAGAAAATACATCTATTTCCTTGTAAAATATTATAACCTAAGTCATAATTTTACCAACTTTTTTCTCAAGTAAAAGAGCTGCAGACTTAGGTTGATCGATTTCACCTAAGGTCTAGCTTATTACTGATTTACTAGATTTGAATTTCAGGTTAGCTTTATAATTCGTATGTAATGTTATTCAATCATAACCTTCAGGGTTTCGACCACAATCATTGACAATTAAGCAAAGGCATTATTCATATTAATTGACAAAGATAGATATCTATAGATATATAGAGAGATATCTTCCATTATAATACCCTCTTTCGGTTATGAAGAATAAATTATCTATTATCAGCTTACTGGTAACATAGATTCATAATAATAGGAATTAACTTTAATTCATGTTAATATTTGCCGATCTTACCCATCATTTGATGAGCGTGTAATTTACCATTAATAGTGTAATCAACGTCATCGAAACCATGATGACACCTGGTTTTTTTACTAGATCCTTGGGTATTTACTCATTTTTTACCATTTCCCCCTAGTGGTTTCGTCCCCAATTGTTCTTTTTTTGAGTCAAGCTTTCAACCTCCTAACCCTACCAATTGCATCCACGAATTTTACGAAGTTAGAATCTTTATTTACAATGTCACTTACTTACACATTGTATTTCAGGTCGAGGTAGCAAGGGGATGTTACAACATTGTTGGTGTTCTCACAATTGGTTACTAAGTCAAAATAATGATGAATTTGTTGTTGTTCTAGTTTTAATGATCAACACTAGTAATTGCTCTTTCTTGACTGCTCACAATGTTGTTGTTCGTACTATTGGTTATTCACATTATTGCTTCGTAGATTATGTGTGCTTCCAATCCTGATGGGTTAGCTCAAGTGATTCAACATTGTGAATTGCAAACAGGAGGTCATAAGGTAAGTCTCACTCGATGTCCCTACCAGGTTATGTGGCAAAAAATTATTAATGCTTCTCATTATGAAAGAAAAGTAAAGGAAATATAGATTTATGATTTTTTTTATGCAACAACCTTGATTTGTAACAATTGAGTAGACCACTATGAGAATATAACTTCCATAAAATATTTGAGGGTTAACTTTTATACAATGATAGTAAAAATCAAAGGAATAGATTATCTTTTTGACATCATAGTTTGATGGAAAATTTACTATTTCCTGAAGACGACGTGGAAGTCAACCAAAACTAAAATAAGCATGCCCGTTAGTAATGTTAACCAAGCCCATTAAATATACATTATAGTTTTATTTTGGAATCTTTGAAGGGACACACATGGAATTAGATATGTTTGAAGGGATACATATGGAAATATGGATTGCATCATCTAGTCATGAAGCTCTAAACATATAAAGCAAATATGAGGTTTTGTTTAGAGGAATCAAGTCTACAATATAATGCTCTAAAAAATATCTATAAAGAAAAATAAAAAGGAAGGGAAATGAAGTTAAAATTGGACTTAGTATTAAAGAAAATTTTAATAATTATCTCAAAGTGTAGAAACCTTGTGAATCTAACTAATTCTTAAATTTGCAACCAAAAAATGTTTGACCATTTTATTGTAAAAATATTCAAATTTCTAAGGTTATAGAGTTTTCGAACAATTTTTGACGATTTTTAGAGTAAAACAAATTATCCCATTGAATTTGTGGAATCAAATTTGAAAAAAAAACAAACTAATTTTATTCTTTTAAGACCATCATAGAACCCTCCGGATGTGCTAGTTGTCTCACCAAACCCTTCATAAATTTCAAGTGCCTCTCAACCATCCACATGGACCTTGAGTGCACAGTTCCACGCAACTCAATCTCCTCAACTTGGTGTATGATGTAGTGTTCCCGTGCATTGAAAAATGCTGATGGTAGATGCTTCTACATTTCACACATGAGACGAGGAATTTCTCTCCTCCAATACTTTATATCTTCTTTATGGATTTCTTTAGATGTCAACCATCTACAAGTGATGCAAACCATTAACGATATTTAATAAAAATAAACATTAAATTACAATATATGCTGAAATAGTGCACAAAAAAAACAAATATAAATTATTATACCAAGAATTAAAGAAACACTAAGCACATGCAAATAATCGCTAGTTACCTCATGTATTTACCAAGATTATATATAACTTGTTTGACGTTGTTGTCAAAGTTGTCCGAGAGAGAGAGAGGTAAAACATACTGTATCAATATACAACCACGCCATTTATTAAAAAAAGAGTATACAAACAAGAAAAAATTATATGGACATAACAATAATAATTACCTTGATGAAGACATGCCAATCATGTGTTTTGACCCCTGCAAAATCACTTTTTTTAGTTATGATATTCTTCAAGTTTGCACAAAAACTGGTGGGAAATTTAATTTTCCGCATTACTTCTTTGACAACATTGCTTTGTTGCTCCGTAAACACCCATGGAATTGAGTTTATATTAACTTTTTCTCCATTGGTATGAAATTGGATGACGTCTTTCATTGCATGGTTGCTTTCTTGAATGTCTTTGCACACTTTCACAACTTTATCTTTCTCCCTCCTTAGCTCTAGTAGTTTCCATAAGGTTTCAGTAACATTCTTTCCAATATGCATTGTATCAAACAAATGGGCAATTTGTAGGTGCTCATAGTAGGGCAACCTGCTGAATTGAATAGGATAACTTTTCATTCCTCATGGAAGACCATTAATGCCTTCATGATCACAATGGACATCATGAATATTAGTTTATAATTAATAAATTACATCATATATCAAATATGGCCACTACAAAAAACAACTCACAATAAAAATTAAAATACATAAAAATTCATATATGATGATCCATACGTACCATGATGACGATTTCTATTGTATTGCATCTTCCAAAGGTGAGGTGTCATTCTCCGTGGTTTTAATGCAGTCTCCTGCTTCCCATCGAAAATATTTCTTTCAGTTGTTCATGATACCTGTGATTCTTAGAGAGGAAATGCCTATACTCATCAAACACCTCATTTCTTAAGCTTTTTGAAAGATGAGATTTTATCTTAGGACCACAAACTGGACATGCAAATTTACCCTTTGTCTGAAGACCTACAATATTTACATATGGAATATCTATGTCAAATATATTCATTTATAAAATATTCTAACTACTCCATATCATTAAATGCAATAAAGTGGAACTTAAAATTACAAACCACAAAATGAAGTTAACCCAGGGGCATCGTGTATTGTCCATACAACCATTGCATGAAATTGAAATTGCCTTTGTCGTATTGGTCTAGATAATATATATATATATATGAAATTAAGATACATATTACGACAAATGAGATGCCACAACTACATTATAAATAAAACAGTTTTCGTCAATAAAACCTGGAATAATCATCGACAACATTATGTGCTCCCTTTTTATTAACAACCATGGAGGAATGTTATTGTGATAACAAAGATAGGCCACACCATGTAAATGGATTTCATCTGTGCAAATGGATTAACACCATCTGCTGCCAAAGAAATCCTAAGATTACGTGGTTCTTCTTTAAAGTGAGGCCACTTTTCCTCGATATCTCTAAAAGCAGTACCATCTGCAGGGATTCGGATAACATCATCTTGACTTCTGTTCCTAGCATGGTAATCCATAAATTGCGCTATGTTTTTGCACCTAAACAGTCGTTGCAAACGTGGAATGATGGGAATATAACGAAGAACCATCTAAGGTACCTTTTTTGTTCCTTTATCTGTACGATATCTACTTACATGGAATTCCGTACATTCTGTTGCAAATTCATGCTGATTATAATATATAACATGGTCATCGGGGCATGCATGAATTGCTTCATAATGCATTCCAATCTCTTTCATGATGGAAGATAAATCTCATTATGTGCAAGGTAAAATATTTGATGGTGGTAACAAAAATTCAGCTATCAAGCTACAAAAAAAAAAAAATGTAATAAAAAAATAATATTAACGAAACACGCTTCATCCGTACGATAATCAATAATGAGTTAACAATACACTTATTAGATGAATACAAATAAACTTTATCATGATCATATAATTATTAGATACCTTAGCATACGTGTGATTGCAATGTTTGAAAGACCATTCATAACCTTCAAGTTCATTATAAATAATATAGTAGAGAGAAGATTTGTTTTGGAGCCTTCATAAAGGGGTTCATATGCCTTATCGAGAAGAGGTATATCGTGAACATCATCAAAGTCATCATCATTTTCATTATCAACATCATCGTCATCCATTCTAACGTTAAATGAATCATGGATCAGTGTATTTGTACCATCATCTTCAATTACATCATCGGCATGATCATCTTGTTCAATATGATCATTCATTTGTTCTCCATTAAACATACATGCTCCATGATCCTGATCCTGAACTTGTTCTGAAAGCACTTCCTCTGGACGACATGCTATAGGATGTCTTTCCTTTAATATAAATACATGGAAACATCAATGGATTTACATTAATATATGAAAAAAATAATACATACAATTACCAAAAAAAACGAATATAATAATGTTTATAATGCTAAACCTACAAATGGACGATATTCGTTCCCCCCATCAATGTGTCCATGTTCTCTGCAATGTTTTATGGTTTTTTGAGATCAATATTCTTCTCCTCTTAAATCCCCTGCGTTGAGTACATGGACAATAACATTTGCCATCACCCCTTCGTTTCGCTACATCCCATAGTCTAGCAAGCAATTGTCAGTTGTCTTCATTGGGATCTGGAATATTTAATCTATTTAACATTTTGTCATAAACTTTGTTAATGAATATAACCGGTTGTCTTAAAAAATCAAGTTCCACGCATCAACCACACATCAAGGTTTTGTCAAACGGAGAGAAGTCGAAGAATAAAAAATTCCTGGCAAAATGTCTATTGATGAAAAAAAAATTCCCACAACCGCCCGTTGAAGAATAAAACTATTCCTGAAAACGTCCGTCGAGGACCAAATAATTTTGGCAATCGTCCGTCACTTCTACAACAAACATGTTGAAATGTTTAAAACAATTTGTATTTATGCTGTACATGCGTCGGATATTCGATGCCTTGAACATAGTTACCGTTGAAAGTATGGGACCATAAAATTTAAAATGATGTAAACCTTAATTTTTTTTATAAAAAAATCTATACTGACCGTCGGATATCCGACGCATATGGGTCGGATAACCGACTTTTTTGGTTCATAGACGTCGAAGATCCGACACAAAAATGTCGGATAACCGCCAGTATAAGAGTCGAAATTTCGACGTCGTTATGACACAGAAGTGTCAGATAACCGCCACTACAAGAGTCGAAATTCTGACGACCAAGTGTCGGATAATCGATGGAGCTATAAATATTTTGTTGTCAGTATTCTTTTGATTGATTTCTATCTAACACATCCGTGCGAAATGTCGGATGACGTCGGATTCTGTCGTCGGATTTCGGGTTCAAATCCTGTTGTGATTTATTCTTGCACTTTCCATATATGAGTATTCATGTATGCATATTTGAGACATTAATCAACCTTTCATCAACTCAAGCCATGTCGATGCATTAAAAGGTTTCTTTAGTAAAATAGGTAACTTCTAACCCTTAATATTATACTCATATGCAAATACATTAGTCACAAGATGATCCATCACATGTAATGGTCCCTCCTAAGCATGATTGTGGGAGATGCAGTATGGGTCTCCAGAGTCAGCTGCTGAGAGAAAAACAAGGTTAGATAACTATAATATTTGTGATGATGAAAGAGACATTAACTTATAAAAACATGTACAGGTGTAAAAAAGGTTTCACTATACTGTCTTCCAAGAATTGATCTAATTTTCCACCATTGGAATAGACTCCCTGCAGACAACCTTGTCAACCTTGTTAATTCATTATAAACGATGTACTATAAAACAAATACTATCTTTAACATCGTAAGCTGTATAATAAATGTATAACCAATGTATTTATAAAGCAATTACTAGCTTTAACAACATAAGTTACATAATAAGCTTATAACCAATGTGCTATAAAGCAATTACTATCTTTAACAACATAATCTACATAATAAGCTTGGAAGCCTGATAAATTATTATCCATCCTCAAGAGTTAGTCATTATAGGTTCCAACTCTAATCTACAAGGCTTAAACGTTTGAAAGCATGACTATGACTTTCCTCCCAACCATTGGCTCTACTTGGTGTAGGTTTTTCTGCCTAGAGCCACCCCACCCCTGAGCTGGGTGACGGATCCACTAAGGTAAGTTTATAACATGAGACACTCTTCGAGGATCAAGGTGACTTTTTTATCAAACATACAGCCTATCCCAAATCAATCTAGGCATAATGTTATTTATTAAAATCCTTTTAATAACCCAACCACATAGAAAGATGTATTGTGGATCTTTGATTTAAGATCACAAATGTAGATAGATAAACTGCATAAAACCCATACAATTTGATCCTTCCCAAATCTATAAGTACATAACATGCATGTCCTCAACCAGATCTCAGAGTAGAATACAGTTGATAAGCATGAATATGAGTACACAAACCCAGATCGAAAACACCGACAATGACTAAAGCATAGTGTATGGTTAAAACACCTAAAAATTGATGTGGATCTCTCAAATCTGCTAGATTAAAGCCTCAATAAAACAATAAGGCAAACTTATATACATCGATCTTTATCAGATCTTCTAGGTCATACATCAAATAAAAAGGCAAACACAATAAATTGTATCCAACAAATAAAAACTACAATGCAACTATTGAAATTGTATCTAATAATTGTAATCGAAACTCATACGACCGTTCAAATGTAGATAAAGACATATACATCCAGAGTAAACATGTACCCATACCTTCTATCTTAATATTATATTGTAATATATATATATACACACACGATAGATCACCGGTAAATAAAGGTAAAAAAAGGGTTTATAAAGAGATCACAATAAGCTCCAGATTCGCTTATCTCTCCACACATGCAGATTTAGTTTACAAACATCGGGATCTATTGACCATAAGGTCTATTCATGACTTAAAACGAAGGTAATAACCTTTTTGGCACTAGTGGTCACGATCTAGTGGTCATAAAGCAAAAACGCAGGCGAATCATCAATGCAAAGATCACTAATCTATATACAGTTTTGTTCATAAATCGCAGGCAAAGTTTGAAGATTATAATAGTATACATCCAATTGTAAATCGTAGGCGAAGTTCAGAGATTATAATCTATATTCATATCTAATTGTAAATCGCATGCAAAGTTCATAGATTATAATAGTAGAGATCCAATAGTAAATAGCAGGCAAAGTTCAGAGATTATAATCTATATTCAGATCTAATTGTAAATCGCAGGCAAAGTTCAAAGATAATAATCTATATTCAGATGTAATTGTAAATCGCAGGAAAAGTTCAGAGATTATAATAGTACAAATCCAATTGTAAATCATAGGCAAAGTTCAGAGATTATAATCTATATTCATATCTAAGCATACATATGGAAAACTATTTGCTAAGCTTATTTCCCTATTAGCGCGAACATTGGAAATTACCTGCGGAGTTTAGATCGCTCGTCAAACAAATTGAGAACAAAATTTTAGAGCTACCTCAATGCAGAGTGTAGACCGCATACTAGACAGATTTAACAGCGTAATTTCATATCGCACTTATGCTTCCTCGAACTTCGATGGTATGGTTGGGTGTGTCAAGCCCCTCAAATGACCCTCATTCAAACCATATATCATATTCTAGATCTGTAAAAGTATAAACTCTCAGGGTGATTTTACCGAAGGTCCTCTCTCCTTCTCATTTCACTACTTTAATATTGTTGTAGTTCTCTCTTTCTTTTTCTCCAGTGCATGTGGTACAAATATAACTTCTTTATTATTATACTCTCTTTTTGGTACACAGCCATATCACGTGAGAAAATACATCTATTTCCTTGTAAAATATTATAACCTAAGTCATAATTTTACCAACTTTTTTCTCAAGTAAAAGAGCTGCAGACTTAGGTTGATTGATTTCACTTAAAGTCTAGCTTATTACTGATTTACTAGATTTGAATTTCAGGTTAGCTTTATAATTCGTATGTAATGTTATTCAATCATAACCTTCAGGGTTTCGACCACAATCATTAACAATTAAGCAAAGGCATTATTCATATTAATTGACAAAGATAGATATCTATAGATATATAGAGAGATATCTTCCATTATAATACCCTCTTTCGGTTATGAAGAATAAATTATCTATTATCAGCTTACTGGTAACATAGATTCATAATAATAGGAATTAACTTTAATTCATGTTAATATTTGCCGATCTTACCCATCATTTGATGAGCGTGTAATTTACCATTAAATAGTGTAATCAACTTCATCGAAACCATGATGACACCTGGTTAATTTTACTAGATCCTCGGGTATTTACTCATTTTTTACCATTTCCCCCTAGTGGTTTCGTCCCCAATTGTTCTTTTGTTGAGTCAAGCTTTCAACCTCCTAACCCTTCCAATTGCATCCACGAATTTTATGAAGTTAGAATCTTTACTTACAATGTCACTTACTTACACATTGTATTTCAGGACGAGGTAGCAAGGGGATGTTACAACATTGTTGGTGTTCTCACAATTGGTTACTAAGTCAAAATAATGATGAATTTGTTGTTCTTCTAGTTTTAATGATCAACACTAGTAATTGCTCTTTCTTGACTGCTCACAATGTTGTTGTTCTTACTATTGGTTATTCGCATTATTGCTTCGTAGATTATGTGTGCTTCCAATCCTGGTGGGTTAGCTCAAGTGATTCAACATTGTGAATTGCAAACAGGAGGTCACAAGGTAAGTCTCACTCAGTGTCCCTACCAGGTTATGTGGCAAAAAATTATTAATGCTTCTCATTATGAAAGAAAAATAAAGGAAATATAGATTTATGATTTTTTTGTATGCAACAACCTTGATTTGTAACAATTTAGTAGACCACTATGAGAATATAACTTCCATAAAATATTTGAGGGTTAACTTTCATACAATGATAGTAAAAATCAAAGGAATAGATTATCTTTTTGACATCATAGTTTGATGGAAAGTTTACTATTTCCTGAAGACGATGTGGAAGTCAACAAAAACTAAAATAAACATGCTCGTTAGTAATGTTAACCAAGCCCATTAAATATACATTATAGTTTTATTTTGGAATCTTTGAAGGGACACACATGGAATTAGAGATGTTGGAAGGGATACATATGGAAATATGGATTGCAGAATCTAGTCATGAAGCTCTAAACATATAAAGCAAATATGAGGTTTTTTCTAGAGGAATCAAGCCTACAATATAATGCTCTAAAAAATATCTATAAAGAAAAATAAAAAGGGAGGGAAATGAAGTTAAAATTGGGCTTAGTATTAAAGAAAATTTTAAGGGTCCATAATTATCTCAAAGTGTAGAAACCTTGTGAATCTAACTAATTCTTAAATTTGCAACCAAAAAGTGTTTGACCATTTTCTTGTAAAAATATTCAAATTTCTAAGGTTATAGAGTTTTCGAACAATTTTTGACGATTTTTAGAGTAAAAAAATTTATCCCATTGAATTTGGGGAATCAACTTTGAAAAAAAACAAACTAATTTTATTTTTTAAGACTAAAAAATAACCCATAAACTAAATTTTGTCCCTGAAATTTTCTTTACTTAGTATTCTCATTAAGCTTAAATATAACATAATACCTAATCCTTTGTTTAAATGTAAAAATTTCTAATACACTCTCTTATGGGTTGTGCACCTTGTAACTCATCGCTACCTTTGGATCTCAATGGCTACAACTTTGAAAGTTGGTGGCTGCATAGGAATTAACCTTAATTCATGTTAATATTTGTTGATCTTACCCACCATTTGATGAGCGTGTAATTTACCATTAAATACTGTAACCAACGTCATCGAAACCATGATGACACCTGGTAAATTTTACTAGATCCTCGTGTATTTACTCATTTTTTACCATTTCCCCCTAGTGGTTTCGTCCCCAATTGTTCTTTTGTTGAGTCAAGCTTTCAACCTCCTAACCCTACCAATTGCATCCACAAATTTTACGAAGTTAGAATCTTTATTTACAATGTCACTTACTTACACATTGTATTTCAGGTCGAGGTAGCAAGGGGATGTTACAACATTGTTGGTGTTCTCACAATTGGTTACTAAGTCAAAATAATGATGAATTTGTTGTTGTTCTAGTTTTAATCATCAACACTAGTAATTACTCTTTCTTGAATGCTCACAATGTTGTTGTTCTTACTATTGGTTATTCGCATTATTCCTTCGTAGATTATGTGTGCTTCCAATCCTCATGGGTTAGCTCAAGTGATTCAACATTGTGAATTGCAAGCAGGAGGTCACAAGGTAAGTCTCACTTAATGTCCCTACCAGGTTATGTGGCAAAAAATTATTAATGCTTCTCATTATGAAAGAAAAGTAAAGGAAATATAAATTTATGATTTTTTTTATGCAACAACCTTGATTTGTAACAATTTAGTAGGCCACTATGAGAATATAACTTCCATAAAATATTTGAGGGTTAACTTTCATACAATGATAGTAAAAATCAAAGGAATAGATTATCTTTTTGACATCATAGTTTGATGGAAAGTTTACTATTTCCTGAAGACGATGTGGAAGTCAACAAAAACTAAAATAAACATGCTCGTTAGTAATGTTAACCAAGCCCATTAAATATACATTATAGTTTTATTTTGGAATCTTTGAAGGGACACACAAGGAATTAGAGATGTTTGAAGGGATACATATGGAAATATGGATTGCAGAATCTAGTCATGAAGCTCTAAACATATAAAGCAAATATGAGGTTTTTTCTAGAGGAATCAAGCCTACAATATGATGCTCTAAAAAATATCTATAAAGAAAAATAAAAAGGGAGGGAAATGAAGTTAAAATTGGGCTTAGTATTAAAGAAAATTTTAAGGGTCCATAATTATCTCAAAGTGTAGAAACCTTGTGAATGTAACTAATTCTTAAATTTGCAACCAAAAAATGTTTGACCATTTTCTTGTAAAAATATTCAAATTTCTAAGGTTATAGAGTTTTCGAACAATTTTTGACGATTTTTAGAGTAAAAAAATTTATCCCATTGAATTTGGGGAATCAACTTTGAAAAAAAAAAACTAATTTTATTTTTTAAGACTAAAAAATAACCCATAAACTAAATTTCGTCCCCTGAAATTTTCTTTACTTAGTATTCTCATTAAGCTTAAATATAACATAATACCTAATCCTTTGTTTAAATGTAAAAATGTCTAATACACTCTCTTATGGGTTGTGCACCTTGTAACTCATCGCTACCTTTGGATCTCAATGGCTACAACTTTGAAAGTTGGTCGCCGCGTCGGATAAAGACCAACCAAATCGACCTGCTTTTCCGGCTAAATTTGGATAAAAACTGGTTACAATTATTCATAAAAATTGTTATTTTCATAATTTTTTAATTTTTACACTCATATTTGGTTGCTCTAGACTAATTAACCCATTTTAAAAGACCCAAATGGCCAAAATTTTCAATTCAAAACGAATTGCAGTTTTTCAATTCAAAACGAATTGCAGTACCAGATTCCGGTGAGTCGAAGGCGTTTTGGTTAACGCTTATACTGCTCCGTTGGTGGCAGGTGAGTGACTTTTGAGGAGAACAACTGGTGAAGTTTACATGCATGGCAAGCAATGAAATGTTGCCGAGCTAGGAAGACGTGACAAGACAAGGGCATGAAAATAGATGGCAAAAACGAACGTGCTAGACAACCAAATTTTTGAAAGAAAAACTGTCCCTAAAAAAAGTCTTCGACATGATTACAAAGAATATAAAATTCAATTCCCTTTATTTTCCATTTATCATTCATATTTTATTATAAAGTGAATACTTATCAATATTTTCAAATTACTCATTTTTCACGAAGTCACTACTTTTACTACAATGTCAAAATATTTCAACTATTTGAAAGATTTGAAAAAATAATAATTTGTGTTAAACTAGTAGTAGTGTGATGTTGCCCCGCCCGAGTTTGAGTGAGTGGAAGGTTCACACTTTCTTGAAAGACAAGAAAATGAATTGAGCATAAGGTAGATGGCAGATCAGGTGACGGATTTTAGACAACTTGCCCCCACTCCCAACTAAACAATTAATGAGTTGACATCTATTAATATAAAGTAACGTCATATCTGGTTGGATTCTCCAAGTGAAGGATTTCGAAACATAAGGTTGAATATTGCTCACCGAAGTTTAGCTAAGCTTATTTCCGACCTTATGTTTCGAAATCCTTGACTTGGAGAATCCAACCAGATATGACGTTACTTTATAATAATGGATGTCAACTCAACTTGCATGCTCATAAGTAGTCACTTCATGAGAAGTGACTTTACAAATATTTTGACACTGGAGTAAAAGTGGTGACATTACAAATATTATTGTTTATAAAAATTAAGAAGTTTACTATTTATAGCAATTAAAAAATAAATATTACAAATCTTAATTAAATTAAAATTATTTTTCCAATCAAGAAAATAAAAAAATTATAATTTAATTATTGTGCCCAGAAGCGCTTTACAGTTCAATATGAGGGAGATCTTGTAACGTTATGTGGAAGATCTTGTAATGTTTGTTACTAACTAAATAATAAAAAATAAAATTTTAATTATTCGCCAAAATAAATGTCGGCCACAAAAACAACTTAATATGAGGGAGAGGTTGTAACTTTCCTACTTAACAAAACATTAAAAAATAAAAATTTATTACTAACCAAAAAAATGTCGATGAGAAAAACAACACATTATGGTAATGTTCTTACCTAACAAAATAAAAATAAAAATAAAAATTGAATTATAGGCAAAAAAATTTGTTGCCCTTGTCCTAAACAACCCACGGTTTTATTGTGCATGGTTTAGGAGGGCCTTGCAAATGGTTTTAAAACCATGCGCAAGGCCTTCTAAACAACCCATGGTTTTATTGTACATAGTTTAGGAGGGCCTTGCAAATGGTTTTAAGACCATGTACAAGGCCTCCTAAACAACCCTTGGTTTTAGGAGGGCCTTGCACATTTTTTTAAAACCATATATGGGGGAGATGTTATAATGTCTGTTCCTAACAAAATAAAAAATATTATGTCAGCCATAAATAATATTAAATATTAATAATATAAATATTATATGTCGACCATAAATAATATTAAATATTAATAATAAAATATTATATGTCGACCTTAAATAAAAAGATGTGTCTTTTGGTTTGAATTAAATTAATAGCTCCTTGAGTGCAATACTTAATAAGAGGTTTGCATCTCTAGAGATTTGATCCATGCCCGTGCTTGATAGAACCTAGGATTTGGATCTATGTCGGTTTCTATAAAATTATGATAAAATGTAAAAATATTTTCTTTTCACATACTTACATTTAATAAAGTAAAATAATAGTTGATCTTGTTTCATATGTTAAACATTTATAAATCTTGTTAATTGAATGTAGATTGGGTGTTTGGGAGGAATGTTGTTATCCTCCCCACCCGAGTTCAAATCTCACTTTGTGACGCTTGTTTCTTGGGGATTGTCTATGTAATGATTGATTGAATGTTGTAATTTTGACCAATATTAATTCTTCGAAATAACAAGTGTTGGCATTTCTCCCACTCCTTGAGAATAACGAACCACCAATCAAAATAAAAGTATTTTATAAACCTCATAAATTGTCAAATCTATAAAACTTTGGTATTTCCATTCTCATCATTATATTTAAATATAGTAATAATATTGTAAAAAATACGCAATTTAATTAAAACATTTTAATTTTTGAAATTTATAATTTAATACTTTATGTTTTAATAAATTTAAATATATAAGTGATATTTGAAAAAATATTTATACTAATTTTTTTATTTATCTACATTAAAAAATAATAAGATCAATATGTTTAGTTTTTTTGTGGTCAAATCATATGGAATTATTATAGAAAAGAAGGTTAGCATGTAACTAGAAAAACACATAAAAATAGCTAAGATTATATTTAAATATATATATAATACTAACATACCTTATTGGACTCTATCTGCATCATGTCGCCCCAGCAACGAGGTACACCCAGGAGGGGTCGTGCCCATAGGGGCGCTAACAGTCCAAGAGCCACGCCCTTCAATGCTCAGGCCAGCTCTAATGGCTTCGACATCGAAGTTCCTGCTCCCCTGCGCACCATGATTGATGATTGGGAAGACGAGCTCATGAACTCTCTCTCAGCATCTAATCGCACCACTGAACGACGTAGGGATTGCTGGGTGATCAAGAACCTACTAATTCACCTAATCCTCCGTTGTGTCAACCTCCATGTTGCTGCTCCCGCCTCAGATCCTAACCCCACCGGTTCTGTTGTCCCCAGTCCTTCCTTTCCTCGTGCTCCTTCCATCCCCACCCCCTCCTCTGCCCCTTCCATTCCTATCTCTTCCTCTGCACCGATTCCCATGAACGTTACTCCCCGCCTCCCCCACCTTAGATTCGTTTCACCACCTTTGCAGGAAAACCCCCCCTAGTGCCACTATCCCTAGGAAGACCAAGCCCCTGCTAGTCAAACACGCCAGCTCCAACACCAAGGATGGCACGAGCAGTAGCACAAACTCTAGCAATGAGGACAGCTCCAATGACGATGCACATGACGCCAATGGAAAGGATGCGCAGCTGGGTTTCGGTTTTCGTACTCCCATAATCAAGGAACCCTTCACCAAATTCTAGACCAAGTTTCATGTTTTAGCTTCTCTTCTTTTTGAGAATTCTCATGGAACAATGGACTCCCATGGTTAGGTTTCTCAAGCTCAGCTTGAAGTTTTTTTGTAAAAATATTAAACTCCTTACTGTATGGATTTGTTTCCCTTTAAAAGGGAGGATCACCTTGACTACTCCAGTCTGCCATTCCCCTATGGGTAGATTGGTCCTCTTTCTCTTTTTTTGTCTATCTACAAGTCGGATACGATGTTTTGTGTACTTTTATGTGTAACGCTATTTCTTTTCAATAGAATAGATTCTAAACTTAAAAAAAAAACACCTCACTGAAAAATGAGAATATCTTATTATATTTAAATATATAAATAATACTAACATACCCCACTGGAAAATTAGAATGTCAAAGTAATTGAAGGCAAGTTTTCATAGTATTATTGTTAAAAAACCATAAATATAATGTAATTAGAATAATTTATGTAATTAGAATTATCTTATTTGAAATTGAGACACCATCTTGATGACGAGTTCTTACTATAATTCTCTAACAAGTGGCAGAAGCTGCATTTTGAATAGAAGGGGAGTCCAGCTTTATAGATTCAAGGATTTAAATTATTTTAGAGTGCATTTTAAATAGAAGGAGAGTCCAGCTTTATAGATTCAAGGATTTAAATTATTTATGAATTTTATTGTACATATTAGTGTATATATATTTTTAGAAATTATAATTGATATAGATTTATGAAAAAGAATTAAGAGTGAGTGTTTATAAAAGATATTGAAACATATAAATGATTTTTTGAGTTTTTTTTTCATAAGCATATACATGACATTCAAATAGATACATTTGATTTTTAAATAGTTAAATTTCTAATAAAATATATTGTAAATGGACATCAAGAAAACCATTCTTCTTATCAAGAGGAAACCAGAAATATTGAATGGAATAACTCGCAAAATCATTCCTCTTATCAATGAAGAGCCACAAATGCTAAATTGAATAACTCACACAAACTTTGTAGTATTAAAGTATTAAGAAACCCATATGAAGTGTGGCTATTAAATCCATAATTCGAAACAAGGAACACTAACGACAATGCTCCACTTT
>LPNX010171490.1:20738-44006 GCA_001517045.1 Pseudotsuga menziesii
ATATTTTTTATTGAAAATCTAATTATTAGACCTACTTTAATATTGAACAATTCATAGTTAACATAAGCAAATCTAAGTTATTAAATATGACTGACATAAATACCATAAAGTCTAACTTATGGCACTCATGGTCATTGTTTTGTTATATACAAGAAACCATCTCCTTTACTACTAACCGCAATAACAATGTATACACTAAAGTATATAATTATATATAAGCATACATAATTCACATTATGTTCACACATTCACAACAGAATTTCAACCCAAAATCCGACACCTTGCA
Source organism: Pseudotsuga menziesii (assembly GCA_001517045.1). Classification (NCBI taxonomy): domain Eukaryota; kingdom Viridiplantae; phylum Streptophyta; class Pinopsida; order Pinales; family Pinaceae; genus Pseudotsuga; species Pseudotsuga menziesii. The sequence continues at coordinate 21,025 of LPNX010171490.1, forward strand.
TGTCTGAAATTCGACAATTCTCTGTCTCATTTTCGATACATACACTTTTTTTTGGTGTCAGTGGCGTAACGTTGGATCTTCAACAGTCTACTAATGTGGGTCGAGGATCCGACAAACCATTGTGTCGCATATTTGACCATTTGTCCTTTCGAAGTGCCTACCAAAATTGCATAAACCATCGGAAATCCGACGTCTACCGACCCTTGCAGCGTCGGCCTTCCGACGGATAGAAGTGTCGGAGAAATGGCGGTGCCACCAGTTTTTAATCCAAATAGTGTCGAAAATTTGATGCAATCTGACACTAGTAGAGTCGCCCTTCCGACGTTGTCCGACACTTTAACCGTCCGTCGTTCGACGAGTGGAAGCGTCGGAGTCATGGCACAACCGTCGGATGGGTTTACTGGAGTGTTGGAAGAACGTCGGAAAAGTGACATCTGTTGATGGATTTAAAAAAAAAAATCCGAAGATTTCACTTACACCCACATGGTTCCAGCTTAGAATCTGACCACTGAAGGAAGCCTGGTAGCGAACTAGAGGATTCTATGTCAAGTATATATTTCATCCTTGCACATATAGTTATCACAACTACTTTACTCTTAATTTTACTTTTTGCAAAATAGAAAACCCAATATCCTCAAGAGAAGCACCCTCCTTTCTATTTATGGAATAAGGAAGAGAGTAATTACAAGCAAACCCTGTACTAGGTCTACAAGTGGACCACTTAACAAGACAAAGTCCAATCTAACCAATCCATGAACACTTTAAGAGAATGTTCCTTAACTAGAGACATTACATGTGCTAAGGGTAGGTGATTACAACACAACTTCTGCCTACACACTTCTCCAAGTAACTCAGGTAGTGTGAACCACATGTACAAAGGTCACGTAATCCCATGCCCACATGTTCCAACTTACCCACTTAGAAATGGCCTATGTGACTTGGCTTTCAAGAGAGTCGGAGAAAGGTTGCTTGCAATCAAGTTTTCCTAGTTGAACACAATGGAGTGCTTCTCTGGGTGAGACTATTAGTTGGAAAGTGGAATGAAGCAGTCCCCATACACTGTCTGTGTCCCTGACCTCCATTTTGAGGAGACTAAAGTTCTAAAGGGTGGATTTTTATAACATGATTAAGATGAAATGGGTCTAAAGAATTGTGTTTATCCTTCATATGCATTGTGCTAATTGTATAAGTATCTGCATAAGTTTCTCCCTGTATAAGAAAGAGCTCTCATGCAAAGAGTGCTTTACATCCCCAATCTTAATAAGTGATGATGGAGGACACTGAACCTATAGAGTCTCTAAGCAGAGGGGACCAAAGGAAACAACTTATAAGATAAAAAAATAACAAAAATAAACTTGTTGACCAAGAGGCATTCAATACTTTTAGAATAGTCTAGATTTGCTCAAGGAAGGGATATAGAATAACATTGAATCCTACAAATACATAACCACTTCATATAGGAAAGAGACAAAGAAACAACAAAGTATGTTACCTTAAATCATTATTAATAATGTACAGTAGATATTTAACTTCACTCTTGCAAATTCCAAACAACCAAGGTAAGCAGAGATTGTTCTTGCTAAATGAAGTGGCTAGATAATAGAGGGGTCAAAATTTATAATGATGGTTAAAAACCTATCCTTGGTTGCAAAACAATGCAAGAATTTTAAGAGGTAGAGAAAAAATTCTAAACTATTCAAGAACACAGTATACATTGGGGCCCTGAGATGTCCACTCTATGGATCAATACATTCATTGTAATACACTAAATAATAAACTCCTTTTCCAATTAAACATAGAATTCAGCGAAAATCCAGCAACAGTCAGCAAGCATAAGATGCAAGTATATTAGATAAGAAAATTAACATACATCACTCATTTTCATTCCATGGTTCTTAGCCTATTGTTCAATGAAAGGTCAATCAAAGAAATCTCCATTATACGTGACATAAATCCCAGTCTTCAATTCTTGCATGTGATTGAACCACCGCCTAAGAAGCTCTATCTGGAAAACATAGCAAACTTCCAGGGGATCAATACTTGTTTTCAGAATTATAGTCTTAGGGTAAACAGTAAATGGCAGATATACCTCATTTGGCACATTTGCTACTTTGAAATTTCCTTCAAATTTTGGTTTTGGAGTGTACTCCAAGTCTTCAATGCCCCACCCCTACACACTCAGGAAACAAATGAAAAGGAATTGGAAAACTAAAGAAGAGAAACGATGTTCATAACAATCAATGGAACATCAATCTGCAAACAATAAAAATCCCAAAACATAGATGAAAGAAATCCGAAAACAAAGGATAAGCTGACCAACGGGCATAAAACAATGCCAAGTGTTTTTACCTCTCGATTTTTAATAAGATAGCCTTGCCCATCCACCATGTGTGAAATCATCATTATCATGTCATATTCGGCATTAGGGAACTTCAAAGGAAGCTTGGTTGTCTCTATATCAAAAGCACACACACAAACTTCGGCTTGTTGAAGAAGATCTGCCCTATTTTCCAAGGTAACCTTTGAAGAGTCCATTTTAACAGTGTACCATTGTCCACATCTTGCATTTGTAGGATTGCAAAATCCATAAACAAGTAAAGAATGAATGTTAGTTTTCCGATATATAAAAACTCTTACTGCAAAGGCTATTGAATGTGGACTTATGGTGTAGAGACAAGCCATTCTTTGTTCAAAAGCATCTTGAAAACATTGAATGTGGAATTATGATGTAGAAACAAGCCATTATTTGTTCAAAATCATCTTGAAAACATAAAATGAAGACATGAGTGTGTTGTGAAAATAAATGCATCCTGCTACAATTGACCAAGTATTCAAACAATTTATCTCCGAAGCTATCATGCCCAACCATTTATATAAACATGTTATATAACATCTATCATTTACTAATTCAATTCAAGTAACTGAGTTCTTTAAAATCCTCAAGCAACAGTAACTGAGTTCTTTAAAATTCTCAAGCAACATTAAATGACACTCAATTGCTTAATCTAGTCAAGGAATTTAAAATATAATGATCTAACATAAATTATGTAAGCAAAAAATTATAATTAGTAAGAATATATCACCTGATAAAACATGGATAACCAAAAATACTATGTATAAAAGGCCATCAATCTAATCAAAACTCCATTTCTTGGCTCTTAATTATGGAAATGTTTCTCAATGCTATCTGTAACAAGTTTCAATGGAGGAGTCAAATAGCAATAGTGAAAATTACACAGTAAAAATATAGAAATAGATGTTTTTTAATGTATTCTTCCTTATCATTCATTAAGCTCCTCTCTATTTCGAGAATAATTTAATATTCTCTACTAAACAGGACCAACCACATGAAGGTGGAAGCTCTTATGGCCCCTCCCCCCCCTCACATCACTCTCAACTCCCCAAACCCAATGCCTATACTTGCAAATAAAAATTTATTTCACTATTTCACAATGCAAATAACAATGCATCTACAATGCAAATTATTTCACTCAATAGTTGAAAAATGCTTTTAGTAAATCATTCTTTATAACATTCATTAAACCATTCAATCATTCAACAGCTGAAAAAACCATTCATTAACTCATTCATTAAAACATTAATTTAGTTAATGGCAGAAAAAAATATCAGTAAACAATTCAGTAAAGCATTCATTCATAAAAACAGAGGAAAAAAGCATTAATTTTTTTTTATATAAATAAGAATTACTCAAAATTTGTTTAGTCATTTCCTTTTTACTTTTCTTCTCTTTAAATATTTAGTTAGAGTCACATCTTCGGGAATCTGATCATCGATATCCCTACTAGTCTGCTCGCAAGGTTGAACTTTAGGCGAAGGGCGATGAATTTCTGCAATAATGTCAAAATCTTTCATTAATATATTTATATTTTGATAAATACGAGTAATTCATTAAAAAAACATTACGAATGTGTGTTTTTACTTGCCATGTGCACATCAACATGTTCAACATTATCTCGTACTGGCCCAACTTGTTCCGTGTTATGATCTGCAACTACATGCTCTGTAGTTGAATTGTGTAGAATTAGAATTAATGTTCATCATCTGCAATGGTCTATAAAAAACAGTAGCACATTAATAAATTCATTACCAGGATGAGAAGCATGATATTCGTTTGGTTGGTCATGTACTTCATCCTTGACATGAACGAGATCGTTACTTTCCTGCACAAAAAGGAATAAATAATTTATGTTAGTTTATTTATAAGGAACAAATTGCATGAGCATTAATAGATTATCATTAAACTATACAGTTTTCACATACCTGGGCACTAGATGGATCAGCAGAAGATCGTGCAATATTCACAGACAAGGTGTTCAACAACGGCGTCAAAGCCATGTTCGAAGCCAAGCTTCATGTAATCCGCACTGGGCAATTCTTTGAACCGGTTGGCCTTCATATTTGCATGATGTCATTTATTTTAAAGCCTTTTGTTAGAACAAAACAAAAATAATAATATGTATGATATTTGGATGCGGATTTGGGTTTTGCGATACTTACATATCGGGCTGCCAAATTGGAGTAACCACCAGGCCTAAGCTTGTGTTAGCCAATTTTTTCAATTCTTGCATTTGTGGCTTTAGATGTGTTCGAGAACCTAATTAAGTTTTTAAATACATTAGTCTATGTACCAAAATTGATATAAAAATTAGTAATAATAAGGCTTACCACTACATTTTGGAATGAATTGCATACCTCCCTGTTCCACCTGGTGGTATCCTTCCTGATTTTCTCAGGCCCTTCTCTTTTCCATCTTCCACCAGGGCTTTCCACTCCATAGATGGAATCATTAGAGGGCGCTCATACCTAGGGCTATTTCCTAGGTGAACCCTATATTGGTCTCGGACAATCTTTAGATGTTTTTCAGCCTTCTATAGTACCTTTGATGTATCAAAGGTATCTTTTCCGAATAGACTAACCAAGCGATTAGTCAGATCATCCTTTAAATATTCTCGCTGCTTGTTCCACATTGTGAGAATGGTGGGCCTGAAGATCTCCAAGGCCAAATCATTCATGTGTTTATAAAATATATCATTTCCTACTAAAACATTATTGCCATCATTAGTCAACATTAGAAAATATTATCGGTATATTAGACACAAATTATAAAAAATAGATTGAACAATCTATAATGACCTGGAATCCTCTCTATCTTTATTGGAACCATTTCTTCATTCACCAAAAATGTACACTTTATTGAACCAGTGCTAGTCACATGAGAAGATCCAGGAAATGCTTCCACATCTCTATCTAGCCCTGCATCCACCCTTTCTTCTGCAGCATTTGTTGTGGGTAGGGCAACATCGGCTGCACCCTTCGTTGCCCTCGACGGTGTCGCAGAGCGTGTTGCTGATTGTTTAGTGGACAATAATGGAGTAGTATGTGGTGTACGTGGAGTGGTTTGGTCACTGGGACCAACATTGCCTTGACCACCACTGATAATATCCATAGCATGCTGTAAATTAAACCCATTGTATTATAAGTTCAACAGCATATAAAATAAAATATTATAAAGTTTTTATAAATGAAGTTACATTTTTATTCGATAACTTATGTCCACTTCTTTACGTTGCTGTAACAACAATTGAATCCTTTGTTCAAGCCCTTCTATTAGTGGAATTGCCAATGTCAGACGAACCAGTTCCTCATTTTGTTTTTCCCTTGTCCTTTCTAGCACCCTCAACGGGTTTGCAAACTCTTTAATTTCACTATCTCTTATCAACCGAGAGACCTCTTCTGTAAAGAGTTTTGAGACGTCGTTTGATAAACGGAATCCCCTGTCTGCAATTGAAATATATAAAAAATTGCTTAGTCTTTGAAAATATAGTGTGCGCAAATAATTATATTAGGGATTACATCTAGGATTACCTGATGCCTAGCCGAGGGCATGGTCTGATCAACAGATGGGGATTTACCTCGATCATCCACCTGCAAAAAAAGTAGAGAACATTATCACAATGAACGCAATATGTATAAGCTAACAAATACAGAACAAAAAAAAAAATAAACACTATGCTACATGTTTTATATGTGTACATTTTTGAAGTATTTAGAATGTGGAATTACATTTAGGTTAAATGGTTGCCTCGAGTCTCCATACATCTGATCAACAGCTGGGGAGTTTCCCCGATCAATCTACAAAAAAGGTAGACAACATTACCATCATGAATGCAACCATAAAAATGAAAGAATACATAACAAAAGAAACATAATGCGTCACGATAGACATGCTTATGATTTTAAAGTATTTGAAATGGAGAATTACATTCATGTTTGGTTGTTGCCCTGATGCTGTAGTAGGTTGATCAATAGCCAGTTGGCTTCCCTGATCAACACTCTGCATGGAAAATCGATAATATTATATAAACGAATGTAATATACTAATGAAAATACATAACAACGTATCTGTATGTCCATCCTAAAATTTAATATTACATTGGTAATATTGATGTATACTTGCTGGCTTGACTCGGGTCGACAAACATCTACGGAGATGGAGGTGCCCCTAAGAGAACCCTGCATCAAAAACACACTAAAAGTTACATAAGGAAACATGAAAAGTAGATAATTTCAATTATATGCTAACAAAAATTCCTATAGATGTTAAAATAATTAATAAAAGGGTGGTTAAATTGTTTGTTGTACCACAACCATACTAACATTGTTTGTATCTACACGATTCAAATTGTAATCAATAAGTAGTTCTTCGCCAGAAGCTATTGATTTAATTGGACATACAAAGACATTGTTTCCTTCATGCGACTCGAATATGCAGTTGGGTTGCTTTAATGTAGACTTTGGTTGTGTACTGTTTATAAACCCCGCAATATTACCGGTTGTTTTTGGCCTTCCGTCCATGTACATCGTTGCTCCTTTATTTTGAGATTTGTCTTTTAGTTGTATATAATTCACTGACAACCCATATCTACGCATACTTCGTGTATATTGGACCAAGTGCATCCAATCACTGTAGTTGTAACAGGGTCCAACATAATCCATCAATTCTGTACATCTACTGTATCCAACCTTTATGCCGTCCATTCAAAACAAGCCCAATCCATGAAATGAGGACAGTGCAATTCTATATATCCTCTCATTCACACAAAAATCAGTGTTTACTTTAGGAAGATCGCTAGGCACCCATTGTTTCACTAGGTGTTGGTACCTTAAGGGCACGTCAATGTCTCCCACTGTCTCATCATCATAGGAACATGAGCCACCTCCGTGGAGAAAAAAATTCATGCATTTGTCGAATTTTCTTCTGATCTTTTGACATCTAGTTGATCTAGCTCGTGTAGAACTACTGGATGTCTCACTTTCCTCTAGCCTTGCTAAACTTCCTTCACTGGAGGAAGACAGGTCTGACAAATACCTGTTTGGTTCTACCTGCACCGTGGCCAAAACAAAATTTGGCATAAGCATAGAAAAATACCAGCAAAAAAACGTGGAAAGACTTATAAGAAAAAAAACTTGGAAAGACTTGTAAGCTAATAACTTGTTAAAGAAAAAGCTTTTCAAGAATGAGTTTGGTTAATAGGTGTGGGAATTGGTAGCCCTAAAAATTCTAATGTATGCCCCTCTTTTGGTTACACACAAGTATCTATTCTAACTTATTGCTTGCATTGCCTTTTGCTAACATGAATTGGGTAGGCTTCATAAGCTTCAAATGTTTGCTTGTGGCCATTGTACTTTAGCCTTTCAACGTTGTCAAGCTTGAGACGATATGTTATGCATATGCATCACATATAACACTGCAATTTATGCCAATATATGTCTATACAAAACCTAGAGGTTCTCCTTTAATGGACTATCTCCTTTAAAGAACATATCTTATTTAAGTGGTTTTAAGTTTTCCCATGAATGATTTTGTCATGTTGTAGATGATTTTAGTTTTAGAGTGGATGTTTTAACCTTTGTGCTACTCTGAAGTGCATAAGCCAACACTTTAGAGGAATATTTCCCAGTGGTGGTGAAGAGCGGACATTTCCAGATCTGTCTACTTGGCACATTAAATACATTTATATCAGTTTGTAATATTTGCTAATTTATTCCTTTTAGCTTGTCTTGATGATGCTTGTTTTTCCATATTAATTTTCAACCCTAAGGCAACGCTAACTTGTTTTCCCATACTAATTTTCAACCCTAAGGCAACCCTAAGAAATACAATTGATCAGCTTCACAGGAATACTGGACAAACATTCAAAGGTAACACCTCTAATCTAGGAATCGTAACTACATCCACATCACTAACCTTCAACAGACTGAGAATTCAAGTCTAATACTGAAGTAGCTAATCCGAAGAAGCAATAAACAAGAGAGATCAGTAATATGAGGGGATCATCCACCTCAATCATCCAAAGGATGTCAATAGCAATAACACATAAAAGATTCAAGTGCTAAGGGCTAGAAAAGATGGAAAGTGCCCTGATCAGTACATTCACCATCAATGAATTCAGTAAACTGAAAATGGCCTGAGGCCAAGGTTAATGCTTCTTTGGATAAGCTATCAGCCTTAGTATTGTGTTCTCTGAATATGTGAACTGCTTTTAGCTAGATGAAGTAAGGTTCCATATCATGGATATGTTGACACCAACCATCAAGTGCAAGTAAAGTTAGTGATGATCTTCTATTGAACCAATTAATGATGGTTGTGGAGTCACCCTGAATGTGCAGAGTGGGAAGGACCATGGATTTAGCACAATAAAGGAGAGTCCATAAAGCAAGTAATTCAAATCTGGTGTTTGTACTCAGACCAACACCCAATTTGAAGCAAAAATAGTGGTCTTGGGTGATGAAAAGATGAACATAATGGTGACAACTCGAAAGATAAAATAGCTAATAAGTGTTGGCTAATAATGGTGACAACTCTTGGTATTATGTTTCATTAAGTTGCAACATGGCAAACTTGTGAAACAAAATACCAAGAATCGTCACCGTTATCAAAATAGTTTATTAGGTAAAATTATCATCCAGTTTTTTTGATCCGATATCCACTTCAATAAAAGTCCCCAGCATTTTCTCGATGTCACTAAGTGAGGCTGGGTTCCAGAATTCCCATGGTAGTCCTTGCAGGCAAACCCAGACTGGAGTTCCCATTCGAGATTTCGTTCAATTGTTTGGCGGCTTCTCCTGTGGGTGCTTCCTGTGACACTGAAGGTTCTGCAACTGTGCTCGGAGGTTGGCTAGAGTGGAATAATGAGTACGGGCCATCTCCTAAGGCCAGGTTTAATGGCCATGCTGCAAACACACCTAGCAGCTCTCCATTTGGTGGAGAAACTAGAACCCCACTCTCGGTTCCAGCTGTCAAATTTTCCAGCGTGTTCTGCACTGTGTCCGGGGACGGTATACCTGTAATTTCCGGTGAGGAAAAGATGTTAAGATCTTGCTGCCATAGGTCAACAGAGTTGTCTGCCATGTCTACCGGACATACTCCGAAATTCACAAAAACCTCCAAATTGAACTGAACTATCCAAAACGAAAACGAGTCACAACAATGTCCAAATACACTTGTCATTTTTTATTATATATTATTATATATTATATGTATTTTATTATTATTTTATATTATATGTATTTTATTTTTATTATATGTTATTTTATATTATATAAATTGCCATAATAGTATTAGGATATTTTTATTAAGCATTAGTTTTGAACTAATGGAATGATTAGTTTCGAACTAATCATTGTTGCTACTGTTACTAACTAGCAGTTTTAAACTAATTTATGTTGTTGTTGCTACTCACTGAAAATGTTGTTATTACTTGCTAAAACTAGTGTTGTTACTTGTTGATATTGTTGTTGTTACTTGTTGAAATTGTTGTTGTTACTCACCAAGAGTCTTGAAATTGTTTATTTTATTGTTGTTACATGTCTGTAATTGTTATTGCTACGAGTGCTAGTAGTTTCTTGACTAAGTATTTGTCTAAGTAAATTATGGATCTCATTAGAGGGTCATACTTCCGCTACTTCCACTAAGTTTCAGTTGATAAATTATGATGATTTTCTAAAGAAGAACACAAGGGATCAAATTTAACTCATGGGATACCCAAAGCTTGGCTATCAGAGAAATATGAGAAATTTTTATTTGCCATAAGGAATTTTTTTACATGTGAAGGAATATTTGACACAGTGTATCAACTTCACTTCAAATTGTTGTTACATTTCATTGGAAAAAAAATTTTAGACATCCCTTTTGATTTGTACAGAATTCTAGGAAAGATGGCACATAGGTGCTACAAAAATTCTAGAAACGCAGTTTTGCAGCACTAAAGGCCATAATTGAATAGGGGACATTGCAGAAGTTTCCAATTTTTCTCTAGCTCAACTAATAGGTCAAAGATTGAATTTTATATGGATAGATTTTTACCAAATCAGTATGAGAATTGTGTTTGTAAATATTTTTCTTTTGAAGTAACTAAAGGGTTTAATTTAGGGTTGAGTTCTAAAAGTTAGGGGAATAGTTAATATATGTTATTTTGTAACTATTCCTAACATACACAACCTTGAAAGGAAACATCTCGATGGAATAATGATAAGTCTTATAAACAAATTACAATTAAATGTAAATAATCTTCCCAACTATTAAAGACACCATCCACATCTTTCTTTTGATAGATTTAATACAAACAATTTATAACTATGAATACAGTAATAAAAATCTCCTAACCAAATACTATACTTTTACTTTTATAATAAATTGCTATTGGATTCATTATTGTTTTTCATAACCTAAATTTAAAACCCATTACTCATTATAAGCCAGTCCAATGGCTCTATATCCTTAAGGAGTCTAATATGATCTCAAATAATTAATTCATAGTTGGAAAATAATTAGTTCACACTTGAAAACTAAGGACTTATTCCTAAATCATATCTTTTGTGAGATAGAGTTCATGTGGACAGATTTCTTGAACTCTATCCTCATGGACAGTTTTTGTTTGATGATGATATTAACAGGACTTTGGGCACGCATCCTAGTTTGTCACCCCAATTTTCCTAACCCCAATTCTTAAGGGTTTTGGCATTGAATTGTCGACCTTGGACCCTTCCCGTAGTGGTTGTCTCTGCTGTATTCTCCAACTTGTTGAGGTGTATAACTACCCCAACCAAGAAATTGTTTGCTTTTCCTTGGGTTTTTAAAAGTCACTACTTATTTCAACTTCTTTGTTCCCAAACTTTTGTCCCCGAACTAGTGTGTTTTTCAAGGTCCTGGCTTTGAGAGGATTTGTTCCCTATGGTATATTTTTTATTGATCCAAGGTCGTTCCCTAGATGTGATACCGCTCTCTTCCTTAAGACCTGCTCTTTATTGGCACCTCCAGAATGGGTACCCTGTGGTGGGGCGGGTGATTGGAACCCCCTTATTACTTTATTTATTACTTTCCTTTCCTTCCTTACGACTTGCCTGAGCTGGAAACATGAAAGTCAACTCCTACCCCTTATTTCTCTTTCCTTCTAAAAGATTAAGGGCTTCTATTCCCTGTAGTATCCGACCTTACCGGTTGAATATGTGGATGAACTGGTCTGGTGAATTAATACCTCCTTATGAAGTAAGACCTCCTTATTGTGGAATTTTTTATTCCCTTATTATTCCCATAAGATAGTCTAACCTTCCTTAACTTAAGAGGGGTTTTACTAGTTGTAGTTAGGGGCCCCAATTTCCTAGTTCTATTTTAACCATTTGATAGGTCCGGATAATCAGTCTCTTCGCAATACTTCTTTGATCAAGCCTGTTTGTGCAAAACTAGAGAAATTGTGTAATTACATCTATAGATGTGCTACAAAATGAATGATCACTATAATATTGACTCACAGATATGAGAGGGGGTGAGGCGCGAAGCCCTATTCTAAGTTCATGACTCAAACAACGAGTTTCTCATTTGTAAGGTAAGAAGGTTTGTAAATTGAATCCCTGAATAACCCACTAAATGAGGAAGGGTCTGTCTACATTCAAGCTTGTCCCACAAAGGAGCAAACATCACTGCACACACAAAAAACCCTTGTCACCCAAAAACCCTTGTCATAGGATGCCCAAAAACCATTGTCACAGCATGCCCAAAAAAAGGAGGTCATGATGCTTACCCGTTGAGCCATGAGCTCCAAATCCAAAACTAGAACTGCAAAACGTGAACCGTGTGCTCCAAATTTGTACCGTCAGGTCCAATTCTCAAGCGTGAGCTCCAATTATCAACGATGAGCTCCAATTCTCAACCCTGACCTCCAATTATCAACCGTGAGCTCCAATTCTAAACCCTGTGCTCCAGCGGACCTACTCCCAAATTCACAAAAACCTCCAAATTGAACTGAACTGTCCAAAACGAGTCGCGGCAATGTCCAAATACACTTGTCATTTGTTATTATATATTATATATTTTTTATTTTTATTATATATTATTTTATATTATATGTATTTTATTTTTATTATATGTTATTTTATATTATATAAATTTCCATAATAGTATTAGGATATTTTTATTATATCCTAACTTGAATAAAGAACCTTCACATTAATGAGGGAAGAACCATCTACATAATGACACATCCCTATCTTGAATAAATGAAAATATATCTTTGAAGGATGATTGAAAAGTTGAGCATGTGAGCATGTGAGCATGGTGGTGGTGATGATGATGATGATGTTGATGATGACGATTATGATTATGATGTTCATGTTGATGATGACAATGATGACGATGGTGTTGATGATGATGATGATGTTGATGATGTTGTTGATGATGATGATGATGATGATGTTGATGACGACGATGAAAATGATGATGATGATGATAATGATTGTGATGATGACGATGATGATGATGATGTTGATGAAGACGATGATTATGATTATGACGATGATCATGATTATGATGATGATCATGATTATCATCATCACGAGGATGACGATGATGATGATGATGACGACGATGATGATGATGATGATGATGATGATGATCGTGACAACGATGATGATGATGATGATGATGATGAAGATGATGATGGTGGTGATGATGATGATGATGACGACGATGATGGTGATGAAGTTGATGATGATGATGTTGATGATTATGATGTTGATGAAGACAATGATGGTGATGATGATGGTGACCATGATGTTGATGATGATGGTGATTATGATGATGATGCTGAAGATGATGATGGTGGTGGTGATGATGATGATGACGATGATGATGATGAGGATGGTGATGATTATGATGCTGATGAAGGCGATGACAATGATGATGATGATGATGATGATTATGATGCTGATGAAGACGATGATTATGATTATGATGATGATGATGATTATGATCATGATCATGATTATGTAAATTTGAGCACATAGATCTATAGACAAATACACAACTCACAAAGTGGATCTCACAATTTACTCAACAATTGAAGAATGAAACAGTGCGAAAATGGCTTGCAGCTGTGAATGCTTTCATTAATAAAAAAGTAATCCGATGATTATTACAATGAAGTAAAATGGCTTTAATAGCCACATGAAATTCGAATCCACATGAGGGAATTCAAATTGATAGACTCTACTTGAATGTAGGTAACTAAGACCTTGTCTAAATCACTATCGGAGGACTCAGTAGTTAACTGACCTTGTCTAAACCATAACCGGAGTTCATCAGAGCTCTAAAACACAACTCAAGTGTTACATTCAGTGTTGACTAAGGTTAATTGACTATGGTAGGTGAGAAATGCACCCCACATATGTGCAATCAAGTAAACCTAGCGCTAACTGAATGTAGAGGACTACAACTAAATGTAACTGACTCCTAGCTTAGCTTGACTAGTCATTAACTGAAGTGAACTGACCTTGGTTGGTTTCGGCACTCCTAGTGGCTTCCTAAACTGTAGGGATTGGTCTAGGAGGCTCCTAAACTAATGCAAACAAGTGCAATCAGTGGCAGTGAGCCTCAATTAGTGTTCCCCACACTTTAGTAACTGAAACATGTGCCCCAATTAGGTCAAGTGGACCCAATGGTGTTAATGACTATAAATAGACTGGATGGACTCCCGATTTAGACATGACTCCCAATTTAGAAATATGACCAAATTTGGACAAGGGAGCATTAATAATCCTAACTTGGACAACTGTGGGACTTGGTAACTAAGACCATAGGTCACCCATTACATCAAGTAAAATAAAGTAACTGCTTAATACAAGGAGCTAGGGAAAAAAAAATCCCTCCCTCTAGCTAAGTAGGTAGAATCAGGTCTCAAGTTTGAAAAAATTGAAAATATGTTGTTGCAATCTTCATCTCTGTGAGGTAGTGAAGCAACATGCATGGTGTGCTGTGCACAGGTATTCTGGGGCCTGGCATGTATACTTCTCCTTCATCTCCAAAAATGATGATGGGAGGAAGGAGGAATGTAACCTTTGTCTCTTGCTGAATGAAGAGGTGTATGATCATATTCATTCTTTTGAATGTAGTAAGATTGAGCCCTTGCCATATTGCATCTTACAGGAAGTCTATTGCATCTCCTTGAAGGAGGTAAAATAGCATGACATAGCGCAAGAGTCTTTCCTTTCTGAGTGTCAGGTGAGTTTCCAATCATCTTCCTAGCTTCCAGTTTGGAAGTAGGGACTGAATCTAGATCTGAGTCACCCTGAATCTCAAGGTCATAAACTGATATAGATGGATCTGCAATACTAGTAGAAGCTATAAAAGAAGTAGATGCAATGATTTTACCTTCCCTTGCAGGTGGCTGCTGAGAGTGCACTGGTTCTGAAGGAGGCATGAAATGTGAGAACTCATATGCTTTTGAAGCATGATTCGCAGTACCCTTTGCTATGATGCTCCCAGTAGAGATATTTGTTATCTCCACTGAGTTAGGACCAAAGATCACTTGCTTTGGAGATATAGTATGGGTCATCTGATAGATAGATAACAGGTTTGAAGCTAGGGAGGGAACAAATATCACATCTTTGAACCTTCCATGTTCAAGTTGGATAGAGCCCTTCCCCTTTGTTTTGACTTTACTGTTATTGCCCATCTGAATACTAGGACCATCAAAGGACTGAAAAGAAGAGAATGATTCTCTGGATGCAGCCATATGGTTGGAAGCTCCAGAATCAATGAGGAAGACAAGTGCTGATGTGCAGCAAGCCTTTAGTGCATGTCCTTTCCTTTGGTATTCTTCTTCTTCTTCTTCAAAGTCTTCCTTCCTTGCACTAGCAGGTATAGAAATGTTGTGCTTTTTCAAGAGAAGAGCCATTTCATCAAGTTTTCTTCTCATACAGGAGCTTTCTAAATGGAAGCCCCTTCCACAGTAAGAGCAGAGGACCTTGCCTTTGCCATTCTTCTTGCTTCTCTTCGAACCTGAAGGTTCTTTTGACTGCTCTTTCTTCACAGGGGACTCATCTCTTTGCTTCCCTTTGTCATTCGCTACCTTATATTGTCTTGCAACTAGAGCTAGATCTTTGGGAGATCGAATGATCCCCATTTGGATCAATTTATCATTCTCAGAAATAAGAGATTGGATGAAAGCATTAAGAGTGGGCATCTTCCAATTTGGAGTAGTGAGCCTTATTGTTTGGAAGGTGGATACAAAGATTGAGTAGTCTGAATTGAGCTTTGTGAGAATAGCAAGGATGAGCTAATCTTCATCCTTCTCCACTTTGCATTGCTTCAACAGATATATGAGGTTCTTGAACTTTGTGAAGAATGCATTAAGAGATTTGAAATTGGATGGATTGAGAGTAATCAGATCATTTTCTAGCTAATGGATCTTCATCTCATCATGCTTATCAAATAGGGAGGCAAGCTTGTCCCAAACCAGCTTGGTAGTCTTCAATTCTAGAATGTGGAACCAAAGATCTTTAGAGATTGAGAAGAGAAAGTGTCCATGGGATTCATCAAGCCTGTCCATGTACTTAGCTTTGTCTTTATTTGAATCTGTCTCTTCCTCTGATTCTTCTATGAGTTGAAGAGCCCTTTGGTGCAGAGCATTACCACCATGTGTGCCTTCCACTGGTGATAGTTGAAGGGAGTGAGAGGATCTATTTGATGAGCCATTTCTAATGTAGTATGAAGAACTGAGTTGCTATAGCGAATGCAGTGAGAAGAAAGGGCTGCTTATAGCGAATCCTGTAAGAGAAGCTGATAACCTATCACACAATCAAACATACAAAGTAAGGTCGTCAGTCTGCACTTTTGGAATTTCCTTCACACCCAGCATAGTTGATCAAGCAAGCTTGATCAACAATTTCTTAACTTGGGATATTAAGTGGTAAATTCTCCACTTCTGGTGCAGTACTGGAAGGAGCAATTTGCCAAAAAAATGATCCAGCTGGAGATCTGAGGAGGAGAGGAGTCTTGTCCACCGAGGCTCTGATACCATGTAAATTTGAGCACATAGATCTATAGACAAATACACAACTCACAAAGTGGATCTCACAATTTACTCAGCAATTGAAGAATGAAACAGTGCAAAAATGGCTTGTAGCTATGAATGCTTTCATTAATCACACTACTACATTTTGACCAAAAATCCGACGGCAGAATTGTCGGATTTTTGACACTTCCCTGTCGCATGTACGACACTTTGATTTTTTTTTAAGCGTCGGAAACTTGTCGTCGGTTATCCGACACCTATGTAACCGTCGGTTAAGCGACACCTAAGTAACCATTGGTTAAATATCAAGCATCGGTTAAGCGACAGCATATCCTCGACGGTGGTGAAATTTTTTTGAGAAAATAATCTTCAGGCCATCGGTAAAGCGACAGAAATGCCGTCGGATAAGCGACGGATATCATTGGTAAATGTCGGATAAGCGACAGATAGAGGCGTCGGATAAGCGACGGATAACATGGGTACGCGTCAGATAAGAGACAACTGGAAGCGTCGCTTAAGCGACGAAAATCATTGATACGCGTCGGATAAGCGACAGCTATAGGCATCACTTAAGTGACGGCAGTGATTTAAAAAAAAATAAAAATATTTACACTGTTACGTAGCATATAATCCAGAGTTTTAGTCCATCCGTATCCTCACAGTTGGGTTCCAAACAAGAGGCTTGTAAACAAGCTCAAATATTTATCTAAATGGGTGACATCTCATATCAATGATGGACACAATATTCTAAAGGAACCTGTGTTTTTCACATATTTTGGATTGTCTTCTATATATAAATACTATATGTAGATTATCTTGTCTTATTTGTATAATGTTTAGGTTAAGAATAAACATGGATCTTTTGGAGGTGACAAAGACTATATTCAATACCTAGTGAGACTAGTTAGGTCACCTTCGAGAGACGATGTTATGATGTACATAACATATGGTACTGCTGTAGAATGACAGGGTTAAAACAATTTGTGGTTCATAAAGTGCACCAACACAGTCAATGAGTTTCCATAAGTTGTAATTCATTGGATAAAATATCAACGAGTTTCCACAAAGAATATTGAAAGGACAAGGATCAGTAAAACAGATAATGCATGAGACTTTTAGATCTAGATGCCATTGTGTGTCGAAGCCAGTCTTCTATAGCTATTCTCCTCTCTGGGGTAATGTGTGAAGGGTCCTCTCCAGCACCTGGGTCTTCTCTGCTCTTGCAGGAAATGAGACAAGGGTTTAAAGTGGTTGTATTCACCTATTCAATGCTTGTTTAAAGAGTATGGAGTATGCATATGCGTGCTCCTTTTGGCCAAACTATTTATATTGGATTTTCAAGATCAGTTATGTATCGTGTGAATAAATATGGTGATTGAATTTTTTCTATGGAGACCTATATTGTTGGCTCTCAAATTCCAGCTGTCATTACTTTGAGAAGTAGTGTTGGTCATCTATATGCAAAATATGTCGCTAGAAAGAAACAAGCATGGGAAGGAAGTGTAAATTATAGGGCAGCTCAAACGCCTCATATCTACAACTAATTGAGCATGTTTTATTTCTAGATTGCAAATGACAACTATAGTATTAATATAAAGGGCATTGATATGGAGATAAAAGACACTACTATGTAAACCTCTTGTAATCCAGAATTTCATCTTTGATTTACAGTCTCCTCTTTGCAATAATGCCCTTGGAAAAATAGTATTAACAGTTTTTACAAATTTGGGTTCTCGAACCCACAGAAGCTATGTACTCTACAATCCTGGTGGGGGTGATGCCATTTCTCTGCTTGCCAATCGGTAACAAAGTGTGTAATGTTTATAAAATAAAATGAAAAAACAGGTATTATTTTTCGAATTACCATAATGTTACAAATAACTGAGGTTTGCACTTCCAATTTTTATGATCCCTCTAGGTGTGCTAGTTTTATATGGGGTGCTCTTTGTATGCCTTTTCCACAAAGATTTACAGTTTGAGAGGTTGTTTCTATTAAGAAAATTCTTGTTGGCAGAGAATTAGGTTCTGTATTACTTGTGAGTTATTGCAGAGGAGGGGGGGTTTGTGTTAGTGCAATTGTAGAGCACCAGGATTTGACTTCTTGTAGGACTGCGGATATGGAGTTACTTTTTGTGTCTATAATTACAAAGAATTATTGTGTTCTTTCTGTGTGTATGCTTTTCCAGGTATAGGCTATTAGGGCATGTACTTATAGTTATATCTCTTCTTGTGCAATTATAGGTAATTTACAAGAATTTTGGACAATAATGGAACCTGGAGAGGAGCAGTTAGATATTGAGGATGATGATTTTGGAGGAGTTGAGTAGAATAGCATTTTTCAGACAGATCAGACAGTTGATGCAACATGGGATGATGATGATGAATGTGATGATCTTTACAATGATTTAAACGTGAGTTTTATCCAGGCACCTGTGATTTCCTACCACAGGACCAAGCAGGAACATGTTGGAAATGGAAGGGGCCAGCAAAAACTTCAATATGAAATTGAGCAGACTAAGGGACCAATACCAAGGGAAGGTAGAATTGGTGGGCCTTTACATGATGAAGTTAATAAAGTTGAGCAAGGAGGGATCAAGGGGAAAATTACTAAATTTTCTATCCAGTCTCGTCCTAAAAGGGACCATTGGAATGATGACGCTGTAAAACAGAACAGAGGAGGAATGGAAAAGGAGCTGAGATTTGGGCATCCTGGGCCTACTTCTTCAACAACTTCATTTACATAAAATGGTAATAAGGCTCCAAAAAATTGTACAATGTATGAGGATGATGAATCATATATGCAGCAGGGTTCCCAAGGCACAAATCAGTATGATAAAAGGAAATCATTTCCTAGATCCAGACTTGTTGCTTCTCCATTGGAAGATAAGGGTAGTCTAGTAAGCGCAGAAGCAGTAGAATCAAATATGGAAGTACCTAAAGTATTCCAAGGTAGATGGGTGGAAGCATTGGTAGATGGGTGGGGCAAGATCAAAATAGGCAAATGACTGACTATGAAGAAAATGCAAAATTGGACTATGGAAATGGTAATGTGAAACATGAAAGGGGTAGGTCAACTGGCAAATTGAATACTTCATAAGTTTTAGCAGAATTCTGCGCCATAATGTTCATTTTGGCCATACAGGGAAGCTATCACAGCTGGCAAATATCATTCTAGATATACTCTCTCAGCTTCAAACATCATACAAAGACCATAAAGTTTGACAGGCTATTTTGACAGGTCATTATTTCTGCTACACTTGCGATCTGACTGTTTCTAAAGGGTGTTGTTCTATTTGTGCTAGGGTGTGCCACAGGGGTCACAGAGTTGTTTACTCTTGTTTAAGTCGTTTCTTTTGTGATTGTGGTTGTTTACTCTCGTTTAAGCAGTAACTTCCCAGAGCCACTTCACAAGCTTTATTCGAGTCGTCAAAGAGTAAACAACATGTCCCTTGTTTATGCATGGAGGAATACATGAACAAGAGGATCATAGCAGTGAGATTACTACAGCACAATATGACGAACTATAAACTCGAATGATTGAACAATCCCCAAAGTAAAAAAAACACGTTAAGAATCTTATTATCAAATAAATGTCTTAAAGCATGAAAGGATGAGTTGAGTTTATCCATGCATTCAATCTAGTATCTTCAGTTCATACTCCCTTAAGATCCTCTATATACTAAATGCTATCAAGTTGGATAGTTGTGTAGAACTATGACTGCTAATTACTGATCACAAACTGGAACCACAATTAGTTTAGGTCTGGAACAACGATTAAAGTTGTGAACGAAAAGAGAAACTGCCAGACGGCATAACAAACTGTCAATGTATTTACTTCTATCAGGGAAAGGTGAGTAGTTAATCATAATGACAATGCACAAGTATGAACAGAAAGAGCAAAAGATGAAAATGATTACAATCTTTGTGGCTAACTCCTGTTCTGTTTAAATAAGTAAATAGTTTGTAACTCATCTTTTAATACAAAAGTATCAGCTTCACAGTTGGACAAGCTTAAACCACAATGAAAAAATCCGATGGTAGATCACCCTTTCCAAACACAAGCCTCTTTGCAGACTCTTGAATCGTACCCCAAGCAAGCCCTGCTCCTAGTCCTGCAAACCTGCAAAAGCACTATGCTAAAAGGTTTCAAAGCAATAAGAATTATAATACTGATTTGAAGCAATTTTCAATAAATGCCAAATATGAAGTAAAATTGTTGCATATAGAGAGTTGAGAACAAAGAGCGTATACATACTTAGATGTGCTTTTTAACCAGAAATATGATTTTGTTTAGAAAAATCAGAAGGACCAACATTTTGTTTTAAAGGTAGATTCCTTGAAAGTTGAAATACATAAAAAGGTCATTCTGTATCCTAAATCATAAAGAACCTGACCTACGAATTGGCCACATTGCCCAAAATTATAATTCCCCACATGGTAGACAGGTCACAGAACAGTAAGGTTCATGTTATGACGTAACATTCTCAGGACAAGAAGCAATGGTACCTATCACCGGTTGAAGCATGATGATTTTAAAAGAGAACAAATAACAACCATCTCTGAATTGAGCAATGTGTTTGATGGTAGCAAAGTGCCAGAAGGGTCATCATTTGGTGGTATTGGTGTTGACAACTTGTGCAACAATCAGCCGGGTATTTCCTTGAACAACAAAAAATCTACTGCAGACATGCTCAATGTTGTAAAGCACAAGGTAATGGCTGAATTGAAGTCCCTATCAATTGAACTGTGTCTTGATGAGGGGGGTGAAACTTGCCAGGAAAAGCTTACACTGCATGCTCAAATCGAGAACATGAATGTTGAGTAAGTTACCTGACCAATATTGTTGTCCCGTAAGTTTTTTCATTCAAAAGTTTTGTGTTGCCCAAATTGTTGACTGCATAGCATGTCAATTCATTGCTAGCTTGTTTACTGATCTTGTTGCATATATTTGGCTTGATTGCAGATCTGTCCAAGGGGCATGTGGGCGCAAGTTAGGGATTGGTATGGAAACAATAAATATAGAAGTTCCTAATTTAGTAGGGAGTCCAGCATATAGTATACTGTGTACAAACAAAATTTTACCCACTGGGCCGTCTATCATAAGAGCAGATGATAAGTTTTCTTCTACGCGGATAAATTCTTTGTGTTACACTGAATTGAAGAGTGAATTAGAAGATAAACTTGTTTGCTTTCTCTGTCAACATATCCGCCAAACAGAGCATGTTACACTGATAATAAAAGTATGCTTGAACAATTTAGAATATCACTGTCATCCAAAGGTGATTGGAACTTTACACAAGTTTTTCTATGATGTCATTTTCCAAGAAAGCATGCCATCTGGGGTCAGAACAATAGACAATACCCTAGTGGTGGAAGTTGGGGAAGCAGAGACAGCTCAGCAATCAGTCACCAATATAAAGTGCCCAAAATTTGACATCTCCAGTATCAGGCTTGATGACTTTTCAAAAAACATGGGTCTTTCATTTGACCAATTTCCCTTTGTCTTCTTTAAGCATGGATTTTCAAAAAACGAAGATCAATAATGCACAATAAATTCAGTAAATGATGAGAAAGATGGACCAGTGTTTGATAAGACTGTGAAGGCAGAAGATGCAGCAGCCTACACAAACCTGTCAGGGGACATCGAACCAAAGAACTTTGGAAATGCAACAGCCATCGATGTCAACACTGGTATTAATGAAAGTGATGCTTCTGATAAATACAAATTTGAGATTGACCTTGAAGTGAATAGTACAAATATTCATTTTCATGACTCTGCTTGTGTTCTGGCTACAGTTGTAATACCCAAATCCAAATCTCTTGTTTTTCTTTCTGAGGACAATTCTTCATGGGATGTGATGGTTTCTTTGGAGGGTGTGAGACTCTTGTCCTTATGGGATTCTGCTACTTTTGGTGAAGTCCTCTAGGGACCCTTATTTCATGGTCCATGCCCAATTGTGAATATATGTTTCATGAAGAAAGAGCAAATTAATGGATATTCAGAGCTTGAAATGAGTCTGAGCATCCAACATATATGCTGCATTTTACCGAGTGATTTTTTAGCTATTGTGATTGGTTACTTTGGATCTTCTCACTGGGAGCAATACTTACAAACAGAGTCGGACCTATTGAAGAACAAAGAAAAATTGACTTCTGAGGACACAAGTTCTCAGTTCCACTGTAAAGTGGAAGTGATTGATTCTGTACTAATTCTGCCAGTGGAAAAATCTTGTAATGAGTTCCTGGAACTTGGTTTACCGTAGTTATTGTTCACACTTCTTCCCAGCTGTACAAATGCATATATGAATGGAAATATGCATAACAAAAGTATAGTTGCAGTCTATTTGGGTGCTTCTAAAATGGACATCATTGATATTGCTGGAAGACAGCTGTCATTGTCATTTGCTTCAACAAAGAATAATGAGCCAAGAATATATGGAAAATATCCATGCTTGGAAAGTGCAAAATTACCCTTAATTGAAAGATTAGATGTTGATATGTCCCTAAGAATTCCATGTGATGTAAAAGGATTATCTCACCATCCAGTTGTACCTACAAGCATTGTATTTAATGCTCAAAGCTTTGAAGCAAATGTCTTAGGTAGGAGCTTTT
>LPNX010171490.1:44319-68794 GCA_001517045.1 Pseudotsuga menziesii
ACACTTATTTGCTTGGAATGAACTTATTGTTTTTGCTATTACCTGCATCCAGTCACCTTCAAGAACAGAATATGTTTCTTTGGGAAGTTCACATACAGGATTTACTGACACAGGGGAGTTTAATGACGTGGTTCAGCCATGCAGTAGAACATTAGATGGGCCTGACATAAGACCTGGGCCTTTCTGCTTGAAGTCTTAAACACTTAACATATATATTCATATTCCAGACTTTTCTAGTGAGGAAAAGGTCAGAGTTTCTGCCAAAGAACCTGGACACCTTGGCACTCTTTTGTGATCTTTGTCAATTGACAGTCAACCTAGGTAAATCCAAGGTCATGATCTTTAACAGGTCAAAGAAACTCCTCAAAGATGTTCATTTCTTTTTTAGAGGTGAGGAGATTAAGGTCACTAGCACCTATAAGGCTATACCTATATGGCAAACTGGTTGAAGTTGCTTGAAGGGGATGTAACTTCACAACTTGCAAGAGTTTCCCTCAAGGTTTTGCCATTGCATTGCATTAGGTTAGAGACAATACAGAACTATATTTCATTGGTTAGTTCTGCATACACAGTGTATTCGGGCTTGCTTGAGGATGTATCAAACGTTGTACAGCTCGGAGAAGATGTCCAATTTCCATCTAAAAGGCTTGCAAAGGTTTTTCTCAAGTTTGCATTCTTTTATGATGAGCTTCTTAGTTCTACAAAATATGCACAGTGGGGCAGTGAAGTCCAGTCTAGAATTAAAGCAACAAGGAAGGTCATGGCCATAGAAAGGTGGAGGAAGTTGAGCCAAAGACAGGTTCTCCACATATTTTAGCATATCCTGACCAAATAGGAAGTGAACCACCTGCTCAGCTTTGGTAGGAAGGTAGTGGACCCTGTTACTTCCCATTTTGCATGGGTGTCCACTTATGATCTTCACCACAATTTCAGTAAAGGATGACATTTTCATTTGATGATGCCTTGGATCATCGATGAATGTGTAGATTGGTGGCTTGATGGTGTTTCACACATGGTATTCCTTATCTCCATGGATGTCATAAATTATGACAACCTTCAGAAGTTCAGACAACTTCTATGCAAGCAGCCAATACACTTGGGGAAATTCCAAATGAGGATTTGCTCGCGCTTGTTAACTCACGCTATGTGGATTATGTTATCTTCTATTGTCAGGAAGGTAAACAAAAAATACTTTGATGTTTTATGATGATATGGTTAAAAAGGGGCTAGGGCCAAAATTTAAGACGTACAGTTTCCTCATTAGTTCACACTGCACAAGTGATAAGTTGCAAGAAGCAAACAAGCTAATGAAATTATGCTGGTATCACTATATACTTAAATGAGGAATACTGAAAACTGTGGATAATGTCTGATGTATGGGTAAAACTTTAAACATGTTGACAATTAGTAGTTTAGAATGTTTGTTTTTGAAACCAACCTCCAGGTGGCCGCAACCACCAGCAAGCTCAAACCATCAGTTAATAAAAAATAAGTTTTGTTGAGAATTGAAAGAATATGTCTGTTAGGCAGGTTAAGAAGTCAGATATTGATTTTTTTAACAAGGTTAGAGAAGTGCAGTAATGAAATCGAAAGAGTTTGGGTACGAAATGTAAAACACCCTATGGGTATAAGGCTTAAGCAGAGGTGGCTTCTCTGTATTCTCGTATAAATTGAGTTAAAATATTCTGTTTCTATTTAAAAATAAACATAAAACTTAAAAGCAGGGGTACAGTATAAAATTAACCTGGATAAAAGGATTTGTATACCTGCAGTCACTGAAACTCCTGGAGAATTGATGAACAATTTAATGTCTTTCATTGAGTCTTCCAAATCCAAAAGCAAAATTTGATACCTACCGAACCATCCTTTAAAGGACCTCCAGATTGGTAGAAGATTGATACACACTCAAGAAGAAGCCTTCCCAAGAACTTCAAAAGAGAAGACACACCCCAAGGCAAATGCAGTAGTTGTAGAACTGAACCCTTTTCAAGCTCTTGATAAGTCCAATAGTGATCACTCTAAGCTCAAGTAGGTTTTAGAGGTGCCTTCCTTGATGCCATAACAATCCCAGGATTGAAATCAACCAGAGGCGAGAGCAGAGTAGCCTTTGGTAATGCTAGCAAATTCTCAACCTGAGATGAAAGGACAGAACCAAGAAATCACAGAGAAGCATAAAATGGAGGAAGAATGGGCACAACTAGATCCCAATATCCTATTGGGGACTAACCTGTTGAATCCAGATATACCGGAGCCTCTCCCCAAAAGAGAGAGGCAAAGACAACCAAGTGGCCTGAACTCCCTGGCATTGGGTAAAGTCTTCAGGTGAGGAACCTTATAGTTATATCAGACCGGCTACACAAGTTGACCTAGTGGACCATTTTACCTGGACTGAATGCTAGCAGATGACATTTATCTGGAAGCTGAAACTATTTCTGGAGCATGACACCAACAACAGTGCTCCTCAAGGCTACAACAACACTCCAAAGGGAACGAATGATGAAGATCACTAAGCTCCTGTCATGTTCACAAAAAATTTCATTTTGGTATCAGCAACAGAAATGGTCTGGAACATTGACATGGATCACTGAATGCTTTTGGACCATGTGAAATTTTTTGTGTATACCCATTCAATCAACCTACATAACTGGCTTTGATAGAAGGGGTAGCACGCCCCATGTATATTTGTATTACCCACTACCATAAGTTTTCTTTACTAATATACTAACAATTTAGTAAACCTTCAAAGTCTATATTTGTTCCTCTCTGATTTTCAATATCTAGACAATGATCTATAGCCACACATTTAAACAAAGTGGTTGTTGCCTATCCAACTTTTGATATACTTGGATAATCATTGGACATCCTCAAAGTTGATATTTCTTTCTAGCAAGCAAAGACAGCTTATTTCAATTATTGATATAGACTTTACAAGTTTCAACAGATAATCTCTTAAAAACTGCATAGTCATTACTTTTAAAGAGCATTATGATTTCAAAAGAAACCTCTAAATGAGCACTATGAAAAAACAATTAAACTAGATATACCAGCACCATGGCCACTGGCGATGGACCAAAAATAAGCTATGTTCCTATTCTCTATTTCCATGATAGAAATAGACTGGTATTTGTGCAATCCCGATCTGAAGATAACAAGCATACTGATATTTGTAGCAAAGAAAGCCAAATTGTAGGTGAGTTGGTAATAAAAAATGAAGTGTACCTTTCCTTCTTTGAGGCATGTGTTGTACAGTTGCTTTAGAGGCGATTGCTCAAATTGCGGCTGTTCCTTAAACTCCACTTTGATAAAGACAGGACTAGACGTAATCGTGTGAAGCACTGCCAAAGGAGGGCATCTTTCACTTGCGGGTGACAAATGAGATATTTTAATAACCTCCTTAACTGCAATTAACAAGTTTAAATCCTCATACAGAGGACATATGTTCACCTATCCCAAACGGGTGTCTCCATATATTGCTCATTGGTAGTTTACAATTATATGCACAATGCAATCCCCTATTATAAAAAAAAGGCAGCCATATTTATCCTAATCAATATTTCTCCTGCTATTTTTGGGAATATACTTTTCCATGATTTAGAAGTTCGGGCAGACAAACTTACCTCGCAGAGAGCAGCAAGCAACAACAACGGCCTGCATAACAGACAAGACCCCCCAAAGCTGCAAATTGCTCCAGTGCAAGAAGCCCCTGGTCCCTTGGTCGACCTCCTTGATGCCCTCTGCTAGAACCCCAGCCAAGCCCTTTAAACCCTCCTGCACCGCGGCTTCATGGAGCTACTGGGATAGATCCGCCAATCCATCGTTCTGCTGTAGAATCTCCACCAAATTGCCGATCGTCATGGCTACCGGACCTTGCCGAAAAATTTACAGCACAACCATAAAAGGACACCTTCCAAAAACCTCAAAACGCCAGTAAATTCAACCGCATTTTTCAGTTGAAAAACCAATAACGGAAGAGAAAAATGGAGAGAAGATGGCTAAAGACTGCAAACCCTGGATAGCTAATGAACCATCGTGGAATTTGTGTGGCATATACACATATATTTGCATTAAAATGAACACATTGGACATGTAAAATGTCCCTCCGGGTTTCGTTTCTCGTTTTGGCAGTCTATACTGGATATTGCCTTTGAACCGTATTGAACTGTATCACGGTGAACCGTATTGAACTGTATGACGGTGAGAGGAAAATGTATGGTCAGAAAAAAAAAAATTTCAAGCTTCACTTTGCTTTAACGCGCCGTCGCTTAACCGACGGTTGCTCCATCGCTTACTAACTCGCCGTCGCTTAACCGACGGTGATGAGAATAACCGTCGGTTGAGCAACGATTGTGGCCACATTTACAAAAAAAAAATTAACTTTGTGATTTTTGGTAGGTTTAAAAGAAAAAATCCACGCGCCGTCGGAAGTAACCGTCGGATTTTAGATCGAAATGTAGTAGTGTCAAAAAGTAATCCGATGATTATTACAATGAATTAAAATGGCTTTAATAGCCACATGAAATTCGAATCCACATGAGGAAATTTGAATTGATAGACTCTACTTGACTGTAGGTAACTAAGACCTTGTCTAAATCACTATCGGAAGACTCAGTAGTTAACTGACCTTGTCTAAACCATAACCGGAGTTCATCAGATCTCTAAAACATAACTCAAGTGTTACATTCAGTGTTGACTAAGGTTAACTAACTATGGTAGGTGAGAAATGTGCCCCACATGTGTGCAATCAAGTAAACCTAGCGCTAACTAAATGTAGAGGAATAGGTGATCCAGGAGGATCCAAGAAGGAAATTTTTTTGAAGTCCTCCAATCTTAGCAAAACCAGCACCAGATCGAAGGGCTCATCGAGACGATTCCAACGGTGTTCGTTTCACCTCAAACGGACTCTGTATGAGAAAGTTATCGCGTTCTGTTCTATGAGATCAACAAGAAAAATTGGCAAACGAGGTGCCACGTGGCACCACTGACAGGGTGACACATGGAATCCATATTGTACAGACATGATGACATGGCATGTGTACAAACCAATGAGAGGATGACATGTGGCTTGTATGGATGGATGACGTGTCAACCCATTCAATGGTACGGTCCAATCCAGAGGGAACACGTGTATGTACGGAAGGTGTGTTGGCCCAGTAATATTTTGCCACATGGCACTTGATGATTGGTTAAAAGTTTAGTAAGAAGACTGGCCTCCATAGGGTTCGACCCTGTGACCTCTCCTGCATAGTGCTCCACCTTACCGTTAGCCCACAAGGTGTTCCTTGTATAATGTATGGAAATAAATTTATTTAAAGTATGCAGTGGCATTTCGAGCCCCAAAGGAGTCAGGGCTTAGCCCCGACCTTGGTTCTTCCTCCAGCGTGACCGGGAGCTCCGACCAGCACGGGAGCCCAACGCATTTAGCACATGTCGAATTATAAACTATGGAGTTTGGGTTAAAAGTGGGTTGAGAATTGTTTCTCTGTTATAACAAATTTTTGGGTTTTATACATAGTTCGGTTGGGTAGTTTTGAAACCATATTTTATTAATGCCATAATTGGGTATGTGGTTGGCATAGTTGTTAATTATGTCAACTACATGATGAAAGGAGCTTTAAGTGAACCCAACCAAAACTAGAGAAGTTGAAACAAGATGCCAATCTTGGAAAATTTGTTGTAACCAAAGAGAACATGAGGAAAATGTGAAGAGGGGCAAGTCATGGCTATATAATCCCCCTTAGTTGCCATTTTCCACTCATGCTTTGGAGTGGAGAAT
The DNA here is from genome assembly GCA_001517045.1 of Pseudotsuga menziesii. Classification (NCBI taxonomy): domain Eukaryota; kingdom Viridiplantae; phylum Streptophyta; class Pinopsida; order Pinales; family Pinaceae; genus Pseudotsuga; species Pseudotsuga menziesii. The sequence goes on from LPNX010171490.1 coordinate 50,093, forward strand.
TTGTAGCTAAAGGAGAGAAGGGATATTATGTAGCTCTGCAGGAGGAAGGTAAGAGTGTTTATACTCATTTTACACCGTCTTCAGGCTTCAGAGTTGTTGGAAGCAGTCTTGTTGTGTTTTGGGCAGTGGTTCTCTTCCTGACCATTGTTGCCAAGGTATCATTGTATCATTGCCATGTATTTTGCCTTATGCTGAGATTATAGATCGGCCCCCCTATTGAGAAGCAGGCCCGGAGACGTAGTCCATCCTGGACGAACTCTGTTATCAACTTGTTGTATTTATGTGTGTATTGTCTATGCTGTTTGGTTCTCTTCTTATGGATTTGTGAGCTTCATTCATGCTCTTTATGCAATTCATGTTAATGTCATAGAGTAGTGAAGATATTGTTTTCAGATCATGTGGTATCAGAGCAGGTTTATTTGATGTTGGATTGTGAGTGTGGATGCTCACGAGGGCTAAACTGCAAGCTGGTGAGGGTACATTAGAGCCTTACAATTCTGAGATCGGACGTGCACAACGAAGGAGGAATATGGATGCTAATGATGCCCGCATAGAGATGGAGGCAAAATTTCACAAGTTCTTCTACATAATGGACGAGAAGGTAGACAAGTTGTTTGCAGACTATGAAGAACGCATGGCAAAAGAAAGAAAAGGAAATGACGTAAAGAAGGAAGACAAATAAGTGAAGGACAAAGGCAACGCTTCAGTTAACCAAGGAGGAGGTGGCGAAGAGCCTCCTGAGCCTCCCTCTTCACCTTCAGCTTCAAGCACAAGTTCAAGTGCTTCTTCCTCATCTCATTCTTAGCATTCCAAGGTTCCTCACAAAGAGCCTCAAAAGAAGCCCTTATTGAAGCTCGATGTGAAGTTTGATTTTCCCATGTTCAATGGGGAAGCGAATGCAGAGAAGTTGAACAATTGGATAAGGCAAATTGAGGTCTATTGCCGAGTCCATCAGATCAAAGAAGAAGATGTGAAGATTCAATTGGCTTCACTTCGGCTGACAGGCACTGCACTTGTATGGTGGGAAAGCAAGCTTCAACAAGGTAGCAAACAAATGGGTAATCTTCTCTCATTGTGATCTGCTTTCATTTCTACTTTACGTAAGCAATTTTATCCGTTGGGTTATGTTCAAAAGGCTATGATGGATTGGCAAATTTTTAGACAAGGCAAGGGTTAGAGTGTTCAGAATTTTACTGAATAATTTAGAAAGAAATCTTTAGATTCTCCTAACACTCTTTTGAAGTACATTGGTGCTCTTCATCATTATCTACGCCATACTTTGCTGTTGTTGAATCCTACTAGTGTGGATGAAGCAAGTGTTCAGGCTACTCATCTTGAGAGCAGGGGGAAGCATTTGCAAGAAGACCATCCGAAGAAGCCTTTCAAGCCCAACAACAACCACAAGTCCAAAAATAAAGACAAGAGTAAGAAGATAGCTACTGCCAAGAAGGAAGGAGGAAAGCTCCATTGCAAACATTGCGACACTAATGGGCATGATGAAGAAAGTTGTTGGAAGTTGCATCCCGAACAGAGGCCAAAGCATTATGGAGGCAAAAAGAAGAAAAATACCATTGCAACAGCGCAAAGAGATTTGGGTTTCGACTCAGGTGACGAAACCAGGATTACAGCTGTGGGAATGCAAGGTAACAAAACTCCTCATACTGGTTCAAGTTCTACTCATGTTTCTAAAGAAAATGATAAAAGAAGAAGTGAGTTGTTTCACATCAGAGTTGTGTCTAAGCATACAAAGATTGAGACATTATTTGATCCGGGTTCTCAAGTAAATTTGATCTCAGAATCAGTTGTTAAGAAGTTGGGCATACAGACTAAACCTCACCCCAAGCCTTATCCTCTTGGATGGGTATGTGATAATGCTAAGCCACAAGTGACTAAGCAATGCAAGTTAAGGTTTGTTATTGCTTCAAAGTTGATCGATGAGGTGGACTTAGATGTTGTTCCTCTTGACATCTGCGGTATCGTATTGGGAAGCCCATACTTGTATGATCGAAAAGCAATATTCTTTCGTCACAAGAACAAGTACCATCTCACCAAAAATGGGGTGGAGTACATCATGAGAGCTCACAGTATGAAGGCTAACACCACTCTTGTTAGTGCAGGACAGATGAAGAGACTCATCAACACTAATAAGAGATACATGCTCATGGTTGTGAGAGCAAAAGATGCTGAAGCATCTGATGCTTTCAAAGGTTATGATCCTTCTCATAAAAAGGCTATGATTGATATTGTGGCTAACTATGATGAAATATTTCAGGAACCTACAGGTTTTCCTCCCAAAAGGGAGATTCAACATGAGATTCATCTCCAGCAGGATGCCCCTCTTCCTAATGTGGGCATGTACAGGTTGTCCGCAGTTGAAATGGCAGAGATTAAGAAGCAGGTTCAAGACTTGTTGGACCACAGAGTGATTAGACCCAGCTCCTCTCCATGTGGTTCGCCGTTTGTGTTGGTGATGAAGAAAGATGGCACATGGAGGATGTGCGTTGACTATCGGGCTCTCAACATGATCATGATCAAGAATCGATACCCGCTTCCTCGCATAGATGACTTGCTCGACCAGTTGAAAGATGCTGTGTTCTTTACCAAGTTGGATTTGTGCAGTGGCTACCACCAGATCATAATTGCAGAAAGTGATGTGTGGAAGATGGCCTTCAAGACCAAGCAAGGTCTATTTGAGTGGTTGGTGATGCCCTTTGGGCTTTGCAATGCACCTGCAACCTTCATGCGGGTAATGAATGATGTTTTCCGGCCATTCTTAGATGATTTTGTCATTGTATACTTAGATGATATCTTGGTCTTTAGCAAAACTTGGGAAGCACATGTGGGGCATGTAAAGCAAGTATTAGATACTTTGAAAAAGGAGAAATTGTATGTAAAATTGTCATAGTGTGAATTTGGCAAAACTTCATTAGTTTACTTGGGTCATATTGTAGGAGGTGGAAATTTAAAAATTGATCCTTCAAAATTTGATGTAATTGTCAATTGGCCTAAGCCTACTAACGCTACTAAAGTGAGAATCTTTTTAGGAGTTGTTCAATATTGGAGGAGGTTCATTCATAACTTCTCATACATAGCATCTCCTTTGCATTCCCTAACAAGTGTGAAGAAAGCCTTCTAGTGGGGAGGTAAGCAGCAGAAAGCCTTCGACACATTGAAGGGAAAGATCAGCACTGCCCGAGTCCTAGCCTTGCCCGATTTGCAGCAGCCATTTGAGATAGAGACAGATGCCAGTGGATATGCCATGGGGGTAGTATTGATGCAGCACCACAAGCCTATTTGCTACCATTCAAAGACTTTTACTCAAGTAGTGATCAACTACCCCACCTATGACACAGAGTTGTATGCTTTGGTTCAGAGTGTCAAGAAGTGGAAACACTACTTGATGGGTAAGGAGACGATCATCCATACCAATCATCAGCCCTTGCATTATCTCCAATCCCAGACTAAGCTCCAGCAACCTCGTCATTTCAGGTGGATGGGATTCCTTCAACAATTCCATCTAGTGATCAAGTACAAGAAAGGTACTAGTAACAAAGTGGCATATATGCTCTCTAGACCTCCTATTGTTGCATCTATTGTTTTGAAAAATGCTTCTTTGTCCCATGAAAGTTATATTGAGCAGTATGCTACTGATGATGTTTTCAAGGAGAGTTATGAGAAGCTAACCAATGGCACACAGGTGGAAGACTACTATTTGCAGGGAAAGTTGCTCTATCATTTGGGCAAGCTATGTGTTCCTATCAGTGAAAGAGTCCATGTAATACGAGAAGCTCATACTTCTCTTGTATCAGGGCATTTTGGGGTAGGTAAGACTTTGGCTCATTTGAAAAGACTCGTATATTGGCCTCGCATGTAAGAAATTGTAACAAAACATTTAAAGGGGTGTGTGATGTGCTCTACTTGTAAGCCCACTAATAGAAAATTGGGGCTGTACTCACCACTTCCTGTTCCTTCCCATCCTTGGGAAAGCATTTCCATGGATTTTGTGGGGGGTTTGCCTATGTCTAGGAGGGATCATGACTACTTGTATGTGGTTATGGATAGGTTTAGAAAGATGTGTATTCTTATTCCATGTAAAAAGTAGGTCACTACAGAGTAGGCTGCTTCTCTCTTCTTTCAGCATGTATGGGTTCACTTTGGACTTCCTACGTCCATTATCTCGGATCGGGACTCCCGATTCCTTGGAGAATTTTGTACAAAGTTATGGTGTATGATGGACACCAAGCTGAAGAGGAGCACCACTTTCCATCCACAGACCGACAGACAGACAGAGGTAGTCAACAGGACAGTTTTCCATTTGCTTCGAGGCTATTGCAACAAGCATCCTAAGTTATGGGATGAACAAATCCAATATGTGGAGCATGCCTACAACAGGGCTATGCATTCTTCCACTCAGAGCTCGCCATTTGAGACATGCTTTGGGTACTTTCCAAAGACTCCATTGGACTTGACTTATGGGAGAGAGGTTGGTTCAAGCACTTCCAAGGATGAAAACAAAGCCCGCAGGCTCATTCAGAGAGTTCAATAGGTACATCAAGCAGTGCAAGAGCAGTTGGAGAAGAGTCAAGCTCAGTACAAGTCTCACCATGACAAGCATAGAGTTGATCATCAGTTTTAGGTGGGAAATCAAGTGTGGATTCACATCAACAAGGAGAGGATGAACGGAGAAGGCAAGAAGCTCAAGCCCATCAGATATGGTCCCTTCACCATCTTGGAGAAGATTGGGACGAATGCCTTTCGCTTAGAGTTACTGCCATACATGCAGATCTACTCAGTGGTGAATGTGGAGAACTTGAAACTCTATGAGCCTCCCATGATCATGGATGAAAGGGAGAATGTTTCATTGCCATCAGTTGATGAATTTGTGCCTAAGTACATGGATGAGCTACAGGAAGATGTCATCCTGGAAAGAAGGACAGGGACTTCTCACAAAGGTGATGTTGATTATCTTCGAGTGGGAATCAGAGGAACTTATCAAGGCAAATCCAAGTGGATCGAGAAGGAGAAAGTGAGGGAGCAATTCCCTCACCTATCTGTTGATTAGTAAAGGCTTTTGGAGGCCAAAAGCTTCTTAGTGGGGAGGAATGATCCAGGAGGATCTAAGAAGGAAAATTTTTTGAAGTCTTCCAATCTCAAAAAAACCAGCACCATATCGAAGGGCTCGTTGAGACGATTCCAACAGTGTTCGTTTCACCTCAAACGGACTCCGTATGAGAAAGTTATCGCGTTCTGTTCTATGAGGTCAACAAGCAAAATTGGCAAAAGAGGTGCCACGTGGCACCACTGATAGGGTGACACGTGGCATCCGTATTGTACATACATGATGACATGGCATGTGTACGAACCAATGAGAGGATGACATGTGGCATGTATGGACGGATGACATGTCAACCCATTCAATGGTACGGTCCAATATAGAGGGAACACGTGTCTGTACGGAAGGTGTGTTGGCCCAGTAATATTTCGCCACATGGCACTTGATGATTGGTTAAAAGTTTAGTAAGAATACTGGCCTCCATGGGGTTCGAACCTGTGACCTCTCCTGCATAGTGCTCCGCCTTACCGTTAGCCCATAAGGTGTTCCTTGTATAATGTATGGAAATAAATTTATTTAAAGTATGCAGTGGCATTTCGAGCCCCAAAGGAGCCGAGGCTTAGCCCCGAACTTGGTTCTTCCTCCAGCGTGACCGGGAAATCTGACCAGCATGGGAGCCCAGCGCATTTAGCATATGTCGAATTATAAACTATGGAGTTTGGGTTAAAAGTGGGTTGAGAATTGTTTCTCTGTTATAACAAATTTTTGGGTTTTATACATAGTTTGGTTGGGTAGTTTTGCAACCAGATTTTATTAATGCCATACTTGGGTATGTGGTTGGCATAGTTGTTAATTATGTCAACTACATGATAAAATGAGCTTTAAGTGAACCTAACCAAAACTTGAGAAGTTGAAACAAGATGCCAATCTTGGAAAATTTGTTGTAACCAAAGAGAACATGAGGAAAATGTGAAGAGGGGCAAGTCATGGCTATATAAGCCCCCTTAGTTGCCATTTGCCACTCATGCTTTGGATTGGAGAATTTGTAGATAAAGGAGAGAAGGGAGATTGTGTAGCTCTGCAGGAGGAAGGTACGAGTGTTTATACTCGTTTTACATCGTCTTCAGGCTTCAGAGTTGCTGAAAGCAGTCTTGTTGTGTTTTGGGCAGCGGTTCTCTTCCTGACCATTGTCGCCAAGGTATCATTATATCATTGCCATGTATTTTTCCTTATGCTGAGATTATAGATCGGCCCTCCTATTGAGAAGCATGCCCAGAGACGTAGTCCATCCTGGATGAACTCCATTATCAACTTGTTGTCTTTATGTGCATATTGTCTATGCTGTTTGGTTCTCTTCTTATGGATTTGTGAGCTTCATTCATGCTCTTTATGCAATTCATGTTAACGTCATAGAGTAGCAAATATCTTGTTTTCGGATCAATAGTACTGAATGTAACTGACTCCTAACTTAGCTTGACTAGTCATTAACTGAAGTGAACTGACCTTGGTTGGTTTTGGCACTCCCAGTGGCTTCCTAAATTGTAGGGATTGGTCTAGAAGGATCCTAAACGGATGCAATCAAGTGCAATCAGTGGCAGTGAGCCTCAATTAGTGTTCCCCACACTTTAGTAACTGAAACATGTGCCCCAATTAGGTCAAGTGGACCCAATGGTGTTAATGACTATAAATAGATTGGATGGACTCCCGATTTAGACATGACTCCCAATTTAGACATATGATCAAATTTGGACAAGGGAGGATTAATAGTCCTAACAGATTATGTTGATGATGATCATCTTGATGATGATAATGAAGATGATGATGATGCTGATCGTGACAACGATGATGATGGAGATGATGATGGTGGTGGTGATGATGATGAAGATGATGATGAAGATGATGATGGTGGTGGTGATGATGATGATGATGACGATGATGGTGATGAAGTTGATGATGGTGATGATTATGATGTTAATGAAGACGATGATGGTGATGATGATGGTGATGATGGAAATAATGGTGATGAAGTTGATGATGATGATGTCTATGATGATGGTGATGATTATGATATTGATGCCGATGATGACAATGATGATGTTGACGATGACAATGATGATGATGATGATGATGACGATGATTATGATGCTGATGAAGACGATGACAATGATGATGTCGACAATGACAATGATGATGATGATGATGACGACGATGATTATGATACTGATGAAGATGATGATTGTGATTATGATGATGATCATGATTATGATGATGATGATGATCTTGATGATGATGATGATGATTATCATCATCATGAGGATGATGATGATGATGATGTTGATGATGAGTATCATCATCATGAGGAAGATGGTGATGATGATGACGATGATGATGAAGATGATGCACCATCTGTATCATCATCTGTATCATCCATGTCATCATCTGTATCATCATATTCATAGTCAACATTGTAAGGATTGGCCATATCCTCATCGTCGTCATCATCAGTTATGATCATCGTGTCATCATCGGAATAATCTTCATCGGCATTGTCTGCTACATCATCTGATTCAACTATTCCTTGAACATCTTCTGTTGGATCATCATCATTAGCTAACTCAAGTTGATCATGCTCTTCATTATCATATTCTTCTTCCAGAGAACCCTCTTCATCACCATCATCTAGGTTATACTTTACCGGCCTTCCCCTTGGATCGTGTCTCACAACAAATGACCAGCCCGCTTTACCTGGAACTTCTGAGTAAAATACTTGTTCACATTGCCTTGGAAGAACATAGGACTCTGCTCTTGGCTCAAACAACCTTGTGTTTACCATGGTAAATCCATTATCATGTTCAATAATATTTCTATCGGGATCACGTTGATTCAATCGTAACCTGTACCATTTGACAACGAATAGAACTACCTTAAAGGATTTAAAGTCACACTGTATAATATCTTCCAAATACCCATAGTATCAATTTTCTGAGACTTCTGGATGTCTGTTAGTTCTAGATGAAACATTGGTAACCTCAAAGACAACCGAAACCCCAGGATCTGATTTTTTCTTTGTTTCATCCAGTTTTTTGATCCGATATCTACCTCCATTGTAGACCATAGCCTTATGGTGTTTTACCTGCAATAAGAAATACACAAAAAAATTACACAACCAATCAGTCCTTATGCAACAATACATGGAAAAAAAGAACATGTACGTCAATAAGTAATTTGCAAAATAAAAGATTTAGAGGGATATTTGATTAATTATATACTTGTCATTTTATCTTTTACACCATGTGCCAAATCTATTTCCCTTTCTGTTAGATTGTTATATCCATTGCGTTGTGCTTCTCTTACCAATGAAGCCACACCTTCCCATGATATTCCATGACCTGATTGTGCGCATCGTTCAATCTATACCTTCATCTAGTCAATATTGTTTGCGATGTATAAATGAATTGCATCCCATTCTCAACCAACTGTTTAATGACAATAACCATTAAAATCAAAGAAAGGTGTAAATCTCCTGAACAAAGACATATATATGCTCTTAATTGAAGCAATTATGACTAGAAAATACAAATAGAATATGAAGGATATAATAAAAATCCACTAGCTAATAATTACCTTTCAGCTTCCTCAATATACCTTTCCCCTTTAGTTGCTCCCCTTCAAATTTTTTATTGGATTCCGGATCACAAATGCGACGTAAATTGAGCTTTGACGCTAAAATAGGAAGATATTCACTAACATACAACATGTTTTGGTATACCGTATATCCTTCCATCATAGAAACCTTCGGATGTGCTAGTTGTCTCACCAAACCCTTCATAAATTTCAAGTGCCTCTCAACCATCCACATGGACCTTGAGTGCATAGGTCCACAAAACTCAATCTCCTCAACCTGGTGTATGAGGTAGTGTTCCTGTGCATTGAAAAATGCCGATGGTAGATGCTTCTGCATTTCACACATGAGATGAAGAATTTCTCTCCTCCAATACTTTATATCTTCTTTATGTATTTCTTTAGATGTCAACCATCTACTATTGATGTAAACCAATAACCATATTTAACAAAAATAAACATTAAATTACAATATATCCTGAAATAGTGCACAAAAAAAACAAATATAAATTATTATACGAAGAATTAAAGAAACACTAAGCACATGCAAGTAATCGCTAGTTACCTCATGTATTTACCAAGATTATATATAACTTGTTTGACATTGTTGTTGAAGTTGTCCGGGAGAGAGAGAGGTAGAACATACTGTATCAATATACAAACCACGCCATTTATTAAAAAAAGAGTATACAAACAAGAAAAATTTATATGGACATAACAATAATAATTAACTTGATGAAGACATGCCAATCATGTGTTTTGACCCTCGCAAAATCACCTTTTTTAGTTATGATATTCTTCAAGTTTGCACAAAAACTGGTGGGAAATTTAATTTTCCTCATTACTTCTTTGACAACATTGTTTTTTTTCTCCGTAAACATACATGGAATTGAGTTTATATTAACTTGTTCTCCATTGGTATGAAATTGGATGACGTCTTTCATTGCATGGTTTCTTTCTTGAATGTCTTTGCACACTTTCACAACTTTATCTTTCTCCCTCCTTAGCTCTAGTAGTTGCCATAAGTTTTCAGTAACATTCTTTCCAATGTGCATTGTATCAAACAAATGAGCAATTTGTAGGTGCTCATAGTAGGGCAACCTGCTGAATTGAATAGGATAACTTTTCATTCCTCGTGGAAGACCATTAATGCCTTCATGATCATAATGGACATCATGAATATTAGTTTATAATTAATAAATTACATCATATATCAAATATGGCCACTACAACAAACAACTCACAATAAAAATTAAAATACATAAAAATTCATATACGATGATCCATATGTACCATGATGACGATTTCTATTGTATTGCATCTTCCAAATGTGAGGTGTCATTCTTTGTGGTTTTAATGCAATCTCTTGCTTCCCATTGAAAAGATTTCTTTCACTTGTTCTATACCTGTGATGCTTAGAGAGGAAATGCCTATACTCATCAAACACCTCCTTTCTTAAGCTTTTTGAACGACGAGATTTTATCTTAGGACCACAAACTGGACATGAAAATTTACCCTTTGTCTGAAGACCTACAATATTTACATATGGAATATCTATGTCAAATATATTCATTTATAAAATATTCTAACTACTCCATATCATTAAATGCAATTAAAGTGGAACTTAAAATTACAAACCACAAAATGAAGTTAACCCAGGGGCATCGTGTATTGTCCATATAACCATTGCATGGAATTGAAATTGCCTTTGTCGTATTGGTCTAGATACGTCATACATAGTTATGCCATTCCATAACTTCAGTAGCTCATCTATAAGAGGTTTGATGTATACATTCATATCTTTGACTTGGAACTTACCTGATTCATAATTTGAAGAACATATAAAATATATGATTATGAGCACCATTAAGATATATAAACCATGCAGAAGAGTAAAATAATAGATATATATATGAAATTAAGATACATATTACGACAAATGAGATGCCACAACTACATTATAAATAAAATAGTTTTCGTTAATAAAACTTGGAATAATCATCAACAACATTATGTGCTCCCTCTTTATTGACAACCATGGAGGAATGTTATTGTTGATAACAAAAATAGGCCACACTATGTAAATGGATTTCATCTGTGCAAATGGATTAACACCATCTGCTGCCAAAGAAATCCTAAGATTACGTGGTTCTTCTTTAAAGTGAGGCCTCTTTTCCTCAATATCTCTAAAAGCAGAACCATCTGCAGGCATTCGGATAACATCATCTTGACTTCTATTCCCGGCATGGTAATCCTTAAATTGAGCTATGTTTTTGCACCTGAAAAGTCATTGCAAACATGGAATGATGGGAATATAACAAAGAATATCTACTCACATGACATTTCGTATATTCTGTTGCAAATTCATGCTGATTATAATATATAACATGGTCATCGAGGCATGCATGAATTGCTTCATAATGCATTCCAATCTCTTTCATGATGGAAGATAAATCTCGATATGTGCGAGGTAAAATATTTGATGGTGGTAACAAAAATTCATCTATCAAGCTACAAAAAAAAATTGCTAATGTAATAAATAAATAATATTAACGAAACACGCTTCACCCGTACAATGATCAATAATGAGTTAACAATACAATTATTAGATGAATACAAATAAACTTTATCATGATCATACAATTATTAGATACCTTAGCATATGTGTGATTGTAATGTTTGAAAGACCATTCATAACCTTCAAGTTCATTATCAACAATATAGTAGAGAGAAGATTTGTTTTGGAGCCTTCATAAAGGGGTTCATATGCCTTATCGAGAAGAGGTATATCGTGAACATCATCAAAGTCATCATCATTTTGATTATCAACATCATCGTCATCCATTCCAACGTTAAATGAATCATGGATCAATGTATTTGTACCATCATCTTCAATTACATCATTAGCATGATCATCTTGTTCGATATGATCATTCACTTGTTCTCCATTAAACATACATGCTCCATGATCTTGATCTTGAACTTGTTCTGAAAGCACTTCCTCTGGACGACATGCTATAGGGTGTCTTTCCTTTAATATAAATACATGGAAACATCAATGGATTTACATTAATATATGAAAAAAATAAATACATGCAATTACCAGAAAAAATGAATATAATAATGTTTATAATGCTAAACCTACAAATGGACGATATTCGTTCCCCCCCTCAGGGTGTGCATGTTCCCTGCAATGTTTTGTGGCTATTGAGAACAATATTCTTCTCCTCTTAAATCCCGTGCATTGAGTACATGGACAAACACATTTTCCATCACCCCTTCGTTTCGCTGCATCCCATAGTCTAGCAAGCAATTGTCAGTTGTCTTCGTTTGGATCTGGAATATTTAATCTATTTGACATTTTGTCGTAAACTTCGTTAATGAATATAACCGGTTGTCTTAAAAAATCAAGTTCCATGCATCAACCACACATCACGGTTTTCTCAAACGGAGAGAAGTCGAAGAATAAAAAATTCCCAGCAAATTGTCTATTGATGAAAAAAAATTCCTACAACCGCCCGTTGAAGAATAAAACTATTCCTGAAAACGTATGTCAAGGAACAAATAATTTTGGCAATCGTCTGTCGCTTCTACAACAAACATGTCGAAATGTTTAAAACAATTTGTATTTATACACACGATCAATCACCAGTAAATAAAGGTAAAAAAAGTGTTTATAAAGAGATCACAATAAGCACCAGATTCGCTTATCTCTCCACACATGCAGATTTAGTTTACAAAGATCGGGATATATTGACCATAAGGTCTATTCATGACTTAAAACGAAGGTAATAACCTTTTTGGCGCTAGTGGTCACGATCTCTTGATAATAAGATCGGTTCATAAAGCAAAAACGCAGGTGAATCATCAATGCAAAGATCAATAATCTATATACAGTTTTGTTCATAAATTGCAGGCAAAGTTCGAAGATTATAATAGTATACATCCAATTGTAAATCGCAGGCAAAGTTCAGAGATTATAATCTATATTCATATCTAATTGTAAATCGTAGGCAAAGTTCATAGATTATAATAGTACATATCCAATAGTAAATAGCAGGCAAAGTTCATAGATTATAATCTATATTAATATCTAATTGTAAATCGCAGGCAAAGTTCAAAGATAATAATCTATATTCAGATGTAATTGTAAATCGCAGGAAAAGTTCATAGATTATAATAATACAAATCCAATTGTAAATCATAGGCAAAGTTCAGAGATTATACTCTATATTCATATCTAAGCATACATATGGAAAACTATTTGCTAATTTTATTTCCCTATTAGCGCGAACATTGGAAATTACCTGCGGAGTTTAGATCGCTCGTCAAACAAATTGAGAACAAAATTTTAGAGCTACCTCAATGCAAAGTGTAGACCGCAAACTAGGCAGATTTAACAGCGTAATTTCATATCGCACTTATGCTTCCTCGAACTTCAATGGTATGGTTGGGTGTGTCAAGCCCCTCAAACGACCCTCATTCAAACCATATATCATATTCTAGGTCTGTAAAAGTATAAACTCCCGGCAATTTTACCGAAGGTCCTCTCTCCTTCTCATTTCACTTCTTTAATATTGTTGTAGTTCTCTCTTTCTTTTTCTCCAGTGCATGTGGTACTAATATAACTCTATTATTATTATATTCTCTTTTTGGTACAGAGCCATATCACGTGAGAAAATACATCTATTTCCTTGTAAAATATTATAACCTAAGTCATAATTTTACCAACTATTTTCTCAAGTAAAAGAGTTGCAGACTTAGGTTGATCAATTTCACCTAAGGTCTAGCTCATTACTGATTTACTATATTTGAATTTCAGGTTAGCTTTATAATTCGTATGTAATGTTATTCAATCATAACCTTGAGGGTTTCGACCACAATCATTAACAATTAAGCAAAGGCATTATTCATATTAATTGACAAAGATAGATATCTATAGATATATAGAGAGATATCTTTCATTATAATACCCTCTTTTGGTTATGAAGAATAAATTATCTATTATCAGCTTACTAGTAACATAGATTCATAATAATAGGAATTAATTTTAATTCATGTTAATATTTGCCGATCTTACCCACCATTTGATGAGCGTGTAATTTACCATTAAATACTATAACCAACGTCATCGAAACCATGATGACACCTGGTTAATTTTACTAGATCCTCGGGTATTTACTCATTTTTTACCATTTCCCCCTAGTGGTTTCGTCCCCAATTGTTCTTTTGTTGAGTCAAGCTTTCAACCTCCTAACCCTACCAATTGCATCCACGAATTTTACGAAGTTAGATTCTTTATTTACAATGTCACTTACTTACACATTGTATTTCAGGTCAAGGTAGCAAGGGGATGTCACAACATTGTTGGTGTTCTCACAATTGGTTACTAAGTCGGAATAATGATGAATTTGTTGTTGTTCTAGTTTTAATCATCAACACTAGTAATTACTCTTTCTTGACTGCTCACAATGTTGTTGTTCTTACTATTGGTTATTCGCATTATTGCTTCGTAGATTATGTGTGCTTCCAATCCTCATGGGTTAGCTCAAGTGATTCAACATTGTGAATTGCAAGGAGGTCACAAGGTAAGTCTCACTTAATGTCCCTACTAGGTTATGTGGCAAAAAATTATTAATGCTTCTCATTATGAAAGAAAAGTAAAGGAAATATAAATTTATGATTTTTTTTTTATGCAACAACCTTGATTTGTAACAATTTAGTAGACCACTATGAGAATATAACTTCCATAAAATATTTGAGGGTTAACTTTCGTAAAAATCAAAGGAATAGATTATCTTTTTGACATCATAGTTTGATGGAAAGTTTACTATTTCCTGAAGACGATGTGGAAGTCAACCAAAACTAAAATAAACATGCTCGTTAGTAATGTTAATCAAGCCCATTAAATATACATTATAGTTTTATTTTGGAATCTTTGAAGGGACACACATGGAATTAGAGATGTTTGAAGGGATACATATGGAAATATGGATTGCAGAATCTAGTCATGAAGCTCTAAACATATAAAGCAAATATGAGGTTTTTTCTAGAGGAATCAAGCTTACAATATAATGCTCTAAAAAATATCTATAAAGAAAAATAAAAAGGGAGGGAAATGAAGTTAAAATTGGGCTTAGTATTAAAGAAAATTTTAAGGGTCCATAATTATCTCAAAGTGTAGAAACCTTGTGAATCTAACTAATTCTTAAATTTGCAACCAAAAAATGTTTGACCATTTTCTTGTAAAAATATTCAAATTTCTAAGGTTATAGAGTTTTGGAACAATCTTTGACTATTTTTAGAGTAAAAAAAATTATCCCATTGAATTTGGGGAATCAACTTTGAAAAAAAACAAACTAATTTTATTTTTTTAAGACTAAAAAATAACCCATAAACTAAATTTCGTCCCTGAAATTTTCTTTACTTAGTATTCTCATTAAGCTTAAATATAACATAATACCTAGTCCTTTGTTTAAATGTAAAAATGTCTAATACACTCTCTTATGGGTTGTGCACCTTGTAACTCTTCGCTACCTTTGGATCTCAATGGCTACAACTTTGAAAGTTGGTGACCGTGTAGGATAAAGACCATCCGGTTAAATTTGGATAAAAACTGGTTACAATTATTCATAAAAATTGTTATTTTCATAATTTTTTAATTTTTACACTCATATTTGGTTGCTCTATACTAATTAACCCATTTTAAAACGACCCAAATGGCCAAAATTTTAATTTAAAAGTCAAAATTTTCAATTCAAAACGAATTGCAGTACCAGATTCCGGCGAGTCGAAGGCTTTTTGGTTAACGCTTATACTGCTCCGTTGGTGGCAGGTGAGTGACTTTTGAGGAGAACAACCGGTGAAGTTTACATGCATGGCAACCAATGAAATGTTGCCGAGCTAGGAAGACGTGACAAGACAAGGGCATGAAAATAGATGGCAAAATCGAACGTGCTAGACAACCAAATTTTCGAAAGAAAAACTGTCCCTGAAAAAACGTCTTCGACATGATTACAAAGAACATAAAATTCAATTCCCTTTATTTTCCGTTTATCATTCATATTTTATTATAAAGTGAATACTTATCAATATTTTCAAATTATTCATTTTTCACGAAGTCACCACTTTTACTACAATGTCAAGATATTTTAACGATTTGAAAGATTTGAAAAAATAATAATTTGTATTAAACTAGTAGTAGTATGATGTTGCCCTGCCCGAGTTTGAGTGAGTGGAAGGTTCACACTTTCTTGAAAGACAAGAAAATGAATTGAGCATAAGGTAGATGGCAGATCAGGTGACGGATTTGAGACAACTTGCCCCCACTCCCAACTAAACAATTATTGAGTTGACATCAATTAATATAAAGTAACGTCATATCTGGTTGGATTCTCCAAGTGAAGGATTTCGAAACATAAGGTCGGAACTAAGCTTATCTAAACTTGGGTGAGCAATATTTAACCTGTTGTAATTTATTTAATGCAGTGGGAGCAAGCTTGTTGCTCGTTGGATTTCAAGCTGCTTGGAATCCAACGGGCAACAAGCTTGCTCCCACTGCATTAAATAAATTACAACAGGTTAAATATTGCTCACCCAAGTTTAGATAAGCTTAGTTCCGACCTTATGTTTCGAAATCCTTCACTTGGAGAATCCAACCAGAAATGACGTGCTTGGAATCCAACGGGCATCAAGCCTGCTGCCACGGCATTAAATTTTATTACAACAGGTTGAATATTGCTCACCCAAGTTTAGCTAAGCTTATTTCCGACCTTATGTTTCCAAATCCTTCACTTGGAGAATCCAACCAGATATGACGTTACTTTATAATAATGGATGTCAACTCAACTTGCATGCTCATAAGTAGTCACTTCATGAGAAGTGACTTTACAAATATTTTGACACTCAAGTAAACGTGTGACATTACAAATATTATTGTTTATAAAAATTAAGTTTACTATTTATAGCAATTAAAAAATAAATATTACAAATCTTAATTAAATTAAAATTATTTTTCCAATCAAGAAAATAAAAAAATTATAATTTAATTATTGCGCCGAGAGACGCTTTACAGCTCAATATGAGGGAGATCTTGTAACGTTATGTGGAAGATCTTGTAATGTTTGTTACTAACTAAATAATAAAAAATAAAATTTTAATTATTCGCCAAAATAAATGTCGGCCACAAAAACAACTTAATATGAGGGAGAGGTTGTAACTTTCCTACCTAACAAAACAACAAAAAATAAAAATTTATTACTAACCAAAAAAATGTCGATGAGAAAAACAACACAATATGGTAATGTTCCTACCTAACAAAATAAAATAAAAATAAAAATTGAATTATCGGCAAAAAAAATTGTTGGCCTTGTCCTAAACAACCCAAGGTTTTATTGTACATGGTTTAGGAGGGCCTTGCAAATGGTTTTAAAACCATGTGCAAGGCCCTCTAAACAACCCATGGTTTTATTGTACATAGTTTATGAGGGCCTTGCAAATGGTTTTAAGACCATGTGCAAGGCCTCCTAAACAACCCTTGGTTTTAGGAGGGCCTTGCACATTGTTTTAAAACCATATATGGAGGAGATGTTTAATGTTTGTTCCTAACAAAATAAAAAATATTATGTCAGCCATAAATAATATTAAATATTAATAATAGAAATATTATATGTCGACCATAAATAATATTAAATATTAATAATAAAATATTATATGTCGACCTTAAATAAAAAGATGTGTCTTTTGGTTTGAATTAAATCCATAGCTCCTTGAGTGCAATACTTAATAAGAGGTTTGCATCTCTAGAGATTTGATCCATGTCTGTGCTTGATAGAACCTAGGATTTGGATCTACGTTTTTTTTTTTCACAGAAACAGAAAAGAGAAATATATTAACAGGCTGTGCACAGCCATTCATTACAGAGGAAACAAAATATAGAAGTCGGCAAGTCAAATTTGCTGCACACTAGGCTTATCCTGAGAGTTTTCTACAAAACAGAGTGTATGATTTTCCCAAAATTGTTATTGTCTCGGGTAGAATATACCCGAACAAACTGGTTACATAGTAATACGCAGAAAAACATTAACTAAACGAAAATAAAACAGATTAACCATAGGACATAAGTTAAGGGTTGCCTCTGTGAACCCTTGGTTGAACTACGGACTCTTCTTCCATGGGATGATCAGCTGCATCGGTTGCTCCATTTACTTTTCTTCCTTGGTTCATGGTAATGTACTTCTCGAGATCTTCCTGAATTCTGTCCACCTTACCCAGCAACTCACGGATGTTACTTTCAGTATCATCTATTCGGGCATCATAGTTACTGATCTGAAGTGAAGTGTAGCTCACGGTTTCACCCATTTTTTTAATCTCCTTCGCCATTTCCTTATTATCCATAATCCCAATTGCTGTCATCTCATACAGCCTGCGTAGGTTTTTCTTGATGTCCTGCATCCCTGAATTCTCCCCAGCTTGAGCCATATTTCCAGCGTCCACCGAAATCGCTATGCAGGCAAACTGTTTGTGCAAAGGGTGGACAATACAATCCTGGTTCTCAACCCACAAAGCTCTAACAACACACCTGAGCACTGCAATTTCTTGTTGTAGCACAGAATCACCAAGTTTATCTGAACAGGCTAGCGTTCCCACAGCGCCTTCCTGCCAGCCAGTGCAGGGGCAACCCAAAACCAGTTTCAGACTGCCTTCACGAGAAAGATTTGCACCAACGTTACCTCCAGTAAACCAAGACACAGAGGGGTAGCTGCACTGACAAATGGAGAAAGCAGCAAGAGCCAGGTGCTCCTTTACGAAGGCACAGATGAGAGGGAGAACATGCCACGGGATGCCCAGCAGCCTCCCTCCCTCAACTCCAGCTACAACAATCAGAAGGAATCGCACTGTTTCTGGAGAGCCATAACCAGAGTCTGGAGCAAAATTATAGAACATGTCTTTGCAGAGAAGCGTCATAGAGAAGAAGGAGGGGAGTCTGCAATCGTGCGAAGGAGCGAGGTAGTAAATTAAAGGCCGAA
>LPNX010171490.1:69389-99434 GCA_001517045.1 Pseudotsuga menziesii
CACTCAGCTTCGTTATTAGTTCTATTGCCTAAACCCCAGGCGAAGCTTTGTTCAAATTGTCCTCTGGGATCCAACAAGATCCCCCCCGCACCTGCCACCCCTGGGTTTCCTTTCGAAGCACCGTCGAAGAATAGAGAGTGAGTGTTTTTCTCCTTGAGCCATAACTTGAATTCACTATTAGGAAGGCGAATCTCCCACGGGAAGGAGCGGCTTGACTGACTTGTTCTTCCCAAGGGATTTTTGGACTGAAGGAAGCTTCTTTCTTTTAGAAATTGTTTGCACCAAGCGGCATAGGGTTCAGGGATAGACTCTTGCGACGGGTAGCTGATTTTGTTCGAGGAAAATTTTTCAGCTATCATTCCTATTGTTTTGGCTGCTATGCGATCAGGGGCAGCTTTTTGCTCCTTAAAGATGGCATGATTCCTAGCTAGCCATAGCTGGCAGCATAGGTTCTTAGGAATAGAAGCCCAAAGTCGGCTTAGAATTGGCTTCTTGGATAAGGATCCTGGGAAGAGATTAACCCAGTCTTTGAAGAGCTGGACTGGATTGCCTGGGAGATCTCAGCTGAAGTCCTTGGGAAGAATAGTTCTCTAAGCTAAAATGGAGACTTTACATTGAAGAAAGAGGTGGCTAGTAGTCTCTTCGGCTGAATTGCAAAGAGCACATCGAGATGGACCAAGGATGCCTCTTTTCCTTAGATTTTCTGCAGTTAAGATCTTGTTGTGCATAAGAAGCCAGGAGAAACTGTTGACTTTTGGAATGCTATCGGGATGCCATACCTTTTTCCATATGCTATCTGTTATTGTCGGCTCCAAGGATATTTTCTTATATCCCTCGCTAACAATGTACTGCCCTCCTTTTCCCCAACCAATCTGATCTTTAGCTGAGACTCTCGAAGGGGACAAGCCATGAAGGTAAGAGAGGAAGAGGTCTGCCGCGTTTGCCAAGTGATCTGGAGGAGAAAGATCCTTCCATCCTGCCCATTGACCATTCCCATCCCACCGAGAGAGGTCAAAAAGAGTGATGAACTCCTGCTCCGTCGCCCACTCAGATAAGGGGGCCATACCTGGTAACGTAGAGAGAGGGGGCTGCCCCAGAATGCGACTATTCCAGACATTGATTCTTTTCCCATTGCCGGGAATCCAGTAGCAGTCTTCAACGATTGTATGAAGAGAAGCTTTATACAGCTGCCACATAGTGGTACCTTTACCCTTCCATTCACCATCCAACATTTTTGACCTGGGATTTTTAATATATTTTTTCCTGATGATTTCTTTCCACCATTCCTTTTTTCCAGTAATCAGTCTCCAGATCAGTTTGGCTCCCATAGCTTTACTCATGAGATCCGGATCTCTGATGCCTAGGCCACCTTGGCTTTTGGCTCATTTGATCGTATCCCATTTGACCAGGTGGAACTTCTTCATTTGATCTTTCCCTCCCTGCCAGAGGAATCTTCTAATTTCTTTACAGATACTGGAGATGACGTTCTTAGGAGCAAGGACCATTGAACTTGTGTAAATGGGATAAGAAGAGAGAATGGACTGAATTAGGACTGTCTTTCCAGCTAAATTTAGCCATCTCGACCCTAGGGATTGAGTCTTGGCTTTGATTTTCTCAATAACCGGATTCCACATTGAGGAGGTAAAGGATTTTTTAACCACAGGGATGCCCAGGTAGATGAAATGAGTCTAGTTTGGGTTAGATTTGAATTGAATAATTTGAGAGATACTTCGAACAGTGGTTATAGGACAGTTCCAACTATAGATTTGACATTTATTTAAATTTGCTGAGCTTCCTGAGGATTGGAGAAAGAGGTCCAGGGGGCTGAGGAAGTTTCTAGCAATTTGCGTGGATGCAATTCCTAGAAAGATGGAGTCATCGACAAACAAAGCATGGTTGATAGGAGGGACTCCGCTCCTAAAAGAGAGGCTTGGAAGAGATCCTTCAGAATGCAGCCTGTTCAATTTTCTACTAAGGGAGTCAGCGACCAAAATGTAGAGAAAGGGGGATAGAGGACATCCTTGTCTTACCCCACGAGAGGCTTTGAAGAACTCAGAGGGCCTGCCATTGATAAGAGGGGCTATCCATGGAGAGGATATATAGGCTTGAACTTGACGGACAAAGACAAAGGGGAAACCTAATCTTTCCATCACCATGATGATGAAGGAATGTCTCAATCTATCAAAGGCGTTGGCCAGGTCCAACTTGATAGCCATCCCGGGCTCTCCCCTTTTAGTGCTGGAATGAATCGCTTCTTGCACCAAGAGGATATTATCACTGATATGTCTGCCTGAAATGAAACCACCTTGATTTGGAGAAATAATGAAGGGAATAATTTGTTTGATTCTTAGAGACAGCACCTTAGAGAAAATTTTGTAGGATGCATTACACAAGGAAATGGGACGAAATTTTTTGATAGAGGTAGGATTGGATTCTTTAGGGATGAGGGCCAGAAATGTGGAGTTGGTGGCTCCCCCCATATTTCCTTTTGCCATCCAAGATATAAGGCGCAACAGATATTTCTTAATAAGGGGCCAGAAGGCTCTGTAAAAGCAGATAGGGAATCCATCTGGGCCTGGGGCCTTATTCGGGTGGAGACTCCAAATTGCTTTTTTAACTTCCTCTTTCGAGATAGGGGATTCAAGTTTGATTCTTTCCTGGGGGGTGATAAGGGAAGGAATGTCAGAGGCCATTTCTTCCATGAGACAGTGAGAGACTTGCTCCTCATCGTTATATAAATGCTCAAAGAAGTTCCTTACCTCTGCGCTGATAGCCGCTTGCCCTTGAATGACTGAGCCATCTTCATTTCTGAGCTCTCTTATTGTGTTCCAGCGCTGCCTGTCCCTGCATTGATTTTGAAAAAACTTTGTATTCTGGTCTCCCCCTTTGAGCCATAAAATGTGAGATCGAAGTCTACATTCCTCCTCGATTTGCCTCAATATTTTCTAGAGTTTTGTTTCCAGTTCAATTTCCTTGATGAGATACTCCTTGGTGATCGTGCTTTCTTCCATTTCTGATTAAAGGCTCTCCATCTCTATCAAAATTAATTCCTTTTGCTTAGCAGGTTCCTAGTAATGAGTCTTTACCCATGCCTTGAGGGCAACTTTCACCCTCTTTAACTTCTGCTCCCAGGAAAAAGATGGGGTTCCTGGGATGAAGCAACACCAAGAATTGACAATAATGTCCCTAGCTTCTTCCGATTCCAACCATAATCGATTAAACAGGAATGGAAGAGGCCCCAAATTTTCTACCGGCGGGAAGAAGAGACAAATTGGTTTATGGTCCAAGACTGCTGAGCACAAAAGTTTGGCTTCCGGATGAGTATTAAGAAGATGTGTACTGACCCAAAAGCGATCCAGTCGAGCAGCGATGTGCCCAGGGCCCACTCGCTTATTGCTCCACGTATAGGTGCCGTTTTTGGGTTTGATGTTTGACAGTCCCCATTGAGAAATAAGGTCTTCAAGCCTTTCCCCAAAGGGGTCTCTCACCTTGGTTCCTCCTCTTCGTTCAGCTGCCGAAATAGTGGTATTGAAATCCCCTGCGATGAAGCAGGGGAGGAGCTTTTTGTCCTCGCACTGTTCCTCTAGCGATGTCCAAAAGCTATCCTTCTGCGAGTTCATGGTTGGGCCATACACATTCCCAATCCAGAATTGTTCTTTGCGTTCTTTGTTCTCAAGTTTTATGAGAAGCCAATTTCTATTTTCTACAACAGAGAGTAGTTCAAACTTATCTAAATTCCACCAACATAGAAGACCTCCAGATGCTCCACTTGCATTAGTGGCAAAACCGGCCCCTTTTGGCTAGATACTTTTGATAGTCGCTATGTTGTCTTCAGCTGTTTTCTTTGTCTCCTGGAGAAGAAGGATTGAGGCTGAGTCCATTGATTTGAATCTTTTAATAACTTCTAGCTTCAGCATGCCGCCCAAACCTCTACAATTCCAGGAGACTACCTTCATTATTTCCTAAGTTGCTTGAGGGCCTTGTCTTTCTCCTTTCTTTCCTCCTCCACGCTCATGAGATATTTTCTTGCTTGCGAGGTTTTAACCAGGAAATCCAAGTTGGACTGCTTTTCGGCTGCCTTTTCCCTTGCTGCCTCCTGCTCTCTGATGGCTTTATTGGATTTCCTTCCTTTCCTGGAGAGTGGTTCTTGTTCTTCAGTGGAAGTCTCTGTTATTTCCTCAGTGCTTGCTTTTGCTTTTGATCGAGTGATAGAGCCTTCAGAAATCGTCTCCATGTCCTTCTTACCCTTATGGTGCTCGGCTTCCTCTTCCTGGGTTTTCTTTTGCTAGGGCTGAGAGATTATCACCGGGGACTCGTTATCCTGTTGCTGAACCGGATCAGGGCTTTCTTCTTGATTTTATGGGGTCTCTTCTTGATTTCCTTCATCCTACGACTCTACCTCCAGGGCCGCAAACTTGTTTCCGGGGGGGCTCTTTGCCGTGGGGATCTGCTGTTTTTGGGGCTTGGCTGCCCTTTTCCCATTAGCAATATTCCAACCTTCACTAGGTGGGCTATCTGAGGAGGGTTTTTCTGGATTTTTCGGGCATGACTTAGCAAAGTGGCCATATTCATGGCAGTACTTACACTTGAACGGGATTTTCTCATAGTCTACTGTTTGAAGATGGTTCCACCCATTAATGGAGAGCATGATAGACTCCGGCAATCCTTTTTCTAGATCAACTTCAACACAGATTCGGGCACATGAAAACATTGGGGCTTTCGGTTCAGACTTGTCCACATATTTCCCCAGAGTATTCCCTATTGCTCTGAAATCCTCATCATTCCAGCAATGAAGGGGAAGATGGGGTAACTTGACCCAGACAGGGACTGCTTTTGGAATATCTTTCTCTGGATTAAAGGACAAATCCCACTTGTTCAGGTACATACCTCTAGGGCCCATGAAGTAAGGCCCATTTATGAAGATTAGGTCTCAATCCTCCTTCTTTTCAAAGATGAATGCAAAGTATCCTTTTCCACAGAATATTTGCTGAACTTCTCCCTGTATTAGGGTTCTCCAGTTTTTGTTCAGCCAGATCTCCACTGATCGCGGGGATGGCCAAAGACCTGTGAACAGGCCAATGAGGCCCTTCTCCGAGAGTGTAGCAGCCTTTCTCTTAGATGCGGCAGAGCTGAGTTTTACCTCTGGAACATCTGCGAGCTTAACGAATTTAGAGGTAGGGGCCGCGGCTAGCTGATCGCGAGGGAGGGAAGCCACGATATTCTCGAACCTGTCCTCAAAGGAAGAGGGGTCAGGCGGATCCATGGGAGAGCCGCCGACCAGCGAAGGGAACCCTCGACAAAACTAGGGCAATCGCTACCCAGATTGTTGTTCCTTCACGAAAAGGGGATGTTGTGAAGAAAATGCAATGTTTGGATCTATGTTGGTTTCTATAAAATTATGATAAAATGTAAAAATATTTTCTTTTCACATACTTACATTTAATAAAGTAAAATAATAGTTGATCTTGTTTCATATGTTAAACATTTATAAATCTTGTTAATTGAATGTAGATTGGGTGTTTGGGAGCAATGTTGTTATCCTCGGGTTCAAATCTCACTTTGTAACGCTTGTTTCTTGGGGATTGTCTATGTAATGATTGATTGGATGTTGTAATTTTTACCAATATTAATTCTTCGAAATAACAAGTATTGGCATTTCTCCCACCCCTTGAGAATAACGAACCACCAATCAAAATAAAAGTATTTTATAAACCTCATAAATTATCAAATCTATAAAACTTTGGTATTTCCATTCTCATCATTATATTTAAATATAGTAATAATATTGTAAAAAATACGCAATTTAATTAAAACATTTTAATTTTTGAAATTTATAATTTAATACTTTATGTTTTAATAAATTTAAATATATAAGTGATATTTGAAAAAATATTTATACTAATTTTTTTATTTATCTACATTAAAAAATGATAGGATCAATATGTTTAGTTTCTTGTGGTCAAATCATATGGAATTATTATAGAAAAGAAGGTTAGCATGTAACTAGGAAAACACATAAAAATAGCTAAAGATTATATTTAAATATATATAATACTAACATACCTTATTGGAGTCTGTCTGCATCATGCTGCCCCAGCAACGAGGTACACCCAGGAGGGGTCATGCCCATAGGGGCACTAACAATCCAAGAGCCACGCCCTTCAATGCTCAGGCCAGCTCTGATGGCTTCGACATCGAAGTTCCTGCTCCCTTGCGCACCATGATTGATGATTGGGAAGACGAGCTCATGAACTCTCTCTCAGCATCTAATCGCACCACTGAATGATGTAGGGATTGCTGGGTGATCAAGAACCTGCTAATTCGCCTAATCCTCCACTATGTCAACCTCCATGTTGCTGCTCCCACCTCATATCCTAACCCCACCGGTTCTATTGTCCCCGGTCCTTCCTTTCCTCGTGCTCCTTCCATCCCCACCCCCTCCTATGCCCCTTCCATTCCTATCTCTTCCTCTGCACCGATTCCCATGAACATTACCCCCCGCCTCGCCCACCTTAGAGTCATTTCACCACCTTTGCAGGCAAACCCCCCCTAGTGCCACTATCCCTAGGAAGACCAAGCCCCTGCTAGTCAAACGCGCCAGCTCCAACATCAAGGATGGCACGAGCAGTAGCACAAACTCTAGCAATGAGGACAGCTCCAACGACGATGCACATGATGCCAATGGAAAGGATGCACAGCTGGGTTTCGATTTTGGTACTCCCATAATCAAGGAACCCTTCACCAAATTCTAGACCAAGTTTCATGTTTTAGCTTCTCTTCTTTTTGAGAATTCTCATGGGACAATGGACTCCCATGGTTAGGTTTCTCAAGCTCAGCTTGAAGTTTTTTTGTAAAAATATTAAACTCCTTACTATATGGTTTTGTTTCCCTTTAAAAGGGAGGATCACCTTGACTACTCCAGTTTGCCTTTCCCCTATGGGCAGATTGGTCCTCTTTCTCTTTTTTTGTCTATCTACAAGTTGGATACGATGTTTTCTGTACTTTTATGTGTAACGCTATTTCTTTTCAATAGAAAAGATTCTAAACTTAAAAAAAACACACCTCACTGAAAAATGAGAATATCTTATTATATTTAAATATATAAATAATACTAACATACCCCATTGGAAAATTAGAATGTCAAAGTAATTGAAGGCAAGTTTTCATAGTATTATTGTTAAAAAACCATAAATATAATGTAATTAGAATTATCTTATTTGAAATTGAGACACCATCTTGATGACGAGTTCTTACTATAATTCTCTAACAAGTGGCAGAAGCTGCATTTTGAATAGAAGGGGAGTCCAGCTTTATAGATTCAAGGATTTAAATTATTTTAGAATGCATTTTAAATAGAAGGAGAGTCCAGCTTTATAGATTCAAGGATTTAAATTATTTATGAATTTTATTGTACATATTAGTGTATATATATTTTTAGAAATTATAATTGATATAGATTTATGAAAAAGAATTAAGAGTGAGTGTTTATAAAAGATATTGAAACATATAAATGATTTTTTGAATTTTTTTTTCATAAGCATATACATGACATTCACATAAATACATTTGATTTTTAGATAGTTAAATTTCTAATAAAATATATTGTAAATGGACATCATGAAAACCATTCCTCTTATCAAGAGGAAACCAGAAATATTGAATAGAATAACTCGCAAAATCATTCCTCTTATCAATGAAGAGCCACAAATGCTAAATTGAATAACTCACAAACTTTGTAGTATTAAAGTATTAAGAAACCCATATGAAGTGTGGCTATTAAATCCATAATTCGAAACAAGGAACACTAACGACAATGCTCCACTTTCATCACCCATTGTTGCCATATGTGAGCATTTGAACTAAACATTTATGCAATGACATGAGAAGACAAACGTAAAAGGAAACATGTTGATCAATAATGTTATATTTAAAGAAAACTAAGAGGCAAATCTTTTTTTGAAATATCCACTTTGTTAGTTATGTGTTTCTCTTGTTTTTAATTTTCACTTTGTAAAAAGTGTTTGAATTTCTACAAATATCCCCTTTGTAGGTTATGTCTTGCACACCTAAAGGCATTGTTGGTTAGTATTTTGATACAAATATCCCCTTTGTTGGTTGTCTTGCACACCTAAAGGCCTTGTTCGTCATTATTTTGGTTTGAAACAAACATTAAAAACATCGAGCTTTGATGTCCACATGAAATGCGAGTTTGATGGACCATGGATCTCAAAGGGATGCATGAACATCACTACTGGTTAAGAGATCAACATGTAGGTTCCTCTTGAATGCTCACATTTGTAACATACCTACATAACCATACATAGATCCTTGGGCTTGGGTTACATGGTATAATTTCTTTTATTAAATAATAAAGTATACCAAATTATGTTATTATGGATACAATCATTCCTACACAAAAAGTAAATGGGACCCTATTGTTAACAAATAGTGGCTCAATACTATAAAAAATGGAGATCTTACACTCCCAAAGTACATTTCATGTATTTTCAATAGTTATATATTTTTCGATTGAAAATCTAATTATTAGACCTATTTTAATATTGAACAATTCATAGTTAACATAAGCAAATCTAAGTTATTAAATATGACTGACATAAATACCATAAAGTCTAACTTATGGCACTCATGGTCATTGTTTTGTTATATAGAAGAAACCATCTCCTTTACTACTAACCGCAATAACAATGTATACACTAAAGTATATAATTATATATAAGCATACATAATTCACATTATGTTCACACATTCACAACAAAATTTCAACCCAAAATACGACACCTTGCATGTCTGAAATTCGACACTTCTTTGTCTCATTTTCGACACATACACTTTTTTTTGGCATCAGTGGCGTAACGCCGGATCTTCGACAGTCTACTAATGTGGGTCGAAGATCCGACAGACGATTGTGTCGCGTATTCGACCGTTTGTCCTTTCGAAGTGCCTGCCAAAATTACATAAACTGTCGAAAATTCAGCGTCTATCGACCCTTGCAGCGTCGGCCTTCCGACAGATAGAAGTGTCGGAGAAATGGCGATGCCGCCGGTTTTTAATCCAGACAGTGTTGGAAATTTGACACAATCCGACACTAGTAGAGTCGGCCTTCCGACGTTGTCTGACACTTTAACCGTCGGTCGTTCGACGAGTGGAAGCGTCGGAGTCATGGCACGGCCGTCAGATGGGTTTACCAGAGTGTTGGAAGAACGTCGAAAAAGTGACGTCTGTTGGTGGATTTACAAAAAAAATACAAAGATTTCACTTACGCCCACATGGTTCCATCCTAGAATCTGACCACTGAAGTAAGCCTGGTAGCAAACTAGAGGATTCTATGTCAAGTATATATTTCATCCTTGCACATATAGTTATCACAACTACTTGACTCTTAACTTTACTTTTCGCAAAATAGAAAACCCAATATCCTCAAGAGAAGCATTCTCCTTTCTATTTATGGAATAATGAAGAGAGTAATTACAAGCAAACCCTATACTAGGTCTACAAGTGGACCACTTAACAAGACAAAGTCCAATCTAACCAATCCATGAACACTTTAAGAGAATGTTCCTTAATTAGAGACATTACATGTGCTAAGGGTAGGTGATTACAACACAACTTCTGCCTACACACATCTCCAAGTAACTCAGGTAGTGTGAACCACATGTACAAAGGTCATGTAATCCCATGCCCGCATGTTCCAACTTACCCACTTAGAAATGGCCTATGTGACTTGGCTTTCGAGAGAGTCGGAGAAAGGTTGCTCGCAATCAAGTTTTCCTAGTTGAACACAATGCAATGCTTCTCTGGGTGAGACTATTAGTTGAAAAGTGGAATGAAGCAGTCCCCATACACTGTATGTGTCCCTGACCTCCATTTTGAGGAGACTAAAGTTCTAAAGGGTGGATTTTTATAACATGATTAAGATGAAATGGGTCTAAAGAATTTTGTTTATCCTTCATATGCATTGTGCTAATTGTATAAGTATCTGCATAAGTTTCTCCCTGTATAAGAAAGAGCTCTCATGCAAAGAGTGCTTTACATCCCCAATCTTAATAAGTGATGATGGAGGACACTAAACCTATAGATTCTCTAAATAGAGGGGACCAAAGGAAACAACTCATAAGATAAAAAAAAACAGAAATAAACTTGCTGACCAAGAGGCATTCAATACTTTTAGAATAGTCTAGCTTTGCTCAATGAAGGCATATAGAATAAGATTGAATCCTACAAATACATAACCACTTCATATAGCAAAGAGACAAAGAAACAACAGAGTATGTTACCTTAAATCATTATTAATAATGTACAGTAGATATTTAACTTCACTCTTGCAAATTCCAAACAACCAAGGTAAGCACAGATTTTTCTTGCTAAATGAAGTGGCTAGATAATAGAGGGGTCAAAATTTATAATCATGGTAAAAAACCAATCCTTGGTTGCAAAACAATGCATAAATTTTAAGAGGTAGAAAAAAACTTCTAAAGGATTCAAGAACACAGTACACATTGGGGCCCTGAGATGTCCACTCTGTGGATCAATACATTCATTGTAATACACTAAATAATAAACTCCTTTTCCAATTAAACATAGATTTGAGCGAAAATCCAGCAACAGTTAGCAAGCATAAGATGCCAGTATATTAGATAAGAAAATTAACATACATCACTCATTTTCATTCCATGGTGCTTAGCCTGTTGTTCGACAAAAGGTCAATCAAAGAAATCTCTATTATACATGACATAAATCCCAGGCTTCAATTCTTGCATGTGATTGAACCACCGCCTAAGAAGCTATGTCTAGAAAACATAGCAAACTTCCAAGGGATCAATACTTGTTTTCAGAATTATAGTCTTAGGGTAAACAGTAAATGGAAGATATACCTCATTTGGCACATTTGCTACTTTGAAATTTCCTTCAAATTCTGGTTTTGGAGTGTACTCCAAGGCTTCAATGCCCCACCCCTACACACTCAGGAAACAAACAAAAAGGAATTGGAAAACTAAAGAAGAGCAACGATGTTCATAGCAATCAATGCAACATCAATCTGCAAACAATAAAAATCCCAAAACATAGATGAAAGAAATCCCAAAACAAAGGATAGGCTGACCAATGGGCATAAAACAATGCCAAGTGTTTTTACCTCTTGATTTTTAATAAGATAGCCTTGCCCATCCACCATGTTTGAAATCATCATTATCATGTCATATTCGGCATCAGGGAACTTCAAAGGAAGCTTGGTTGTCTCTATATCAAAAGCACACACACGAACTTCAGCTCGTTGAAGAAGATCTGCCCTATTTTCCAAGGTAACCTTTGAAGAGTCCACTTTAACAGTGTACCATTGTCCACATCTTGCATCTGTAGGATTGTAAAATCCATAAACAAGTAAAGAATGAATGTTAGTTTTTCGGTATATAAAAACTCTTGCTGCAAAGGCTATTGAATGTGGACTTATGATGTAGAGACAAGCCATTATTTCTTCAAAATCATCTTGAAAACATTGAATGTGGACTTATGATGTAGAAACAAGCCATTATTTGTTCAAAAGCATCTTGAAAACATAAAATGAAGACATGAGTGTGTTGCGAAAATAAATGCATCCTGCTACAATTGACCAAGTATTCAAACAATTTATCTCCGAAGCTATCATGCCCAACCATTTATATAAACATGTTATATAACATCTATCATTTACTAATTCAATTCAATTAACTGAGTTCTTTAAAATCCTCAAGCAACATTAAATGACACTCAATTGCTTAATCTAATCAAGGAATTTAAAATATAATGATCTAACATAAATTATGTAAGCAAAAAATTATAATTAGTAAGAATATATCACCTGATAAAACATGGATAGCCAAAAATACTATGTATATAAGGCCATCGATCTAATAAAAACTCCATTTCTTGGCTCTTAACTATGGAAATGTTTATCAATGCTATCTGTAACAAGTTCCAATGGAGGAGTCAAATAGCAATAGTGAAAATTACACAGTAAAAATATAGAAATAGATGTTTTTTAATGTATTCTTCCTTACCATTCATTGAGCTCATCTCTGTGTCGAGAATAATTTAATATTCTCTACTAAACAAGACCAACCACGTGAAGGTGGAAGCTCTTATGGCCCCTCCCCCCCCTCGCATCACTCTCAACTCCCCAAACTCAATGCCTATACTTGCAAATAAAAATTTATTTCACTATTTCACAATGCAAATAACAATGCATCTACAATGCAAATTATTTCACTCAATAGTTGAAAAATGCTTTCAGTAAATCATTCTTTATAACATTCATTAAACCATTCAATCATTCAACAGCTGAAAAAACCATTCATTAATTCATTCATTAAAACATTAATTTAGTCAATGGTAGAAAAAAAATATCAGTAAACAATTCAATAAAGCATTCATTCATAAAACAGAGGAAAAAAGCATTAATTTTTTTTTTTATAAATAAGAATTACTCAAAATTTGTTTAGTCACTTCCGTTTTACTTTTCTTCTCTTTAAATATTTAGTTAGAGTCACATCGTTGGGAATTTGATCATCGATATCCCTACTAGTATGCTTGCAAGGTTGAACTTCAGGCGAGGGGCTGTGAATTTCTACAATAATGTCAAAATCATTCATTAATATATTTATATTTTGATAAATACGAGTAATTCATTAAAAAAACATTACGAATGTGTGTTTTTAGCTGCCATGTGCACATCAACATGTTCAACATTATCTCGTACTGGCCCAACCTGTTCCGTGTTATGATCTGTAGCTACATGCTCTGTAGTTGAATTGTGTAGAATTATAATTAATGTTCATCATCTGCAATGGTCTATAAAAAACAGTAGCACATTAATAAATTCATTACCAGGATGAGAAGCATGATCTTCGTTTGGTTGGTCATGTACTTCATCCTCGACATGAACAGGATCGTTACTTTCCTGCACAAAAGGAATAAATAATTTATGTTAGTTTATTTATAAGGAACAAATTACATGAGCATTAATAAATTATCATTAAAATATACAGTTTTCACATACCTGGGCACCAGATGGATCAGCAGAAGATCGTGCAGTATTCATAGACAAGCTTCTTCGGTGTTCAACAACGGCATCAAAGCCATGTTCAAAGCCAAGCTTCATGTAATCCACACTGGGCAATTCTTTGAACCGATCGGCCTTCATATTTGCATGATGTCATTAATTTTAAATCCTTTTGTCAGAACAAAACAAAAATAATAATCTGTATGATATTTGGATGCAGATTCGGGTTTTGCGATACTTACATATCGGGCCGCCAAGTTGGAGTAACCACCAGGCCCAAGCTTGTGTTGGCCAATTTTTTCAATTCTTGCCTTTGTGGCCTTAGATGTGTCCGAGAGCCTAATTAATTTTTTAAATACATTAGTCTATGTACCAAAATTGATATAAAAACTAGTAATAATAAGGCTTACCACTACATTTTGGAATGAATTGCATACCTCCCTATTCCACCTGGTGGTATCTTTCCTGATTTTCTCAGGTCCTTCTCTTTTCCATCTTCCACCAGGGATTTCCACTCCATAGATGGAATCATTAGAGGGTGCTCATACCTAGGGTTCTTTTCTAGGTGAACCCTATATTGGTCTTGGACAATCTTTAGATGTTTTCCAGCCTTTTGTAGTACCTTCGATGTATCAAAGGTATCTTTTCCGAACAGACTAACCAAGCGATTAGTCAGATCATCTTTTAAAGCTTTTCATTGCTTGTTCCACATTGTGCGGATGGTGGGCTCGAAGATCTCCAAGGCCAAATCATTCATGTGTTTATAAAATATATCATTTCCTGCAAAACATTATTGCCATCACTAGTCAACATTAGAAAATATTATCGGTATATTAGACACAAATTATAAAAAATAAATTGAACAATCTATAATGACCTGGAATCCTCTCTATCTTTATTGGAACCAGTTCTTCCTTCACCAAAAATGTACACTTTATTGAACCAGTGCTAGTCACACGAGAAGATCCAGGAAATGCTTCCACATCTCTATCTAGCCCTGCATCCACCCTTTCTTCTGCAACATTTGTTGTGGGTGGGGCAACATCGGTTGCACCCTCCGCTGCCCTCGGTGGTGTCGCAGAGCGTGTTGCCGATTGTTCAGTGGACAATATGGGAGCAATATGTGGTGTACATGGAGTAGTTTGGTCACTGGGACTAACATTGCCTTGACCACCACTGATAATCTCCATAGCACGCTGTAAATTAAACCCATTGTATTATAAGTTCAACAGCATATAAAATCAAATATTATAAAGTTTTTATAAATGAAGTTACATTTTTATTCGATAACTTACGTCCACTTATTTACGTTGCTGTAACAACAATTGAATCATTTGTTTGAGCCCTTCTGTTAGTGGAACTACCAATGCCAGACGAACCAGTTCCTCATTTTGTTTTTCCCTTGTCCTTTGTAGCACCCTCAACGGGTCTGCAAACTCTTTAATTTCACTATCTCTCATCAACCGAGAGACCTCATTCTGTAAAGAGTTTTGAGACATCGTTTGATAAACGGAATCCACTGTCTGCAATTGAAATATATAAAAATTGCTTAGTCTTTGAAAATATAGTGTGCGCAAATAATTATATTAGGGATTACATCTAGGATTACCTGATGCCTAGCCGAGGGCGTGGCCTGATCAATAGATGGGGATTTACCTCGATCAGCCACCTGCAAAAAAAGTAGAGAACATTATCACAATGAACGCAATATGTATAAGCTAACAAATATAGAACAAAAACAAAAATAAACACTATGCTACATGTTTTATATGTGTACATTTTTGAAGTATTTATAATGTGGAATTACATTTAGGTTAAATGGTTGCCTCGAGTCTCCAGTCGTCTGATCAATAGCTGGGGAGTTTCCTCGGTCAATCTGCAAAAAAGGTAGACAACATTACCATCATGAACGCAACCATAAAAATGAAAGAATACATAACAAAATAAACATAATGCGTCACGATAGACATGTTTACGATTTTAAAGTATTTGAAATTGAGAATTACATTCATGTTTGGCTGTTTCCTTGATGCTGTAGTCAGTTGATCAATAGCCGGTCGGCTTCCCTGATCAACACTCTGCATGGAAAATCGATAATATTATATAAACGAACCTAATATACTAATGAAAATACATAACAACGTATCTGTATGCCCATCCTAAAATTTAATATTACATTGGCAATATCGATGTATACTTGCTGCCTTGACTCGGGTCGACAAACATCTACGGAGATGGAGGTGCCCCTGAGAGAACCCTGCATCAAAAACACACTAAAAGTTACATAAGGATACATGAAAAGTAGATAATTTCAATTATATGCTAACAAAAATTGCTATAGATGTTAAAATAATTAATAAAAGGGTGGTTAAATTGTTTGTTGTACCACAACCATACTAGCATTGTTTGTATCTACATGATTCAAATTGTAATCAATAAGCAGTTCTTCGCCAATAGCTATTGATTTAATTGCACATACAAAGACATAGTTTCCTTCACGCGACTCGAATATGCAGTTGGGTTGCTTTAATGTAGACCCTGGTTGTGTACTGTTTATAAACCCCGCAATATTATCGGTTGTTTTTGGCCTTCCGTCCGTGTACATCGTTGCTCCTTTATTTTGAGCTTTGTATTTCAGTTGTATATAATTTGCTGACAACCCATATCTACGCATACTTCATGTATATTGGACCAGGTGCATCCAATCACTGTAGTTGTAACAGGGTCCAACATACTCCATCAGTTCTGTACATCTATCATATCCAACCTTTATGCCGTCCATGCGAAACAAGCCCAATCCATGCAATGAGGACGGTGCAATTCTATATATCCTCTCATTCACACAAAAATCAGTGTTTACTTTAGGAATATTGCTAGGCACCCATTGTTTGACTAGGTGTTGGTACCTTAAGGGCACGTCAATGTCTCCCATTGTCTCATCATCATAGGAACATGACCCCCCTCCTTGGAGAAAAAAATTCATGTGTTTGTCGAATTTTCTTCTGATCTTCTGACATCTAGTTGATCTAGCCCATGTAGACC
Organism: Pseudotsuga menziesii; assembly: GCA_001517045.1. Taxonomy (NCBI): domain Eukaryota; kingdom Viridiplantae; phylum Streptophyta; class Pinopsida; order Pinales; family Pinaceae; genus Pseudotsuga; species Pseudotsuga menziesii. The sequence goes on from LPNX010171490.1 coordinate 85,486, forward strand.
TACTAGATGTCTCACTTTCCTCTAGCTTTCCCAAACTCCCTTCACTGGAGGAAGACAGATCTGACAAATACCTGTTTGGTTCTACCTACACCATGGCCAAATTTTTTTTTGGCATAAGCATCGCAAAATACCAGCAAAAAAACGTGGAAAGACTTATAAGAAAAAAACACTTGGAAAGACTTGTAATCCAATAACTTGTTAAAGAGAAAGCTTTTCAAGAATGAGTTTGGTTAATAGGTGTGGGAATTTGGTAGCCCTAAAAATTCTAATGTATGCCCATCTTTTGGTTACATACAAGTCTCCATTCTAACTTATTGCTTGCATTGCCTTTTGCTAACATGAATTGGGCAGGCTTCATAAGCTTCAAATGTTTGCTTGTGGCCATTGTACTTTAGCCTTTCAACGTTGTCAAGCTTGAGACGATATGTTATGCATATGCATCACATATAACACTGCAATTTATGCCAATATATGTCTATACAAAACCTGGAGGTTCTCCTTCAATGGACTATCTCGTTCAAAGAACATATCTCCTTTAAGTGGTTTTTAGTTTTCCCATGAATGATTTTGTGATGTTGTAGATGATTTTAGTTTTAGAGTGGATGTTTTAACCTCTCTGCTACTCTGAAGTGCATAAGCTAGCACTTCAGAGGCATATTTCCCAGTGGTGGTGAAGAGCAGACATTTCTAGATCTAGCTACTTGGCACGTTAAATACATTTATATCAGTCTGTAATATTTGCTGATTTATTCCTTTTCGCTTGTCTTGATGATGCTTGTTTTCCCATATTAATTCTCAACCCTAAGGCAATGCTAACTTGTTTTCCCATACTAATTTGCAACCCTAAGGTAACCCTAATGAATACAATTGATCAGCTTCATAGGAATATTGGACAAACATTCAAAGGTAACACCTCTCATCTAGGAATCTTGACTACATCCACATCACTAACCTTCAACAGAATGAGAATTCAAGTCTAATATTGAAGTAGCTAATACAAATAAGCAATAAATAAGAGAGATCATTAATATGAGGGCATCATCCACCTCAATCATCCAAAGGATTTCAATAGCAACAACACATAAAAGACTCAAGTGCTAAGGGCTAGAAAAGCTGGAAAGTGCCCTGATCAGTACATTCACCATCAGTGAATTCAGTAAACTGAAAATGGCCTGAGGCCAAGGTTAATGCTTCTTTGGATAAGCTATTAGCCTTAGTATTGTGTTCTCTGAATATGTGAACTACTTTTAGCTGGATGAAGTAAGGTTCCATATCACGGATACGTTGACACCAACCATCAAGTGCAAGTAAAATTAGTGATGATCTTCTATTGAACCAATTAATGATGGTTGTGGAGTCACCATGAATGTGCAGAGTGGAAAGGACCATGGATTTAGCACAATAAAGGAGAGTCCATAAAGCAAGTAGTTCAAATCTGGTGTTTGTACTCAGACCAACACCCAATTTGAAGCAAAAAATAGTGGTCCTGGGTGATCAAAATATGAACATAATGGTGACGACTCGAAATATAAAATAGCTAATAAGTGTTGGCTAATAATGGTGATGACTCTTGGTATTATGTTTCATTAAGTTGTAACATGGAAAACTTGTGAAACAAAGTGCCAAGAATCGTCACCTTTATCAAAATAGTTTATTAGGTAAAATTATCATCCAGTTTTTTTTATCCGATATCCGCTTCAATGAAAATCCCCATCGTTTTCTCGATGTCACTAAGTGAGGCCAAGTTTCAGAATTCCCATGGTAGTCCTGGTAGGCGAACCCAAACTAGAGTTCCCGTTCGAGATTCCATCCAATTGTTCGGCGGCTTCTCCTATGGGTGCTTCCTATGACACTAAAGGTTCTGCAACTGTGCTCGGAGGTTGGCTAGAGTGGAATAATGAGTATGGGCCTCCTCCTAAGGCCGGGTTTAATGGTCGTGCTGTGAACACACCTAGCAGCTCTTCATTTGGCGGAGAAACCAGAACCCTACTCTCGGTTCCAGCTGTCAAATTTTCCAGCGTGTTCTGCACTGTGTCCAGGGATGATATACCGGTAATTTCTGGTGAGACGAAGATGTTGAGCTCTTGCTGCCATGGGTCAACAAATTTGTCTACCATGTCTACCGAACCTACTCCCAAATTCACAAAAACCTCCAAATACACTTGTCATTTTTTATTATGTATTATTATATATTATATGTATTTTATTATTATTTTATATTATATGTATTTTATTTTTATTATATGTTATTTTAATTTATATAAATTGCCATAATAGTATTAGGATATTTTTATTAAGCATTAGTTTCGAACTAATGCAATGATTAGTTTCGAACTAATCATTGCTGCTACTATTACTCACTAGCAGTTTTAAACTAATTTATGTTGTTGTTGCTACTCACTCAAAATGTTGTTATTACTTGCTAAAACTAGTGTTGTTACTTGTTGATATTGTTGTTGTTACTTGTTGAAACTGTTGTTATTACTCACCAAGAGTCTTGAAATTGTTTATTTTATTGTTGTTACATGTCTGTAATTGTTATTGCTACGAGCGCTAGTAGTTTCTTGACTAAGTATTTGTCTAAGTAAATTATGGATCTCATTAGAGGGTCATACTTCTGCTACTTCCGCTAAGTTTCAGTTGATAAATTATGATGATTTTCTAAAGAAGAACACAAGGGATCAAATTTAACTCGAGGGATACCCAAAGCTTAGCTGTCAGAGAAATATGAAAATTTTTTATTTGCCATAAGGAATTCTTTTACATGTGAAGGAATATTTGACACAGCGTATCAATTTCACTTCAAATTGTTGTTACATTTCATTGAAAAAACATTTTTAGACATCCCTTTTGATTTGTACAAAAGTCTAGGAAAGATGGCACATAGGTGCTACAAAAATTCTGGAAATGCAGTTTTGCAGCACTAAAGGCCAAAATTGAATAGGGGACATTGCAAAAGTTTCCAATTTTTCTCTAGCTCAACTAATAGGTCAAAGAATGACTTTTATATGGATAGATTTTTACCAAATCAGTATGAGAATCGTGTTTGTAAATATTTTTCTTTCAAAGTAACTAAGGGGTTTAATTTAGGGTTGAGTTCTAAAAGTTAGGGGAATAGTTAATGTATGTTATTTTGTAACTATTCCTAACATACACAACCTTGAAAGGAAACATCTCGATGGAATAATGATAAGTCTTATAAACAAATTACAATTAAATGTAAATAATTTTTCCAACTATTAAAGACACCATCCACATCTTTCTTTTGATAGATTTAATACAAACAATTTATTACTATGAATACAGTAATAAAAATCTCCTAACCAAATACTATACTTTTATTTTTATAATAAATTGCTATTGGATTCATTATTGTTTTTCATAACTTAAATTTAAAACCCATTACTCATTATAAGCCAGTCCAATGGCTCTATATCCTTAAGGAGTCTAATATGATCTCAAATAATTAATTCATAGTTGGAAAATAATTAGTTCACACTTGAAAACTAAGGACTTATTCCTAAATCATATATTTTGTGAGATATAGTTCATGTGGATAGAGTTCTTGAACTCTCTCCTCATGGACAATTTTTGTTTGATGATGATATTAACAGGACTTTGGGCACGCATCCTAGTTTGTCACCCCAATTTTCCTAACCCCAATTCTTGAGGGTTTTGGCATTGAATTGTCAACCTTAGACCCTTCCTGTAATGGTTGTCTCTGTTGTATTCTCCAACTTGTTAAGGTGTATAACTACACCAACTAAGAAATGGTTTGCTTTGCCTTGGCTTTTTAAAAGTCGCTACTTATTTCAACTTCTTTGTTCCCAAACTTTTGTCCCTGAACTAGTGTGTTTTTCAAGGTCTTGGCTTTGAGAGGATCTGTTCCCTATGGTATATTTTTTATTTATCCAAGGTCGTTCCCTAGATATGGTACCGCTCTCTGCCTTAAGACCTGCTCTTTATTGGCACCGCCAGAACGGGTACCCTGTGGTGGGGCGGGTGATTGGCACCCCCTTATTATTTTATTTATTACTTTCCTTTCCTGCCTAATGACTTTCCTGAGATGGAAACATGAAAGTCAACCCCTACCCCTTATTTCTCTTTCCTTCTAAAAGATTAAGGACTTCTATTTCTTATTGTATCTGACCTTACAGGTTGAATATGAGGATGAACTGGTCTGGTGAATTAATACCTCCTTGTGAAGTAAGACCTCCTCATCGTGGAAGTTTTTATTCCCTTATTAGTCCCATAATATAGTCTGACCTTCCTTACCTTAAGAGGGGTTTTACTAGTTGTAGTCAAGGGCCCCAATTTCCTAGTTCTATTTTAATTGTTCGATAGGTCTGGATAATCAGTCTCTTCGAAGTACTTCTTTGATCAAGCCTGTCTGTGCAAAACTAGAGAAATTGCGTAATTACATCTATAGATGCGCTACAAAATGAATGATCACTATAATAGTGACTCACAGATACGAGAGGGGGTGAGGCGCGAAGCCCTATTCTAAGTTCATGACCCAAACAACAAGTTTCTCATTTGTAAGGTAAGAAGGTTTGTAAATTGAATCCCTGAATAACCCACTAAATGAGGAAGGGTCTGTCTGCATTCAAGCTTGTCCCACAAAGGAGCAAACATCACAGCGTGCAAAAAAAACCCTTGTCACAGGATGCCCAAAAACCATTGTCATAGCATGCCCAAAAAAAGGAGGTCATGATGCTTACCCATTGAGCCACGAGCTCCAAATCCAAAATTGGAACTCCAAAACGTGAATCGTGTGCTCCAAATTTGTACCGTTAGCTCCAATTCTCAAGCGTGAGCTCCAATTATCAATGGTGAGCTCCAATTTTGAACCCTGTGCTCCAGCGGAGCTCCTCCCAAATTCACAAAAACCTCCAAATTGAACTGAACTGTCCAAAACGAGTCGCGGTAATGTCCAAATACACTTGTCATTTGTTATTATATATTATTATATATTATATGTTTTTTATTTTTATTATATATTATTTTATATTATATGTATTTTATTTTTATTATATGTTATTTTATATTATATAAATTGCCATAATAGTATTAGGATATTTTTATTATATCCTAACTTGAATAAAGAAGCTTCACATTAATGAGGGAAGAACCATCTACATAACGACACATCCCTATCTTGGATAAATGAAAATATATCTTTGAAGGATGATTGAAAAGTTGAGCATCTGAGCATGTGAGCATGGTGATGATGATTATGATGATGATGTTGATGATGATGATTATGATTATGATGTTCATGTCGATGATGAGAATGATGACGATGTTGTTGATGATGATGATGATGTTGTTGATGATGATGATGATGTTGATGACGACGATGCCAATGATGATGATGATGATCCTGATGATGATGATAATGATTGTGATGACAATAATGATGATGATCTTGATGATGATGATGATGCTGATGAAGACGATGATTATGATTATGACGATGATCATGATTATGATGATGATGATGATTATGTTGATGATGATCATCTTGATGATGATGATGATGATGATGATTATCATCATCACGAGGATGACGACGACGATGATGATGATGATGATGAAGATGATGATGATGTTGATCGTGACAATGATGATGATGATGATGATGATGATGAAGATGATGATGGTGGTGGTGATGATGATGATGATGACGATGATGGTGATTAAGTTGATGATGATGATGTTGATGATGATGGTGATGATTATGATGTTGATGAAGATGATGATGGTGATGATGATGGTGACCATGATGGTGATGATGATGATGATGATGAATATGATGATGGTGGTGATGATGATGATGATTATGATGATGGTGATGATTATGATGCTGATGAAGATGATGACAATGATGATGATGATGATGATGATTATGATGCTGATGAAGACGATGATTATGATTATGACGATGATCTTGATTATGATGATGATCATGATTATGTTGATGATGATCATCTTGATGATGATGATGATGATTATCATCATCATGAGGATGGCGATGATGATGATGACGATGATGATGAATATGATGATGATGTTGATCGTGACAACGATGATGATGATGATGATGATGATGAAGATGATGATGGTGGTGATGATGATGATGACAACGACGATGATGGTGATGAAGTTGATGATGATGATGTTGATGATGATGGTGATGATTATGATGTTGATGAAGACGATGATGGTGATGATGATGGTGATGATTATGATGTTGATGAAGACGATGATGGTGATGATGATGGTGACCATGATGGTGATGATGATGATGATGATGATGACGATGATGGTGATGAAGTTGATGATGATGATGTTGATGCTGATGGTGATGATTATGATGTTGATGCCGATGATGACAATGATGATGTCAACGATGAAAATGATGATGCTGATGATGATGACAATGATTATGATGCTGATGAAGATGATGACAATGATGATGATGATGATGACAATGATGATGTCAACGATGACAATGATGATGATGATGATGACGACGATGATTATGATGCTGATGAAGACGATGATTATGATTATGATGATGATCATGATTATGATGATGATGATGATGATGATTATCATCATCATGAGGATGATGATGATGATGATGATGTTGATGATGAGTATCATCATCATGAGGAAGACGGTGATGATGATGACGATGATGATGAAGATGATGCGCCATCTGTATCATCCATGTCATCATCTGTATCATCATATGCATAGTCAACATTGTAAGGATTGGCCATATCATCATCATCATCATCATCAGTTACGCTCATCGTGTCATCGTCGAAATAATCTTCATTGGCATTGTCTGCTACATCATCTGATTCAACTATTCCTTAGACATCTTCTGTTGGATCATCATCGTCAGCTAACTCAATTTGATCATGCTCTTCATCATCATATTCTTCTTCCAAAGAACCCTCTTCATTACCATAATCTAAGTTATACTTTACCGGCCTTCCCCTTGGATCATGTCTCACAACAAACGACCAGCCCGCTTTACCTGGAACCTCTGAGTAAAATACTTGTTCACATTGGATTGGAAGAACACAGGGCTCTGTTCCTAGCTCAAACAACCTTGTGTTTACCATGGTAAATCCATTATCATGTTCAATAATAGTTCTATCGGGATCACGTTGATTCAATTGTAACCTATACCATTTGACAACGAATAGAACTACCTTAAAGGATTTAAAGTCACACTGTATAATATCTTCCAAATACCAATAGTATCAATTTTCTGAGACTTTTGGATGTCTGTCAGTTCTAGATGAAACATTGGTAACCTCCAAGACAACCGAAACCCCAGAATCTGATGTTTTCTTTGTTTCATCTAGTTTTTTGATCTGATATCTACCTCCATTGTAGACCATATCCTTATGGTGTTTTACCTGCAATAAGAAATACACAAAAAAATTACACAACCAATCAGTCCTTATGCAACAATACATGGAAAAAAAGAACATGTACATCAATAAGTAATTTGCAAAATAAAAGATTTATAGGGATATTTGATTAGTTATATACTTGCCATTTTCTCTTTTACACCATGTGCCAAATTGATTTCCCTTTCTGTTAGATTGTTATCTCCATTGCGTTGTGCTTCTCTTACCAATGAAGCCACACCTTCCCATGATATTCCATGACCCGATTGTGCACATCGTTCAATATATACCTTCATCCAGTCAATATTGTTTGCGATGTATAAATGAATTGCATCCCATTCTCAACCAACTGTTTAATGACAATAACCATTAAAATCAAAGAAAGGTGTAAATCTCCTGAACAAAGATGTATATGCTCTTAATTGAAGCAATTATGACTAGAAAATACAATTAGAATATGAAGGATATAATAAAAATCCACTAGCTAATAATTACCTTTCAGCTTCCTCAATATACCTTTCCCCTTCAGTTGCTCCCCTTCAAATTTGTTATTGGAGTCTGGATCACAAATGCGCTGTAAATTGAGCTTTGACGATAAAATAGGAAGATATTCACTAACATATAACATGTTTTGGTATACTGTATATCTTTCCATCATAGAACCCTCTGGATGTGCTAGTTGTCTCACCAAACCCTTCATAAATTTCAAGTGCCTCTCAACCATCCACATGGACCTTGAGTGCACAGTTCCACACAACTCAATCTCCTCAACTTGGTGTATGATGTAGTGTTCCTGTGCATTGAAAAATGCTGATGGTAGATGCTTCTACATTTCACACATGAGACGAGGAATTTCTCTCCTCCAATACTTTATATCTTCTTTATGGATTTCTTTATATGTCAACCACCTACAAGTGATGCAAACCAATAACGATATTTAATAAAAATAAACATTAAATTACAATATATGCTGAAATAGTGCACAAAAAAAACAAATATAAATTATTATACCGAGAATTAAAGAAACACTAAGCACATGCAAATAATCGCTAGTTACCTCATGTATTTACCAAGATTATATATAACTTGTTTGACATTGTTGTCAAAGTTGTCCGGGAGAGAGAGAGAGGTAGAACATACTGTATCAATATATAACCACACCATTTATTAAAAAAAGAGTATACAGACAAGAAAAAATTATATGGACATAACAATAATAATTACCTTGATGAAGACATGCCAATCATGTGTTTTGACCCCCGCAAAATCACTTTTTTTAGTTATGATATTCTTCAAGTTTGCACAAAAACCGGTGGGAAATTTAATTTTCCGCATTACTTCTTTGACAACATTGCTTTGTTGCTCCGTAAACACCCATGGAATTGAGTTTATATTAACTTGTTCTCCGTTGGTATGAAATTGGATGACGTCTTTCATTGCATGGTTGCTTTCCTGAATGTCTTTGCACACTTTCACAACTTTATCTTTCTCCCTCCTTAGCTCTAGTAGTTTCCATAAGGTTTCAGTAACATTCTTTCCAATATGCATTGTATCAAACAAATAAGCAATTTGTAGGTGCTCATAGTAGGGCAACCTGCTGAATTGAATAGGATAACTTTTCATTCCTCATGGAAGACCATTAATTCCTTCATGATCACAATGGACATCATGAATATTAGTTTATAATTAATAAATTACATCATATATCAAATATGGCCACTACAACAAACAACTCACAATAAAAATTAAAATACATAAAAATTCATATATGATGATCCATACGTACCATGATGATGATTTCTATTGTATTGCATCTTCCAAAGGTGAGGTGTCATTCTCTGTGGTTTTAATGCAGTCTCCTGCTTCCCATTGAAAATATTTCTTTCAGTTGTTCTATACCTGTGATTCTTAGAGAGGAAATGCCTATACTCATCAAACACCTCCTTTCTTAAGCTTTTTGAACGATGAGATTTTATCTTAGGACCACAAACTGGACATGCAAATTTACCCTTTGTCTGAAGACCTACAATATTTACATATGGAATATCTATGTCAAATATCTATGTCAAATATATTCTAACTACTCCATATCATTAAATGCAATAAAGTGGAACTTAAAATTACAAACCACAAAATGAAGTTAACCCAAGGGCATCGTGTATTGTCCATACAACCATTGCATGAAATTGAAATTTCCTTTGTCGTATTGGTCTAGATACGTCATACATAGTTATGCCATTCCATAAATTTAGTAGCTCATCTATAAGAGGTTCGATGTATACATTCATATCTTTGAATTGGAACTTACCTGATTCATAATTTGAAGAACATATAAAATATATCATTATGAGAACCATTAAGATATATAAACCATGCCGTAGAGTAAAATAATAGATATATATATGAAATTAAGATACATATTACGACAAATGAGATGCCACAACTAGATTATAAATAAAACAGTTTTCGTCAATAAAACCTGGAATAATCATCGACAACATTATGTGCTCCCTTTTTATTAACAACCATGGAGGAATGTTATTGTGATAAGAAAAATAGGCCACACCATGTAAATGGATTTCATATGTACAAATGGATTAACACCATCTGCTGCCAAAGAAATCCTAAGATTACGTGGTTCTTCTTTAAAGTGAGGCCACTTTTCCTCAATATCTCTAAAAGCAGTACCATCTGCAGGAATTCGGATAACATCATCTTGACTTCTGTTCCCGACATGGTAATCCATAAATTGCACTATGTTTTTGCACCTGAACAGTCGTTGCAAACGTGGAATGATGGGAATATAACGAAGAACCATCTAAGTTACCTTTTTTGTTCCTTTATCGGTACGATATCTACTTACATGGCATTCCGTACATTCTATTGCAAATTCATGTTGATTATAATATATAACATGGTCATCGGGGCATGCATGAATTGCTTCATAATGCATTCCAATCTCTTTCATGATGGAAGATAAATCTCAATATGTGCGAGGTAAAATATTTGATGGTGGTAACAAAAATTCAGCTATCAAGCTACAAAAAAAATAATAATAATGTAATAAATAAATAATATTAACGAAACACGCTTCATCCGTACGATGATCAATAATGAGTTAACAATACAATTATTAGACGAATACAAATAAACTTTATCATGATCATATAATTATTAGATACCTTAGCATATGTGTGATTGCAATGTTTGAAAGACCATTCATAACCTTCAAGTTCATTATCAATAATATAGTAGATAGAATATTTGTTTTGGAGCCTTCATAAAGGGGTTATTATGCCTTATCGAGAAGATGTATATCGTGAACATCATCAAAGTCATCATCATTTTCATTATCAACATCATCTTCATCCATTCTAACGTTAAATTAATCATGGATCAATGTATTTGTACCATCATCTTCAATTACATCATCGACATGATCATCTTGTTCAATATGATCATTCATTTGTTCTCCATTAAACATACATGCTCCATGATCCTGATCCTGAACTTGTTCTGAAAGCACTTCCTCTGGAGGACATGTTATAGGGTGTCTTTCCTTTAATATAAATACATGGAAAAATCAATGGATTTACATTAATATATGAAAAAAATAATACATATAATTACCAAAAAAACCGAATATAATAATGTTTATAATGCTAAACCTACAAATGGACGATATTCGTTCCCCCCATTAGCGTGTCCATGTTCCCTGCAGTGTTTTGTGGTTTTTTGAGATCAATATTCTTCTCCTCTTAAATCCCTTGCATTGAGTACATGGACAATAACATTTTCCATCACCCCTTCGTTTCGCTACATCCCACAGTCTAGCAAGCAATTGTCAGTTGTCTTCATTTGGATCTGGAATATTTAATCTATTTAACATTTTGTCATAAACTTCGTTAATGAATATAACCGGTTGTCTTAAAAAATCAAGTTCCACGCATCAACCACACATCAAGGTTTTGTCAAACGGAGAGAAGTCGAAGAATAAAAAATTCCTGGCAAACTGTCTATTGATGAAAAAAAAATTCCCACAACCGCCCGTTGAAGAATAAAACTATTCCTGAAAACGTTCGTCGAGGACCAAATAATTTTGGCAATCATCCGTCACTTCTACAACAAACATGTTGAAATGTTTAAAACAATTTGTATTTATACTGGACATGCGTCGGATATTCGATGCCTTGAACATAGTTACCGTTGAAAGTATGGGACCATAAAATTTAAAATCATGTAAACCTTAATTTTTTTTATAAAAAAATCTATACTGACCATCGGATATTCGATGCGTATGGGTTGGATAACCAACTTTTTTGGTTCATAGATGTCGAAGATCCGACACAAAAATGTCGGATAACCACCAGTATAAGAGTCAGAATTCCGACGTCGTTCTGACACGGAAGTGTCGGATAACCGCCACTACAAGAGTCGAAATTCCGACGACCAAGTGTCGGATAATCGATGGAGCTATAAATATTTTGTTGTCAGTATTCTTTTGATTGATTGCTATCTAACACATCCGTGCGAAATTTCGGATGACGTCGGATTCTGTCGTCAGACTTCGGGTTCAAATCCTGTTGTGATTTATTCTTACACTTTCCATATATGAGTATTCATGTATGCATATTTGAGACATTAATCAACCTTTCATCAACTCAATCCATGTCAATGCATTAAAAGGTTTCTTTAGTAAAATAGGTAACTTCTAACCCTTAATATTATAATCATATGCAAATAAATTAGTCACAAGATGATCCATCACATGTAATGGTCCCTCTTAAGCACGCTTGTGGGAGATGCAGTATGGGTCTCCAGAGTTGGATGCTGAGAGAAAAACAAGGTTAGATAACTATAATATTTGTGATGATGAAAGAAACATTAACTTATAAAAACATGTACAGGTGTAAAAAAGGTTTCACTATACTGTCTTCCAAGAATTGATCTAATTTTCCACCATTGGAATAGACTCCCTGCAGACAACCTTGTCAACCTTGTTAATTCATTATAAACGATGTACTATAAAACAATTACTATCTTTAACATCGTAAGCTATATAATAAACATATAACTAATGTATTTATAAAGCAATTACTACCTTTAACAACATAAGTTACATAATAAGCTTATAACCGATGTGCTATAAAGCAATTACTATCTTTAACAACATAAGCTACATAATAAGCTTGGAAGACTGATAAATTATTATCCATCCTCAAGAGTTAGTCATTATAGGTTCCAACTCTAATCTACAAGGCTTAAGCAACTGAAAGCATGACTATGACTTTCCTCCCAACCATTGGCTCTACTTGGAGTAGGTTCTTCTGCCTAGAGCCACCCCACCCCCGAGCTGGGTGATGGATCCACTAAGGTAAGTTTATAACATGAGACACTCTTCGAGGATCAAGGTGACTTTTTTATCAAACATACAGCCTATCCCAAATCAATCTAGGCATAATGTTATTTATTAAAATCCTTTTAATAACCCAACCACAAAGAAAGATGTACGGTGGATCTTTGATTTAAGATCACAAATATAGATAGATAAACTGCATAAAACCCATACAATTTGATCCTTCCCAAATCTATAAGTACATAACGTGCATGTCCTCAACCAGATCTCAGAGTAGAATACAGTTGATAAGCATGAATATGAGTACACAAACCTAGATCGAAAACACTGACAATGACTAAAGCATAGTGTGTGGTTAAAACACCTAAAAATAGATGTGGATCTCTCAAATATGCTAGATTAAAGTGTCAATAAAAAAACAAGGCATTTACTTATATACATAGATCTTTATCAGATCTTCTAGGTCATACATCAAATAAAAAGGCAAACACAATAAATTGTATCCAACAAATAAAAACTACAATGCAACTATTGAAATTGTATCTAATACTTGTAATCGAAACTCATACGACCGTTCAAATGTAGATAAAGACATATACATCCAGAGTAAACATGTATCCATACCTTCTATATTAATCTTATATTGTAATATATATATATACACACACGATAGATCACCAGTTAAAAAAAGGGTTTATAAATAGATCACAATAAAGAGCTCACAATAAGCTCCAGATTCGCTTATCTCTCCACACATGCAGATTTAGTTTACAAAGATCGGGATCTATTGACCATAAGGTCTATTCAAGCAGCTTGAAATCCAACGAGCATCAAGCCTGCTGCCATGGCATTAAATAAATTACAACAGGTTGAATATTGCTCACCCAAGTTTAGCTAAGCTTATTTCCGACCTTATGTTTCGAAATCCTTGACTTGGAGAATCCAATGAGATATGATGTTACTTTATAATAATGGATGTCAACTCAACTTGCATGCTCATAAGTAGTCACTTCATGAGAAGTGACTTTAGCAGCTTGAAATCCAACGAGCATCAAGCCTACTGCCACGGCATTAAATAAAATACAACAGGTTGAATATTGCTCACCCAAGTTTAGCTAAGCTTATTTCCGACCTTATGTTTCGAAATCCTTGACTTGGAG
>LPNX010171490.1:103719-121568 GCA_001517045.1 Pseudotsuga menziesii
ATATTTTCGATTGAAAATCTAATTATTAGACCTACTTTAATGTTGAACAATTCATAGTTAACATAAGCAAATCTAAGTTATTAAATATGACTGACATAAATACCATAAAGTCTAACTTATGGCACTCATGGTCATTGTTTTGTTATATACAAGAAACCATCTCCTTTACTACTAACCGCAATAACAATGTATACACTAAAGTATATAATTATATATAAGCATACATAATTCACATTATGTTCACACATTCACAACAGAATTTCAACCCAAAATCCAACACCTTGCATGTCTGAAATTCGACAATTCTCTGTCTCATTTTCGACACATACACTTTTTTTTGGCGTCAGTGGCGTAACGTCGGATCTTCAACAGTCTAATAATGTCGGTCGAAGATCTGACAGACCATTGTGTCGCGTATTCGACCGTTTGTCCTTTTGAAGTGCCTACCAAAATTGCATAAACCATCGGAAATCCGATGTTTGCCGAACCTTGCAGCGTCGGCCTTCCGTCGGATAGAAGTGTCAGAGAAATGGTGGTGCCACCGGTTTTTAATTCAGACAGTGTCAAAAATATGACGCATTCCGACACTAGTAGAGTTGGCCTTCTGACACTTTAACCGTCGGTCGTCCGACGAGCAGAAGCGTCGGAGTCATGGCATAATCGTTGGATGGGTTTACTGGAGTTTTGGAAGAACGTCGGAAAAGGGACATCTGTTGATGGATTTTAAAAAAAAATCCAAATATTTCACTTATGCCCACATGGTTCCAACTTAGAATCTGACCACTGAAGGAAGCCTGGTAGCGAACTAGAGGATTCTATGTCAAGTATATATTTCATCCTTGCACATATAGTTATCACAACTACTTTACTCTTAACTTTACTTTTCACAAAATAGAAAACCCAATATCCTCAAGAGAAGCACCCTCCTTTCTATTTATGGAATAAGGAAGAGAGTAATTACAAGCAAACCCTGTACTAGGTCTACAAGTGGACCACTTAACAAGACAAAGTCCAATCTAACCAATCCATGAACACTTTAAGAGAATGTTCCTTAACTAGAGACATTACATGTGCTAAGGGTAGGTGATTACAACACAACTTCTGCCTACACACTTCTCCAAGTAACTCAGGTAGTGTGAACCACATGTACAAAGGTCACGTAATCCCATGCCCGCATGTTCCAACTTACCCACTTAAAAATGGCCTATGTGACTTGGCTTTCGAGAGAGTCGGAGAAAGGTTGCTTGCAATCAAGTTTTCCTAGTTGAACATAATGCAGTGCTTCTCTGGGTGAGACTATTAGTTGGAAAGTGGAATGAAGCAGTCCCCATACACTGTCTGTGTCCCTGACCTCCATTTTGAGGAGACTAAAGTTCTAAAGGGTGGCTTTTTATAACATGATTAAGATGAAATGGGTCTAAAGAATTTTGTTTATCCTTCATATGCATTGTGCTAATTGTATAAGTATATGCATAAGTTTCTCCCTGTATAAGAAAGAGCTCTCATGCAAAGAGTGCTTTACATCCCCAATCTTAATAAGTGATGATGGAGGACACTGAACCTATAGAGTCTCTAAACAGAGGGGACCAAAGGAAATAGCTAAGATAAAAAAAATAACAGAAATAAACTTGCTGACCAAGAGGCATTCAATACTTTTAGAATAGTCTAGCTTTACTCAAGGAAGGGATACAGAATAGGATTGAATCCTACAAATACATAACCACTTCATATAGCAAAGAGACAAAGAAACAACATAGTATGTTACCTTAAATCATTATTAATAATGTACAGTAGATATTTAACTTCACTCTTGCAAATTCCAAACAACCAAGGTAAGCACAGATTGTTCTTGCTAAATGAAGTGGCTAGATAATAGAGGGGTCAAAATTTATAATGATGGTTAAAAACCTATCCTTGGTTGCAAAACAATGCAGGAATTTTAAGAGGTAGAGAACAAATTCTAAATGATTCAAGAACACAGTATACATTGGGGCCCTGAGATGTCCACTCTGTGGATCAATACATTCATTGTAATACACTAAATAATAAACTCCTTTTTCCAATTAAACATAGAATTGAGCGAAAATCTAGCAACAGTTAGCAAGCATAAGATGCAAGTATATTAGATAAGAAAATTAACATACATCACTCATTTTCATTCCATGGTTCTTAGCCTATTGTTCGACGAAAGGTCAATCAAAGAAATCTCCATTGTACGTGACATAAATCCTAGGCATCAATTCTTGCATGTGATTGAACCACCACCTAAGAAGCTCTGTCTAGAAAACATAGAAAACTTCCAGGGGATCAATACTTGTTTTCAGAATTATAGTCTTAGGGTAAACAGTAAATGGCAGATATACCTCATTTGGCACATTTGCTACTTTGAAATTTCCTTCAAATTCTGGTTTTGGAGTGTACTCCAAGTCTTCAATGCCCCACCCCTACACACTCAGGAAAAAAACGAAAAGGAATTGGAAAACTAAAGAAGAGCAACGATGTTCATAACAATCAATGGAACATCAATCCGCAAACAATAAAAATCCCAAAACATAGATGAAAGAAATCCCAAAACAAAGGATAGGCTGACCAACGGGCATAAAACAATGCCAAGTGTTTTTACCTCTTGATTTTTAATAAGATAGCCTTGCCCATCCACCATGTGTGAAATCATCATTATCATGTCATATTCGGCATTAGGGAACTTCAAAGGAAGCTTGGTTGTCTCTATATCAAAAGCACACACACAAACTTCAGCTCGTTGAAGAAGATCTGCCCTATTTTCCAAGGTAACCTTTGAAGAGTCCATTTTAACAATGTACCATTGTCCACATCTTGCATTTGCAGGATTGCAAAATCCATAAACAAGTAAAGAATGAATGTTAGTTTTTCGGTATATAAAAACTCTTACTGCAAAGGCTATTGAATGTGGATTTATGATGTAGAGACAAGCCATTCTTTGTTCAAAAGCATCTTGAAAACATTGAATGTGGACTTATGATGTAGAAACAAGCCATTATTTGTTCAAAATCATCTTGAAAACATAAAATGAAGACATGAGTGTGTTGCGAAAATAAATGCATCCTGCTACAATTGACCAAGTATTCAAACAATTTATCTCCGAAGCTATCATGCCCAACCATTTATATAAACATGTTATATAACATCTATCATTTACTAATTCAATTCAAGTAACTGAGTTCTTTAAAATCCTCAAGCAACAGTAACTGATTTCTTTAAAATTCTCAAGAAACATTAAATGACACTCAATTGCTTAATCTAGTCAAGGAATTTAAAATATAATGATCTAACATAAATTATGTAAGCAAAAAATTATAATTAGTAAGAATATATCACGTGATAAAACATGGATAACCAAAAATACTATGTATATAAGGCCATCGATCTAATCAAAACTCCATTTCTTGGCTCTTAACTATGGAAATGTTTCTCAACGCTATCTGTAACAAGTTCCAATGGAGGAGTCAAATAGCAATAGTGAAAATTACACAGTAAAAATATAGAAATAGATGTTTTTTAATGTATTCTTCCTTATCTTTCATTAAGCTCCTCTCTGTTTCGAGAATAATTTAATATTATCTACTAAACAAGACCAACCATGTGAAGGTGGAAGCTCTTATGCCCCCCCCCTCCCCCCCCTCACATCACTCTCAACTCCCCAAACTCAATGCCTATACTTGCAAATAAAAATTTATTTCACTATTTCACAATGCAAATAACAATGCATCTACAATGCAAATTATTTCACTCAATAGTTGAAAAATGTTTTTAGTAAATCATTCTTTATAACATTCATTAAACCATTCAATCATTCAACAACTGAAAAAATCATTCATTAACTCATTCATTAAAACATTAATTTAGTCAATGGCAGAAAAAAATATCAGTAAACAATTAAGTAAAGCATTCATTCATAAAACAGAGGAAAAAAGCATTAATTTTTTATTTTATTTTAATAAATAAGAATTACTCAAAATTTGTTTAGTCATTTCCTTTTTACTTTTCTTCTCTTTAAATATTTAGTTAGAGTCACATCTTCGGGAATCTGATCATCGATATCCCTACGAGTCTGCTCGTAAGGTTGAACTTTAGGCGAAGGGCGATGAATTTCTGCAATAATGTCAAAATCTTTCATTAATATATTTATATTTTGATAAATACGAGTAATTTATTAAAAACACATTACGAAAGTGTGTTTTTACTTGCCATGTGCACATCAACATGTTCAACATTATCTCGTACTGGCCCAACCTGTTCCGTGTTATGATCTGCAGCTACATGCTCTGTAGTTGAATTGTGTAGAATTAGAATTAATGTTCATCATCTGCAATGGTCTATAAAAAACAGTAGCACATTAATAAATTCATTACCAGGATGAGAAGCATGATCTTCGTTTGGTTGGTCATGTACTTCATCCTCGACATGAACGAGATCGTTACTTTCCTGCACAGAAAGGAATAAATAATTTATGTTAGTTTATTTATAAGGAACAAATTGCATGAGCATTAATAAATTATCATTAAACTATACAATTTTCACATACCTGGGCACTAGATGGATCAGCAGAAGATCGTGCAATATTCATAGACAAGCTTCTCCGGTGTTCAACAACGGCGTCAAAGCCATGTTTGAAGCCAAGCTTCATGTAATCCGCATCGGGCAATTCTTTGAACCGGTTGGCCTTCATATTTGCATGATGTCATTAATTTTAAAGCCTTTTGTTAGAAAAAAACAAAAATAATAATCTGTATGATATTTGGATGCAGATTCGGGTTTTACGATACTTACATATCGGGTCGCCAAGTTGGAGTAACCACCAGGCCCAAGCTTGTGTTAGCCAATTTTTTCAATTCTTGCATTTGTGGCTTTAGATGTGTTCGAGAGCCTAATTAAGTTTTTAAATACATTAGTCTATGTACCAAAATTGATATAAAAACTAGTAATAATAAGGCTTACCACTACATTTTGGAATGAATTGCATACCTCCCTGTTCCACCTGGTGGTATCCTTCCTGATTTTTTCAGGCCCTTCTCTTTTCCATCTTCCACCAGGGCTTTCCACTCCATAGATGGAATCATTAGAGGGAGCTCATACCTAGGGTTCTTTTCTAGGTGAACCCAATATTGGTCTCAGACAATCTTTAGATGTTTTCCAGCCTTCTAAAGTACCTTCGATGTATCAAAGGTATCTTTTCCGAACAGACTAACCAAGCGATTAGTCAGATCATCCTTTAAAGGTTTTCGCTGCTTGTTCCACATTGTGAGAATGGTGGGCCTGAAGATCTCCAAGGCCAAATCATTCATGTGTTTATAAAATATATCATTTCCTGCAAAACATTATTGCCATCATTAGTCAACATTAGAAAATATTATCGGTATATTAGACACAAATTATAAAAAATAAATTGAACAATCTATAATGACCTGGAATCCTCTCTATCTTTATTGGAACCAGTTCTTCATTCACCAAAAATGTACACTTTATTGAACTAGTGCTAGTCACACGAGAAGATCCAGGAAATGCTTCCACATCTCTATCTAGCCCTGCATCCACCCTTTCTTCTGCGGCATTTGTTGTGGGTGGGGCAACATCGGCTGCACCCTTCACTGCCCTCGGTGGTGTCGTAGAGTGTGTTGCTGATTGTTCAGTGGACAATAATGGAGTAGTATGTGGTGTACGTGGAGTGGTTTGGTCACTGGGACCAACATTGCCTTGACCACCACTGATAATCTCCATAGCACTCTGTAAATTAAACCCATTGTATTATAAGTTCAACAGCATATAAAATCAAATATTATAAATTTTTTATAAATGAAGTTACATTTTTATTCGATAACTTACGTCCACTTGTTTACGTTGCTGTAACAACACAATGAATCCTTTGTTCGAGCCCTTCTGTTAGTGGAACTGCTAATGTCAGACGAACCAGTTCCTCATTTTGTTTTTCCCTTGTCCTTTGTAGCACCCTCAATGGGTCTGCAAACTCTTTAATTTCACTATCTCTTATCAACCGAGAGACCTCATTCTATAAAGAGTTTTGAGACGTCATTTGATAAATGGAATCCCCTATCTGGAATTGAAATATATAAAAAATTGCTTAGTCTTTGAAAATATAGTGTGCGCAAATAATTATATTAGGGATTACATCTAGGATTACCTGACGCTTAGCCGAGGGCGTGGTCTAATCAACAAATGGGATTTACCTCGATCAGCCACCTGCAAAAAAAGTAGAGAACATTATCACAATGAACGCAATATGTGTAAGCTAACAAATACAGAACAAAAACAAAAATAAACACTATGCTACATGTTTTATATGTGTACATTTTTGAAGTATTTGGAATGTGGAATTACATTTAGGTTAAATGGTTGCCTCGAGTCTCCAGTCGTCTGATCAACAGCTGGGGAGTTTGCCCGATCAATCTGCAAAAAAGGTAGACAACATTACCATCATGAACGCAACCATAAAAACCAAAGAATACATAACAAAAGAAACATAATGCGTCACGATAGACATGCTTACGATTTTAAAGTATTTGAAATGGAGAATTACATTCATGTTTGGCTGTTGCCCTGATGCTATAGTAGGCTGATCAATAGCCGGTTGGCTTCCCTGATCAACACTCTGCATGGAAAATCGATAATATTATATAAACGAATGTAATATACTAATGAAAATACATAACAATGTATATGTATGTCCATCCTAAAATTTAATATTACATTGACAATATCGATGTATACCTGCTGCCTTGACTTGAGTCGACAAACATCTACGGAGATGGAGGTGCCCCTAAGAGAACCCTGCATCAAAAACACACTAAAAGTTACATAAGGAAACATGAAAAGTAGATAATTTCAATTATATGCTAACAAAAATTCCTATAGATGTTAAAATAATTAATAAAAGGGTGGTTAAATTGTTTGTTGTACCACAACCATACTAACATTGTTTGTATCTACACGATTCAAATTGTAATCAACAAGCAGTTCTTCGCCAGCAGCTATTGATTTAATTGCACATACAAAGACAATGTTTCCTTCATGCAACTCGAATATGCAGTTGGGTTCCTTTAATGTAGACTTTGGTTGTGTACTATTTATAAACCCCGCAATATTACCGGTTGTTTTTGGCCTTCCGTCCATGTACATCGTTGCTCCTTTATTTTGAGCTTTGTCTTTTAGTTGTATATAATTCACTGACAACCCATATCTACGGATACTTCGTGTATATTGGACCAGGTGCATCCAATCACTGTAGTTGTAACAGGGTCCAACACACTCCATCAATTCTGTACATCTACCGTATCCAACCTTTATGCCATCCATGCAAAACAAGCCTAATCCATGCAATGAGGATGGTGCAATTCTATATATCCTCTCATTCACACAAAAATCAGTGTTTACTTTAGGAAGATCGCTAGGCACCCATTGTTTCACTAGGTGTTGGTACCTTAAGGGCATGTCGATGTCTCCCACTGTCTCATCATCATAGGAACATGACCCCCCTCCTTGGAGAAAAAAATTCATGCATTTGTCAAATTTTCTTCTGATCTTTTGACATCTAGTTGATCTAGCTCGTGTAGACCTACTGGATGTCTCACTTTCCTCTAGACTTCCTAAACTTCCTTCGCTGGAGGAAGATAGGTATGACAAATACCTGTTTGGTTCTACCTACACCATGGCCAAAACAAAATTTGGCATAAGCATAGCAAAATACCAGCAAAAAAACGTGGAAAGACTTATAAGAAAAAAAACTTGGAAAGACTTGTAAGCCAATAACTTGTTAAAGAAAAACCTTGTCAAGAATGAGTTTGGTTAATAGGTGTGGGCATTGGTAGCCCTAAAAATTCTAATGTATGCCCCTCTTTTGGTTACATACAAGTCTCCATTCTAACTTATTGCTTGCATTGCCTTTTGCTAACATGAATTGGGTAGGCTTCATAAACTTCAAATGTTTGCTTGTGGCCATTGTACTTTATCCTTTCAATGTTGTCAAGCTTGAGATGATATGTTATGCATATGCATCACATATAACACTGCAATTTATGCCAATACAAAACCTGAAGGTTCTCCTTTAATGGACTATCTCCTTCAAAGAACATATCTTCTTTAAGTGGTTTTTAGTTTTCCCATGAATGATTTTGTGATGTTGTAGATGATTTTAGTTTTAGAGTGGATGTTTTAACCTCTGTGCTACTCTGAAGTGCATAAGCCAACACTTCAAAGGAATATTTCCCAGTGGTGGTGAAGAGCGGACATTTCCAAATCTGGCTACTTGGCACATTAAATACATTTATTTCAGTCTGTAATATTTGCTAATTTATTCCTTTTAGCTTGTCTTGATGATGCTTGTTTTCCCATATTAATTTTCAACCCTAAGGCAACGCTAACTTGTTTTCCCATACTAATTTTCAACCCTAAGGCAACCCTAAGAAATACAATTGATCAGCTTCACAGGAATACTGGACAAACATTCAAAGGTAACACCTCTAATCTAGGAATTGTGACTACATCCACATCACTAACCTTCAACAGACTGAGAATTCATGTCTAATACTGAAGTAGCTAATCCAAAGAAGCAATAAACAAGAGAGATCAGTAATATGAGGGGATCACCCACCTTAATCATCCAAAGGATGTCAATAGCAATAGCACATAAAAGACTCAAGTGCTAAGGGCTAGAAAAGATGGAAAGTGCCCTGATCAGTACATTCACCATCAGTGAATTCAGTAAACTGAAAATGGCCTGAGGCCAAGGTTAATGCTTCTTTGGATAAGCTATCAGCCTTAGTATTGTGTTCTCTGAATATGTGAACTGCTTTTAGCTGGATGAAGTAAGGTTCCATACCATGGATACGTTGACACCAACCATCAAGTGCAAGTAAAGTTAGTGATGATCTTCTATTGAACCAATTAATGATGGTTGTGGAGTCACCATGAATGTGCAGAGTGGGAAGGAACATGGATTTATCACAATAAAGGAGAGTCCATAAAGCAAGTAGTTCAAATCTGGTGTTTGTACTCAGACCAACACCCAATTTGAAGCAAAAATAGTGGTCCTGGGTGATCAAAAGATGAACATAATGGTGACGACTCGAAAGATAAAATAGCTAATAAGTGTTGGATAATAATGGTGACAACTCTTGGTATTATGTTTCATTAAGTTGCAACATGGCAAACTTGTGAAACAAAATACCAAGAATCATCACCGTTATCAAAACAGTTTATTAGGTAAAATTATCATCCAGTTTTTTTGATCCGATATCTGCTTCAATGAAAGTCCCCAGCGTTTTCTCGATGTCACTAAGTGAGGATAGGTTCCAGAATTCCCATGGTAGTCCTGGCAGGCAAACCCAAACTGGAGTTCCCGTTCGAGATTCCGTCCAATTGTTTGGTGGCTTCTCCTGTGGGTGCTGCCTGTGACACTAAAGGTTCTGCAACTGTGCTCGGAGGTTGGCTGGAGTGGAATAATGAGTACGGGCCTCCTCCTAAGGCCGGGTTTAATGGTCGTGCTGCAAACACACCTAGCAGCTCTTCATTTGGTGGAGAAACCAGAACCCTACTCTCGGTTCCAGCTGTCAAATTTTCCAGCGTGTTCTGCACTGTGTCTGGGGACGGTATACCTGTAATTTCCGTTGAGGAGAAGATGTTAAGATGTTGCTGCCATGGGTCAACAGAGTTGTCTTCCATGTCTACCGGACCTACTCCCAAATTCACAAAAACCTCCAAATTGAACTGAACTGTCCAAAATGAAAACGAGTCGCGATAATGTCCAAATACCCTTGTCATTTTTTATTATATATTATATGTATTTTATTATTATTTTATATTATATGTATTTTATTTTTATTATATGTTATTTTATATTATATAAATTTCCATAACAGTATTAGGATATTTTTATTAAGCATTAATTTTGAACTAATGGAATGATTAGTTTCGAACTAATCATTGCTGCTACTGTTACTCACTAGTAGTTTTAAACTAATTTATGTTGTTGTTGCTACTCACTGAAAATATTGTTATTACTTGCTAAAACTAGTGTTGTTACTTGTTGATATTGTTGTTGTTACTTGTTGAAATTGTTGTTGTTACTCACCAAGAGTTTTGAAATTGTTTATTTTATTGTTGTTACATGTCTGTAATTGTTATTGCTACGAGTGCTAGTAGTTTCTTGACTAAGTATCGATCTAAGTAAATTATGGATCTCATTAGAGGGTCATACTTCCGCTACTTCCGCTAAGTTTCAGTTGATAAATTATGATGATTTAAAGAAGAACACAAGGGATCAAATTTAACTCATGGGATACCCAAAGCTTGGTTGTCAGAGAAATATGAGAAACTTTTATTTGCCATAAGGAATTTTTTTACATGTGAAGGAATATTTGACACAGTGTATCAACTTCACTTCAAATTGTTGTTACATTTCATTGGAAAAACATTTTTAGACATCCCTTTTGATTTGTACAGAAGTCTAGGAAAGATGGCACATAGGTGCTACAAAAATTCTGGAAACGCAATTTTGCAGCACTAAAGGCCATAATTGAATAGGGGACATTGCAGAAGTTTCCAATTTTTCTCTAGCTCAGCTAATAGGTCAAAGATTGACTTTTATATGGATAGATTTTTACCAAATCAGTATGAGAATCGTGTTTGTAAATATTTTTCTTTTAAAGTAACTAAGGGGTTTAATTTAGGGTTGAGTTCTAAAAGTTAGGGGAATAGTTAATGTATGTTATTTTGTAACTATTCCTAACATACACAACCTTGAAAGGAAACATCTCGATGGAATAATGATAAGTCTTATAAACAAATTACAATTAAATGTAAATAATCTTCCCAACTATTAAAGACACCATCCACATATTTCTTTTGATAGATTTAATACAAACAATTTATTACTATGAATACAGTAATAAAAATCTCCTAACCAAATACTATACTTTTACTTTTATAATAAATTGCTATTGGATTCATTATTTTTTTTCATAACTTAATATTAAAATCCATTACTCATTATAAACCAGTCCAATGGCTCTATATCCTTAAGGAGTCTAATATGATCTCAAATAATTAATTCATAGTTGGAAAATACTTAGTTCACACTTGAAAACTAAGGACTTATTCCTAAATCATATCTTTTGTGAGATAGAGTTCATGTGGACAGATTTATTGAACTCTATCCTCATGGACAGTTTTTGTTTGATGATGATATTAACAGTACTTTGGGCACGCATCCTAGTTTGTCACCCCAATTTTCCTAACCCCAATTCTTGAGGGTTTTGGCATTGAATTGTCGACCTTGGACCCTTCTCGTAATGGCTGTCTCTGCTGTATTCTCCAACTTGTTAAGGTGTATAACTACCCCAACCAAGAAATTGTTTGCTTTGCCTTGGGTTTTTAAAAGTCGCTACTTATTTCAACTTCTTTGTTCCCAAACTTTTGTCCCCGAACTAGTGTGTTTTTCAAGGTCCTGGCTTTGAGAGGATTTGTTCCCTATGGTATATTTTTTATTGATCCAAGGTCGTTCCCTAGATGTGGTACCGCTCTTTGCCTTAAGACCTGCTCTTTATTGGCATCGCCAAAATTGGTACCCTGTGGTGGGGTGGGTGATTGGCACCCCCTTGTTACTTTATTTATTACTTTCCTTTCCTACCTTATGACTTGCCTGAGCTGGAAACATGAAAGTCAACCCCTACCCGTTATTTCTCTTTCCTTCTAAAAGATTAAGGACTTCTATTCCCTGTAGTATCTGACCTTACCGGTTGAATATGTGGATGATCAGGTCTGGTGAATTAATACCTCCTTGTGAAGTAAGACTTCCTCATTATGGAAGTTTTTATTCCCTTATTATTCCCATAAGATAGTCTGACCTTCCTTACCTTAAGAGGGGTTTTACTAGTTGTATTTAGGGGCCCCAATTTCCTAGTTCTATTTTAACCATTCGATAGGTCCGGATAACCAGTCTCTTCGCAGTACTTCTTTGATCAAGCCTGTTTGTGCAAAACTAGAGAAATTGTGTAATTACATCTATAGATGTGCTACAAAATGAATGATCACTATAATATTGACTCATAGATATGAGAGGGGGTGAGGCGCGAAGCCCTATTCTAAGTTCATGACCTGAACAACGAGTTTCTCATTTGTAAGGTAAGAAGGTTTGTAAATTGAATCCCTGAATAACCCACTAAATGAGGAAGGGTCTGTCTACATTCAAGCTTGTCCCACAAAGGAGCAAACATCACAGTGCGCACAAAAAACCCTTGTCACCCAAAAACCCTTGTCACAGGATGCCCAAAAACCATTGTCACAGCATGCCCAAAAAAAGGAGGTCATGATGCTTACTCGTTGATCCATGAGCTCCAAATCCAAAACTGGAACTCCAAAACGTGAACCGTGTGCTCCAAATTTGTACCGTCAGCTCCAATTCTCAAGCGTGAGCTCCAATTATCAACGATGAGCTCCAATTCTCAACCATGACCTCCAATTATCTACCGTGAGCTCCAATTCTGAACCCTGTGCTCCAGCGGACCTACTCCCAAATTCACAAAAACCTCCAAATTGAACTGAACTGTCCAAAATGAGTCGCGGCAAAGTCCAAATACACTTGTCATTTGTTATTATATATTATATGTTTTTTTTTTTTATTAAATATTATTTTATATTATATATATTTTATTTTTATTATATGTTATTTTATATTATATAAATTGCCATAATAGTATTAGGATATTTTTATTATATCCTAACTTGAATAAAGAACCTTCACATTAATGAGGGAAGAACCATCTACATAATGACACATCCCTATCTTGGATAAATGAAAATATATCTTTGAAGGATGATTGAAAAGTTGAGCATGTGAGCATGTGAGCATGGTGATGATGATGATGATGATGATGTTGATGATGACGATTATGATTATGATGTTCATGTCGATGATGAGAATGATGACGATGTTGTTGATGATGATGATGATGTTGATGATGTTGTTGATGATGATGATGATGATGTTGATGATGACGATGACAATGATAATGATGATGATCCTGATGATGATGATAATGATTGTGATGACGACGACGATGATGATGATGCTGATGAAGACGATGATTATGACTATGACGATGATCATGCTTATGATGATGATCAACTTGATGATGATGATGATGATTATCATCATCACGAGGATGACGATGATGATGATGATGATGAAGATGATGATGATGTTGATCGTGACAACGATGATGATGATGATGATGATGAAGATGATGATGGTGGTGGTGATGATTATGACGACGACGATGATGGTGATGAAGTTGATGATGATGATGTTGATGATTATGATGTTGATGAAGACGATGATGGTGATGATGATGGTGACCATGATGGTGATGATGATGGTGACCATGATGGTGATGATGATGGTGATGATGATGATGATGATGAAGATGATGATGGTGGTGGTAATGATGATGATGATGATGATGATGATGATGGTGATGATTATGATGCTGATGAAGACGATGACAATGATGATGATGATGATGATTATGATGTTGATGAAGACGATGATCATGATTATGTAAATTTGAGCACATAGATCTATAGACAAATACACAACTCAAAAAGTGGATCTCACAATTTACTCAGTAATTGAAGAATGAAACAATGTGAAAATGGCTTGCAGCTGTGAATGCTTTCATTAATCAAAAAGTAATCTGATGATTATTACAATGAAGTAAAATGGCTTTAATAGCCACATGGAATTCGAATCCACATGAGGGAATTCGAATTGATAGACTCTACTTGACTGTAGGTAACTAAGACCTTGTCTAAATCACTATCGGAGGACTCAGTAGTTAACTGACCTCGTCTAAACCATAACCGAAGTTCATCAAAGATCTAAAACACAACTCAAGTGTTACATTCAGTGTTGACTAAGGTTAACTGACTGTGGTAGGTGAGAAATGCGCCCCACATATGTGAAATCAAGTAAACCTAGTGCTAACTGAATGTAGAGGACTAGAACTAAATGTAATTGACTCCTAGATTAGCTTGACTAGTCATTAACTGAAGTGAAGTGACCTTGGTTGGTTTCGGCATTCCCAATGGCTTCCTAAACTGTAGGGATTGGTCTAGGAGGCTCCTAAACTAATTCAAACAAGTGAAATCAGTGGCAATGAGCCTCAATTAGTGTTCCCCACACTTTAGTAACTAAAACATGTGCCCCAATTAGGTCAAGTGGACCCAATGGTGTTAATGACTATAAATAGACTGGATGGACTCCCGATTTAGACATGAATCCCAATTTAGACATATGACCAAATTTGGACAAGGGAGGATTAATAATCCTAACTTGGACAACTGTGGGCCTTGGTAACTAAGACCATAGGTCACCCATTACATCAAGTAAAATAAAGTAACTGCTTAATACAAGGAGCTAGGGCAAAAACCACATGGGAAAAAATCCCTCCCTCTAGCTAAGCAGGTAGAATCAGGTCTCAAGTTTGAAAAACTTGAAAATATGTTGCTGCAATCTTCATCTCTGTGAGGTAGTGAAGAAACATGCATGGTGTGTTGTGCACAGGTATTCTGGGGCCTGGCATGTAGACTTCTTCTTCGTCTCCAAAAATGATGATGGGAGGAAGGAGGAATGTAACCTTTGTCTCTTGCTGAATGAAGAGGTGTATGATCATATTCATTCTTCTGAATGTAGTAATACTGAGCCCTTTCCATATTGAATCTTACAGGAAGTCTATTGCATCTCCCTGAAGGAGGTAAAATAGCATGACATAGCGCAAGAGTCTTTCCTTTCTGAGTGTCAGGTGAGTTTCCAATCATCTTCCTAGCTTCCAGTTTGGAAGTAGGGACTGAATCTAGATCTGAGTCACCCTGAATCTCAAGGTCATAAACTGATATAGATGGATCTGCAATACTAGTAGAATCCGTAAAAGAAGTAGATGCAACGATTTTACCTTCCCTTGCAGGTGGCTGCTGAGAGTGCACTGGTTCTGAAGGAGGCATGAAATGTGAAAACTCATATGCTTTTGAAGCATGATTCACAGTACCCTTTGCTATGATGCTCCCAGTAGAGATATCTGTGATCTCCACTGAGTCAGGACCAAAGATCACTCACTTTGGAGATCTAGTATGGGTCATCTGATAGATAGATAACAAGTTTGAAGCTAGGGAGGGAACAAATAGCACATCTTTGAACCTTCCATGTTCAAGTTGGATAGAGCCCTTCCCCTTTGTTTTGACTTTACTGTTATTGCCCATCTGAATACTAGGACCATCAAAGGACTGAAAAGAAGAGAATGATTCTCTGGATGCAGCCATATGGTTGGAACCTCCAGAATCAATGAGGAAGATAGGTGTTGATGTGCAGCAAGCATTCAGTGCATGTCCTTTCCTTTGGTATTCTTCTTCTTCTTCTTCAGAGTCTTCCTTCCTTCCGCTAGCAGGTACAAAAATGTTGTGCTTTTTCAAGAGAAGAGCCATTTCATCAAGTTGTCTTCTCATACATGAGCTTTCTGAATGGAAGCCCCTTCCACAGTAAGAGCAGAGGACCTTTCCTTTTCCATTCTTCTTGCTTCTCTTCGAACCTGAAGGTTCTTTTGACTGCTATTTCTTCACAGGGGACTCATCTCTTTGCTTCCCTTTGTCATTCGCTACCGTATCTCCTCTTGCAACTAGAGCTAGATCTTTGGGAGATCGAATGATCCCCATTTGGATCAATTTATCATTCTTAGAAATAAGAGATTGGATGAAAGCATTAAGAGTGGGCATCTTCCAATTTGGAGTAGTGAGCCTTACTATTTGGAAGGTGGATACAAAGATTGAGTAGTCTGAATTGAGCTTTGTGAGAATAGCAAGGATGAGCTGATATTCATCCTTCTCCACTTTGCATTGCTTCAACAGATATATTAGGTTCTTGAACTTTGTGAAGAATGCATTCAGAGATTAGAAATTGGATGGATTGAGAGTAATCAGATCATTGTCTAGCTGATGGATCTTCATCTCATCATTCTTATCAAATAGGGAGGCAAGCTTATCCCAAACCAGGTTGGAAGTCTTCAATTCTAGAATGTGGAACCAAAGATCTTTAGAGATTGAGAAGAGCAAGTGTCCATGGGCTTCATCAAGCCTGTTCATGTACTTAGATTTGTCTTTATCTGAATCTGGCTCTTCCTCTGATTCTTCTATGAGTTTGAAGAGCCCTTTGGTGCAGAGCATTACCACCATGTGTGCCTTCCACTGGTGATAGTTGAAGGGAGAGAGAGGCTTTATTTGATGAGCCATTTCTAATGTAGTAGGAAGAACTGAGCTGCTATAGCGAATGCAGTGAGAAGAAAGGGTTGATTATAGCGAATGCTGTAAGAGAAGCTGATAACCTGTCACACAATCAAACATACAAAGTAAGGTCGACAGTCTACACTTTTGGAATTTACTTCACACCCAACATAGTTGATCAAGCAAGCTTGATCAACAATTTCTTAACTTGGGATATTAAGTGGTAAATTCTCCACTTCTGGTGCAGTACTGGAAGGAGAAATTTGCCAAAAAAAATGATCCAGCTGCAGATCTGAGGAGGAGAGGAGTCTTGTCCACCCGAGGCTCTGATACCATGTAAATTTGAGCACATAGATCTATAGACAAATACACAACTCACAAAGTGGATCTCACAATTTACTCAGCAATTGAAGAATGAAACAGTGAAAAAATGGCTTGTAGCTGTGAATGCTTTCATTAATAAAAAATTAATCCAATGATTATTACAATGAAGTAAAATGGCTTTAATAACCACATGAAATTTGAATCCACATGAGGAAATTTGAATTGATAGACTCTACTTGACTGTAGGTAACTAAGACCTTGTCTAAATCACTATCAGAGGACTCAGTAGTTAACTGACCTTGTCTAAACCATAATCGGAGTTCATCGGAGCTCTAAAACATAAATCAAGTGTTACATTCAGTGTTGACTAAGGTTAAATGACTATGGTAGGTGAGAAATGTGCCCCACATGTGTGCAATCAAGTAAACCTAGCGCTAACTGAATGTAGAGGAATAGGTGATCCAGGAGGATCCAAGAAGGAATCTTTTTGAAGTCCTCCAATATTAGCAAAACCAGCACCAGATCGAAGGGCTCATCGAGACGATTCCAATGGCATTCGTTTCACCTCAAACAGACTCCGTATGAGAAAGTTATCGCGTTCTGTTCTATGAGGTCAACAGGCAAAATTGGCAAAAGAGGTGCCACGTGGCACCACTGACAGGGTGACACATGGCATCCGTATTGTATGGATATGATGACATGGCATGTGTACGAACCAATGAGAGGACAACATGCGGCATGTATGGACGGATGATGTGTCAACCCATTCAATGGTATGGTCTAATCGAGAGGGAACACGTGTCTGTACGGAAGGTGTGTTGGCCCAGTAATATTTTGCCACATGGCACTTGATGATTGGTTAAAATTTTAGTAAGAAGACTGGCCTCCACGGGGTTCGACCCTGTGACCTATCCTGCATAGTGCTCCGCCTTACCGTTAGCCCACAAGGTGTTCCTTGTATAATGTATGGAAATAAATTTATTTAAAGTATGCAGTGGCATTTCGAGCCCCAAAGGAGCCGGGGCTTAGCCCCGACCTTAGTTCTTCCTCCAGCATGACCGAGAGCTCCGACCAGCATGGGAGCCCAGTGCATTTAGCACATGTCGAATTATAAACTATGGATTTTGGGTTAAAAGTGGGTTGAGAATTGTTTCTCTGTTATAACAAATTTTTGGGTTTTATACATAGTTCGGTTGGGTAGTTTT
>LPNX010171490.1:122128-149753 GCA_001517045.1 Pseudotsuga menziesii
TTCGTTATCAACTTGTTGTCTTTATGTGCGTATTGTCTATGTTGTTTTGTTCTCTTCTTATGGATTTGTGAGCTTCATTCATGCTCTTTATGCAATTCATGTTAACATCATAGAGTAGCAAAGATCTTGTTTTTGGATCATGTGGTATCAGAGCAGGTTTATTTGATGTTGGATTGTGAGTGTGGATGCTCACGAGGGCTAAACAACAAGATGGTGAGGGTACATTAGAGCCTTACAATTTCGAGATCGGACGTACACACCGAAGGAGGAAGATGGATGGTAATGATGCTTGCATCGAGATGGAGGCAAAATTTCACAAGGTCTTCTACATGATGGCCGACAAGGTAGACAAGTTGTTTGCAAACTATGAAGAACGCATGGAAAAAGAAAGAAAAGGCAGTGAAGTAAATAAGGAAAACAAAGAAGTGAAGGACGAAGGCAATGCTTCAGTTAACCAAGGAGGAGGTGGCGAAGAGCCTCCTGAGCCTCCCTCTTCACCTTCAGATTCAAGCACAAGTTCAAGTGCTTCTTCCTCATCTCATTCTTAGCATTCCAAGGTTCCTCACAAAGAGCCTCAAAAGAAGCCCTTATTGAAGCTCGATGTGAAGTTTGATTTGCCCATGTTCAATGGGAAAGCGAATGCAGAGAAGTTGAACAATTGGATAAGGAAAATTGAGGTCTATTGCTGAGTCCAACAGATCAAAGAAGAAGATGTGAAGATTCAGTTGGCTTCACTTTGGCTGATAGGCACCGCACTTGTATGGTGGGAAAGCAAGCTTCAACAAGGTATCAAACAAATGGGTAATCTTCTCTCATCGTGGTCTGCTTTCATTTCTGCTTTACGTAAGCAATTTTATCTGTTGGGTTATGTTCAAAAGGCTATGATGGATTGGCAAAGTTTTAGACAAGGCAAGGGTCAGAGTGTTCATAATTTTACTGAAGAATTTAGAAAGAAAGCTTTAGAGTTGAATATTTCTTTAGATTCTCCTAACACTCTTTTGAAGTGCATTGGTGCTCTTCATCATTATCTACGCCATACTTTGCTGTTGTTGAATCCTACTAGTGTGGATGAAGCAAGTGTTCAGGCTACTCATCTTGAGAGCAGGGGGAAGCATTTGCAAGAAGACCATCCGAAGAAGCATTTCAAGCCCAACAACAACCACAAGTCCAGAAAGAAAGACAAGAGCAAGAAGACAGCTACTGCCAAGAATGAAGGAGGAAAGCTCCATTGCAAACATTGCGACACTGATGGGCATGATGAAGAAAGTTGTTGGAAGTTGCATCCTAAACAGAGGCCAAAGCATTATGGAGGCAAAAAGAAGAAAAATACCGTTGCAACAGCGCAACGAGATTTGGGTTCCGACTCAGGTGACGAAACCAGGATTACAGCCGTGGGAATGCAAGGTAACAAAACTCCTCATACTGGTTCAAGTTATACTCATGTTTCTAAAGAAAATGATAAAAGAAGAAGTGAGTTGTTTCACATCAGAGTTGTGCCTAAGCATACAAAGCTTGAAACATTATTTGATCCGGGTTCTCAAGTAAATTTGATCTTAGAATCAGTTGTTAAGAAGTTGGGCATACAGACTAAACCTCACCCCAAGCCTTATCCTCTTGGATGGGTATGTGATAATGCTAAGCTACATGTGACTAAGCAATGCATGTTAAGGTTTGTTATTGCTTCAAAGTTGATCTATGAGGTGGACTTAGATGTTGTTCCTCTTGACATCTGCGGTATCGTATTGGGAAGCCCATACTTGTATGATAAAAAAGCAGTATTCTTCCATCACGAGAACAAGTACCATCTCACCAAAAATGGGGTGGAGTACATCGTGAGAGCTCACAGTATGAAGGCTAACACCACTCTTGTTAGTGCAAGACATATGAAGAGACTCATCAACACTAATAAGAGATACATGCTCATGGTTGTGAGAGCAAAAGATGCTGAAGCATCCGATGCTTTCAAAGGTTGTGATCCTTCTCATAAAAAGGCTATGATTGATATTGTGGCTAACTATGATGAAATATTTTAGGAACCTACAGGTTTGCCTCCCAAAAGGGAGATTCAACGTGAGATTCATCTCCAGCAGGATGCCTCTCTTCCTAATGTGGGCATGTACAGGTTGTCTGCAGTTGAAATGGCAGAGATTAAGAAGCAGGTTCAAGACTTGTTGGACCATGGAGTGATCAGACCCAGCTCCTCTCCATGTGGTTCGCCGATTGTGTTGGTGATGAAGAAAGATGGCACATGGAGGATGTACGTTGACTATTGGGCTCTCAACAAGATCACGATCAAGAATCGATACCCGCTTGCTCACATAGATGACTTGCTCGACCAGTTGAAAGATGTTGTGTTCTTTACCAAGTTGGATTTGCGCAGTGGCTACCACCAGATCAGAATTGCAAAAAGTGATGTGTGAAAGACGACCTTCAAGACCAAGCAAGGTATATTTGAGTGGTTGGTGATGCCCTTTGGGCTTTACAATGCACCTGCAACCTTCATGCAGGTAATGAATGATGTTTTTCGGCCATTCTTAGATGATTTTGTCATTATATACTTAGATGATATCTTGGTCTTTAGCAAAACTTGGGAAGCACATGTGGGGCATGTAAAGCAAGTATTAGATACTTTGAAAAAGGAGAAATTGTATGTAAAATTGTCAAAGTATGAATTTGGAAAAACTTCATTAGTTTACTTGGGTTATATTGTAGGAGGTGGAAATTTAAAAATTGATCCTTCAAAAGTTGATGTAATTGTCAATTGGCCTAAGCCTACTAACGCTACTGAAGTGAGAAGCTTTTAGGAGCTGTTCAATATTGGAGGAGGTTCATTCAGAACTTCTCATACATAGCATCTCCTTTGCATGCCCTAACAAGTGTGAAGAAAGCCTTCCAGTGGGGAGGTAAGTAGCAGAAAGCCTTCGACACATTGAAGGGAAAGATCAGCACCGCCCCATTCCTAGCCTTGCCCGATTTGTAGCAACCATTTGAGATAGAGACATATGCCAGTGGATATGCCATGGGGGCAGTATTGATGCAGCACCGCAAGCCTATTTGCTACCATTCAGAGACTTTTACTCAAGAAGTGATCAACTACCCCACCTATGACAAAGAGTTGTATGCTTTGGTTCAGAGTGTCAAGAAGTGGAAACACTACTTGATGGGTAAGGAGACGATCATCCATATTGATCATCAGCCCTTGCAGTATCTCCAGTCCCATACTAAGCTCCAGCAAGCTCATCATTTCAGGTGGATGGGATTCCTTCAACAATTCCATCTAGTGATCAAGTACAAGAAAGGTACTAGTAACAAAGTGGCAGATATGCTCTCTAGACCTCCTATTGTTGCATCTATTGTTTTGAAAAATGCTTCTTTGTCCCATGAAAGTTATATTGAGCAGTATGCTACTGATGATGATTTCAAGGAGATTTATGAGAAGCTAACCAATGGCACATAGGTGGAAGACTACTATTTGCAGGGAAAGTTGCTCTATCATTTGGGCAAGCTATGTGTTCCTATCAGTGAAAGAGTCCATATAATACGAGAAGCTCATACTTCTCTTGTATAGGGGCATTTTGGGGTAGGTAAGACTTTGGCTCATTTGCAAAGACTCGTGTATTGGCCTCGCATGAAAGACATTGTAACAAAATATGTAAAGCGGTGTGTGATGTGCTCTACTTGTAAGCCCACTAATAGAAAATTGGGGCTGTACTCACCACTTCCTGTTCCTTCCCATCCTTGGGAAAGAATTTCCATGGATTTTGTGGGGGGTTTGCCTATGTCTAGGAGGGGTCATGACTACTTGTATGTGGTCGTGGATAGGTTTAGTAAGATGTGTATTCTTATGCCATGTAAAAAGCAGGTCACGGCAGAGTAGGCTGCTTCTCTCTTCTTTCAGCATGTATGGGTTCACTTTGGACTTCCTACGTCCATTATCTCGGATTGGGACTCCCGATTCCTTGGAGAGTTTTGGACAAAGTTATGGTGTATGATGGACACCAAGCTGAAGAGAAGCACCGCTTTCCATCCACAGACCGATGGACAGAAAGAGGTAGTCAACAGGACAGTTGTCCATTTGCTTCGAGGCTATTGCAACAAGCATCCTAAGTTATGGGATGAACAGATCTAGTATGTGCAGCATGCCTACAACAGGGCTATGCATTCTTCCACTCAGAGCTCGCCATTTGAGACATGCTTTGGGTACTTTCCAAAGACTCCATTGGACTTGACTTATGGGAGAGAGGTTGGTTCAAGCACTTCCAAGGATGAAGACAAAGCCCGCAGGTTCATTCAGAGAGTTCAACAGGTACATCAAGTAGTGCAAGAGCAGTTGGAGAAGAGTCAAGCTCAGTACAAGGTTCACCATGACAAGCATAGAGTTGATCATCAGTTTCAGGTGGGAGATCAAGTGTGGCTTCACATCAGTAAGGAGAGGATGAACGGAGAAGGAAAGAAGCTCAAGCCCATCAGATATGGTCCCTTCACCATCTTGGAGAAGATTGGAACAATTGCCTTTCGCTTAGAGCTACCGCCATACATGCAGATCTACTCAGTGGTGAATGTGGAGAACTTGAAACTCTATGAGCCTCCCATGATCATGGATGAAAGGGAGAATGTCTCATTGACATTAGTTGATGAATTTGCACCTGAGTACATGGATGAGCTACAGGAAGATGTCATCCTGGATAGAAGGACAAGGAATTCTCGCAGAGGTGATGTTGATTATCTTCGAGTGGGAATCAGAGGCACTCATCCAAGCAAAGCCAAGTGGATCAAGAAGGAGAAAGTGAGGAAGCAATTCCCTCACCTATCTGTTGATTAGTAAAGGCTTTTGGAGGCCAAAAGCTTCTTAGTGGGGAGGAATGATCCAGGAGGATCCAAGAAGGAAATCTTTTTGAAGTCCTCCAATCTTAGCAAAACCAGCACCAGATCGAAGGGCTCGTCGAGACGATTCCAAAGGAATTCGTTTCACCTCAAACGGACTCCATATGAGAAAGTTATCGCGTTCTGTTCTATGAGGTCAATAGGCAAAATTGGCAAAAGAGGTGCCACGTGGCACCATTGACAGGGTGACACATGGCATCTGTATTGTACAGACATGATGACATGGCATGTGTATGAACCAATGAGAGTATGACATGTGGCATGTACGGACGGATGACGTGTCAACCCATTCAATGGTACGGTCCAATCCAGACGGAACACGTGTCTGTATGGAAGGTGTGTTGGCCCAGTAATATTTTGCCACATGGCACTTGATGATTGGTTAAAAGTTTAGTA
Organism: Pseudotsuga menziesii; assembly: GCA_001517045.1. Lineage (NCBI taxonomy): Eukaryota > Viridiplantae > Streptophyta > Pinopsida > Pinales > Pinaceae > Pseudotsuga > Pseudotsuga menziesii. Next base: position 127,409 of record LPNX010171490.1, read on the forward strand.
AGAAGACTGGCCTCCATGGGGTTCGACCCTGTGACCTCTCCTGCATAGTGCTCCGCCTTACCGTTAGCCCACAAGGTGTTCCTTGTATAATGTATGGAAATAAATTTATTTAAAGTATGCAGTGGCATTTCGAGCCCCAAAGGAGCCGGGGCTTAGCCCCGACCTTGGTTCTTCCTCCAGCGTGACCAGGAGCTTCGACCAGCACGGGATCCCAGTGCATTTAGCACATGTTGAATTATAAACTATGTAGTTTGGGTTAAAAGTGGGTTGAGAATTGTTTCTCTGTTATAACAAATTTTTGGGTTTTATACATAGTTCGGTTGGGTAGTTTTGCAACTAGATTTTATTAATGCCATACTTGGGTATGTGGTTGGCATAGTTGTTAATTATGTCAACTACATGATAAAAGGAGCTTTAAGTGTACCCAACCAAAACTTGAGAAGTTGAAACAAGATGCCAATCTTGGAAAATTTGTTGTAACCAAAGAGAACATGAGGAAAATGTGAAGAGGGGCAAGTCATGGCTATATAAGCCCCCTTAGTTGCCATTTTCCACTCATGCTTTGGAGTGGAGAATTTGTAGCTAAAGGAGAGAAGGGAGATTGCGTAGCTCTGCAGGAGGAAGGTACGAGTGTTTATAATCGTTTTACACCGTCTTCAGGCTTCAGAGTTGCTGGAAGCAGTCTTGTTGTGTTTTGGGCAGCGGTTCTCTTCCTGACCATTGTCGCCAAGGTATCATTGTATCATTGCCATGTATTTTGCCTTATGCTGAGATTATAGATCGGCCCTCCTATTGAGAAGCAGGCCCGAAGACGTAGTCCATCCTAGACGAACTCCGTTATCAACTTGTTGTCTTTATGTACGTATTGTCTATGCTGTTTGGTTCTCTTCTTCTGGATTTGTGAGCTTCATTCATGCTCTTTATGCAATTCATGTTAACGTCATAGAGTAGCAAAGATCTTGTTTTCGGATCAATAGGACTGAATGTAACTGACTCCTAACTTAGCTTGACTAGTCATTAACTAAAGTGAACTGACCTTGGTTGGTTTCGGCACTCCCAGTGGCTTCCTAAATTGTAGGGATTGGTCTAGAAGGCTCCTAAACTAATGCAATCAAGTGCAATCAGTGGCAGTGAGCCTCAATTAGTGTTCCCCACACTTTAGTAACTGAAACATGTGCCCCAATTAGGTCAAGTGGACCCAATGGTGTTAATGACTATAAATAGACTGGATGGACTCCCGATTTAGACATATGACCAAATTTGGACAAGGGAGGATTAATAGTCCTAACATATTATGTTGATGATGATCATCTTAATGATGATGATGATGATTATCATCATCATGAGGATGACGATGATGATGATGACGATGATGATGGTGGTGATGATGACGATGATGATGATAACGATGATGATGAAGATGACGATGGTGGTGATGATGATGATGATGATGATGATGACGATGATGGTGATGAAGTTGATGATGATGATGTTGATGATGATGGTGATGATTATGATGTTAATGAAGACAATGATGGTGACCATGATGGTGATGATGATGGTGATGATGATGATGATGATGACGATGATGGTGATGATGTTGATGGTGATGATTATGATGTTGATGCTGACGATGACAATGATGATGTTGACGATGAAAATGATGATGACGATGATTATGATGCTAATGAAGACGATGACAATGATGATGTCGACGATGACAATGATGATGATGATGATGACGACGATGATTATGATACTGATGAAGACGATGATTATGATTATGATCATGATTATGATGATGATGATGGTCATGATTATCATCATCATGAGGATGACGATGATGATGATGTTGATGATGAGTATCATCATCATGAGGAAGATGGTGATGATGATGAAAATGATGATGAAGATGATGCGTCATATGTATCATCATCTGTATCATCCATGTCATCATCTGTATCATCATATGCATAGTCAACATTGTAAGGATTGGCCATATCATCATCGTCATCATCATCAGTTATGCTCATCGTGTCATCGTCAGAATAATCTTCACCGGCGTTGCCTGCTACATCATCTGATTCAACTATTCCTTGAACATCTTCTATTGGATCATCATCGTCAGCTAACTCAAGTTGATCATGTTCTTCATCATCATATTATTCTTCCAGAGAACCCTCTTCATTACCATCATCTAGGTTATACTTTACCAGCCTTCCCCTTGGATCGTGTCTCATAACAAACGACCAGCCCGCTTTACCTGGAACTTTTGAGTAAAATACTTGTTCACATTGGCTTGGAAGAACATAGGGCTTTGTTCTTGGCTCAAACAACCTTGTGTTTACCATGGTAAATCCATTATCATGTTCAATAATATTTCTATCGGGATCACGTTGATTCAATCGTAACCTGTACCATTTGACAACGATAGAACTACCTTAAAGGATTTAAAGTCACACTGTATAATATCTTCCAAATACCCATAGTATCGATTTTCTGAGACTTCTGGATGTCTGTTATTTCTAGATGAAACATTGGTAACCTCAAAGGCAACCGAAACCCCAGACTTTGATGTTTTCTTTGTTTCATCCAGCTTTTTGATCCGATATCTACCTCCATTGTAGACCATATCCTTATGGTGTTTTACCTGCAATAAGAAATACACAAAAAAATTACACAACCAATCAGTCCTTATGCAACAATACATGGAAAAAAAGAACATGTACGTCAATAAGTAATTTGCAAAATAAAATATTTAGAGGGTTATTTGATTAATTATATACTTGCCATTTTATCTTTTACACCATGTGCCAAATCTATTTCCCTTTCTGTTAGATCGTTATATCCATTGCGTTGTGCTTCTCTTACCAATGAAGCCACACCTTCCCATGATATTCCATGACCCGATTGTGCGCATCGTTCAATCTATACCTTCATCCAGTCAATATTGTTTTCGATGTATAAATGAATTGCATCCCATTCTCGACCAATTGTTTAATGACAATAACCATTAAAATCAAAGAAAGGTGTAAATCTCCTGAACAAAGACGTATATGCTCTTAATTGAAGCAATTATGACTAGAAAATACAATTAGAATATGAAGGATATAATAAAAATCCACTAGCTAATAATTACCTTTCAGCTTCCTCAATATACCTTTCCCCTTCAGTTGCTCCCCTTCAAATTTGTTATTGGAGTCTGGATCACAAATGCGACGTAAATTGAGCTTTGACACTAAAATAGGAAGATATTCACTAACATACAACATGTTTTGGTATACCATATATCCTTCCATCATAGAACCCTCCGGATGTGCTAGTTGTCTCACCAAACCCTTCATAAATTTCAAGTGCCTCTCAACCATCCACATGGACCTTGAGTGCATAGGTCCACACAACTCAATCTCCTCAACATGGTGTATGAGGTAGTGTTCCTATGCATTGAAAAATGCTGATGGTAGATGCTTCTGTATTTCACACATGAGATGAAGAATTTCTCTCCTCCAATACTTTATATCTTCTTTATGGATTTCTTTAGATGTCAACTATCTACAAGTGATGTAAAACAATAACCATATTTAACAAAAATAAACATTAAATTACAATATATGCTGAAATAGTGCACAAAAAAAAATTATAAATTATTATACGGAAAATTAAGGAAACACTAAGCACATGTAAGTAATCGCTAGTTACCTCATGTATTTACCAAGATTATATATAACTTGTTTGACATTGTTGTTGAAGTTTCCGGGAGAGAGAGAGGTAGAACATACTGTATCAATATACAAACCATGCCATTTATTAAAAAAAGAGGATACAAACAAGAAAAATTTATATGGACATAACAATAATAATTAACTTGATGAAGACATGCCAATCATGTGTTTTGACCCCCGCAAAATCACTTTTTTTAGTTATGATATTCTTCAAGTTTGCACAAAAACCGGTGGGAAATTTAATTTTCCGCATTACTTCTTTGACAACATTGCTTTGTTGCTCCGTAAACATCCATGGAATTGAGTTTATATTAACTTGTTCTCCATTGGTATGAAATTGGATGACGTCTTTCATTGAATGGTTGCTTTCTTGAATATCTTTGCACACTTTCATAACTTTATCCTTCTCCCTCCTTAGCTCTAGTAGTTTCCATAAGGTTTCAGTAACATTCTTTCCAATATGCATTGTATCAAACAAATGAGCAATTTGTAGGTGCTCATAGTAGGGAAACCTACTGAATTGAATAGGATAACTTTTCATTCCTCGTGGAAGACCATTAATGCCTTCATGATCACAATGGAAATCATGAATATTAGTTTATAATTAATAAATTACATCATATATCAAATATGGCCACTACAACAAACAACTCACAATAAAAATTAAAATACATAAAAATTCATATACGATGATCCATATGTACCATGATGACGATTTCTATTGTATTGCATCTTCCAAGTGTGAGGTGTCATTCTTCATGGTTTTAATGCAGTCTCTTGCTTCCCATTGAAAAGATTTCTTTCAGTTGTTCTATACCTGTGATTCTTAGAGAGGAAATGCCTATACTCATCAAACACCTCCTTTCTTAAGCTTTTTGAACGACGAGATTTTATCTTAGGACCACAAACTGGACATGAAAATTTACCCTTTGTCTGAAGACCTACAATATTTACATATGGAATATCTATGTCAAATATATTCATTTATAAAATATTCTAACTACTCCGTATCATTAAATGCAATTAAAGTGGAACTTAAAATTACAAACCACAAAATGAAGTTAACCCAGGGGCATCGTGTATTGTCCATATAACCATTGCATGGAATTGAAATTTTCTTTGTCGTATTGGTCTAGATACGTCATACATAGTTATGCCATTCCATGACTTCAGAAGCTCATCTATAAGAGGTTTGATGTATACATTCATATCTTTGACTTGGAACTTACCTGATTCATAATATGAAGAACATATAAAATATATCATTATGAGAACCATTAAGATATATAAACCATGCAGAAGAGTAAAATAATAGATATATATATGAAATTAAGATACATATTACGACAAATGAGATGCCACAACTACATTATAAATAGAATAGTTTTCATCAATAAAACCTGGAATAATCATCAACAACATTATGTGCTCCCTCTTTATTGACAACCATGGAGGAATGTTATTGTTGATAACAAAAATAGGCCACACCGTGTAAACTGATTTCATCTGTGCAAATGGATTAACACCATCTGCTGCCAAAGAAATCCTAAGATTACATGGTTCTTCTTTAAAGTGAGGCCTCTTTTCCTCAATATCTCTAAAAGCAGTACCATCTGCAGGCATTCAAATAACATCATCTTGACTTCTGTTCCCGGCATGGTAATCCTTAAATTGCGCTATGTTTTTGCACCTGAACAGTCGTTGCAAACGTGGAATGATGGGAATATAACAAAAACCTTCTAAGGCACCTTTTTTGTTACTTTATCTGTACGATATCTACTTACATGACATTCCGTACATTCTGTTGCAAATTCATGCTGATTATAATATATAACATGGTCATCGGGGCATGCATGAATTGCTTCATAATGCATTCCAATATCTTTCATGATGGAAGATAAATCTCGATATGTGCGAGGTAAAATATTTGATGGTGGTAACAAAAATTCAGCTATCAAGCTACAAAAAAAATTGCTAATGTAATAAATAAATAATATTAATGAAATACGCTTCATCCGTACAATGATCAATAATGAGTTAACAATACAATTATTAGACGAATACAAATAAACTTTATCATGATCATACAATTATTAGATACCTTAGCATACATGTGATTGTAATGTTTGAAAGACCATTCATAACCTTCAAGTTCATTATCAACAATATAGTAGAGAAAAGATTTGATTTGGAGCCTTCATAAAGGGGTTCATATGCCTTATCGAGAAGAGGTATGTCGTGAACATCATCAAAGTCATCATCATTTTCATTATCAACATCATCGTCATCCATTCTAACGTTAAATGAATCATGGATCAATGTATTTGTACCATCATCTTCAATTACATCATCAACATGATCATCTTGTTCAACATGATCATTCACTTGTTCTCCATTAAACCTACACGCTCCATGATCCTGATCCTGAACTTGTTCTGAAAGCACTTCCTTTGGACGACATGCTATAGGGTGTCTTTCCTTTAATATAAATACATGGAAACATCAATGGATTTACATTAATATATGAAAAAAAATACGTACAATTACCAAGAAAAACGAATATAATAATGTTTATAATGCTAAACCTACAAATGGATGATATTCGTTCCCCCCCTCAGCGTGTCCATGTTCCCTGCAATGTTTTGTGGCTGTTGAGATCAATATTCTTCTCCTCTTAAAGCCCCTGCACTGAGTACATGGAAAATAACATTTTCCATCACCCCTTCATTTCGATGCATCCCATAGTCTAGCAAGCAATTGTCGGTTGTCTTCGTTTGGATCTGGAATATTTAATCTATTTGACATTTTGTCATAAACTTCGTTAATGAATATAACCGGTTGTCTTAAAAAATCAAGTTCCACGCATCAACCACACATCACGGTTTTGTCAAACGGAGAGAAGTCGAAGAATAAAAAATTCCCTACAAACTGTCTATTGATGAAAACAAAATTCCGACAACCGCCCATTGAAGAATAAAACTATTCTTGAAAACGTCTGTCAAGGAACAAATAATTTTGGCAATTGTCCGTCGCTTCTACAACAAACATGTCGAAATGTTTAAAAAAATTTGTATTTATACTGGACATGCGTCGGATATTTGACGCCTTGAATATAGTTACCGTTGAAAGTATGGGACCATAAAATTTAAAATCATGTAAACCTTAATTTTTTTTATAAAAAAATCTATACTAATCGTTGGATATCTGACGCGTATGGGTCGGATAACCGACTTTTTTGGTTCATAGACATCGAAGATCCGACACAAAAATGTTGGATAACCGCCACTATAAGAGTCGGAATTCCGACGTCGTTCCGACACAGAAGTGTCGGATAACCGCCACTACAAGAGTCGGAATTCCGACGACCAAGTGTCGGATAATCGACGGAGCTATAAATATTTTGTTGTTGGCATTCTGTTGATTGATTTCTATCCAACACATCCATGCGAAATGTCGGATGACGTCGGATTCTGTCGTCGAATTTCAGGTTCAAATCCTGTTGTGATTTATTGTTACACTTTCCATATATGAGTATTCATGTATTTGCATATTTGAGACATTAATCAACCTTTCATCAACTCAAGCCATGCCAATGCATTAAAATGTTTCTTTAGTAAAATAGGTAACTTAACCCTTAATATTATACTCATATGCAAATAAATTAGTCACAAGGCGATCCATCACATGTAATGGTACCTCCTAAGCACGATTGTGGGAGATGCGATATGGGTCTCCAGAGTCGGCTGCTGATAGAACAACAAGGTTAGATAACTATAATATTTGTGATGATGAAAGAAACGTTAACTTATAAAAACATATACAAGTGTAAAAAAGGTTTCACTATACTGTCTTCCAAGAATTGATCTAATTCTTTTCCACCACTGGAATAGACTCCCTGCAGACAACCTTGTCAACCTTGTTAATTCATTATAAACGATGTACTATAAAACAATTACTATCTTTAACATCGTAAGCTGCATAATAAACGTATAACCGATGTATTTATAAAGCAATTACTACCTTTAACAACATAAGCTACATAATAAGATTATAACCGATGTGTTATAAAGCAATTACTATCTTTAACAACATAAGCTACATAATAAGCTTGGAAACTTGATAAATTATTATCCATCCTCAAGAGTTAGTCATTGCAGGTTCCAACTCTAATCCACAAGGCTTAAGCAACTGGAAACATGACTACGACTTTTCTCCCAACCATTGGTTCTACTTGGTGTAGGTTCTTCCGCCTAGAGCCACCCCACCCCCGAGCTGGGTGACGGATCCACTAAGGTAAGTTTATAACACGAGACACTCTTCGAGGATCAAGGTGACTTTTTTATCAAACATACAGCCTATCCCAAATCAATCTAGGAATAATGTTATTTATTAAAATCCTTTTAATAACCCAACCACACAGAAAGATGTACTGTGGATCTTTGATTTAAGATCACAAATGTAGATAGATAAACTGCATAAAACCCATACAATTTGATCCTTCCCAAATCTATAAGTACATAACGTGCATGTCCTCAACCAGATCTCAGAGTAGAATACAGTTGATAAGCATGAATATGAGTACAGAAACCCAGATCGAAAACACCGACAATGACTAAAGCATAGTGTATGGTTAAAACGCCTAAAAATAGATGTGGATCTCTCAAATCTGCTAGATTAAAGCGTCAATAAAACAACAAAGCAAACTTATATACATCGATCTTTATCAAATATTCCAGGTCATACATCAAATAAAAAGGCAAACAAAATAAATTGTATCCAACAAATAAAAACTACATTGCAACTATTGAAATTGTATCGAATACTTGTAATCGAAACTCATACGACTGTTCAAATGTAGATAAAGACATATACATCTAGAGTAAACATGTATCCATACCTTCTATCTTAATCTTATATTGTAATATATATATATGATCGATCACCAGTAAATAAAGGTAAAAAAAGTGTTTATAAAGAGATCACAATAAGCACCAGATTCGCTTATCTCTCCACACATGCAGATTTAGTTTACAAAGATCGGGATATATTGACCATAAGGTCTATTCATGACTTAAAACGAAGGTAATAACCTTTTTGGCGCTAGTGGTCACGATCTCTTGATAATAAGATTGGTTCATAAAGCAAAAATGCAGGTGAATCATCAATGCAAAGATCAATAATCTATATACAGTTTTGTTCATAAATCGCAGGCAAAGTTCGAAGATTATAATAGTATACATCCAATTGTAAATTGCAGGCAAAGTTCAGAGATTATAATCTATATTCATATCTAATTGTAAATCGTAGGCAAAGTTCATAGATTATAATAGTACATATCCAATAGTAAATAACAGGCAAAGTACATAGGTTATAATCTATATTCATATCTAATTGTAAATCGCAGGCAAAGTTCAAAGATAATAATCTATATTCAGATCTAATTGTAAATCGCAGGAAAAGTTCAGAGATTATAATAGTACAAATCCAATTGTAAATCATAGACAAAGTTCAGAGATTATAATCTATATTCATATCTAAGCATACATATGGAAAACTATTTGCTAAGTTTATTTCCCTATTGGCACGAACATTGGAAATTACCTGCGGAGTTTAGATCGCTCGCCAAACAAATTGAGAACAAAATTTTAGAGCTACCTTAATGCAGAGTGTAGACCGCATACTAGGCAGATTTAACAGCGTAATTTCATATCACACTTATGCTTCCTCGAACTTCGATGGTATGGTTGGGTGTGTCAAGCCCCTCAAACGACCCTCATTCAAACCATATATCATATTCTAGATCTGTAAAAGTATAAACTCCCAGGGCGATTTTACCGAAGGTCCTCTCTCCTTCTCATTTCACTTCTTTAATATTGTTGTAGTTATCTCTTTCTTTTTCTCCAGTGCATGTGGTACTAATATAAATTTATTATTATTATACTCTCTTTTTGGTACACAGCCATATCACGTGAGAAAATACATCTATTTCCTTGTAAAATATTATAACCTAAGTCATAATTTTACCAACTATTTTCTCAAGTAAAAGAGCTGCAGATTTAGGTTGATCGATTTTACCTAAGGTCTAGCTCATTACTGATTTACTAGATTTGAATTTCAGGTTAGCTTTATAATTCGTATGTAATGTTATTCAATCATAACCTTGAGGGTTTCGACCACAATCATTAACAATTAAGGAAAGGCATTATTCATATTAATTGACAAAGATAGATATCTTCCATTATAATACCCTCTTTCGGTTATGAAGAATAAATTATCTATTATCAGCTTACCAGTAACATAGATTCATAATAATAGGAATTAACTTTAATTCATGTTAATATTTTCCGAACTTACCCACCATTTGATGGGCGTGTAATTTACCATTAAATACTGTAACCAACGTCATCGAATCCATGATGACACCTGGTTAATTTTACTAGATCCTCGGGTATTTACTCATTTTTTACCATTTCCCCCTAGTGGTTTCGTCCCCAATTGTTCTTTTGTTGAGTCAAGCTTTCAACCTCCTAACCCTACCAATTGCATCCATGAATTTTACGAAGTTAGAATCTTTATTTACAATGTCACTTACTTACACATTGTATTTCAGGTCGAGGTAGCAAGGGGATGTTACAACATTGTTGGTGTTCTCACAATTGGTTACGAAGTCAGAATAATGATGAATTTGTTGTTGTTCTAGTTTTAATCATCAACACTAGTAATTACTCTTTCTTGACTGCTCACAATGTTGTTGTTCTTACTATTGGTTATTCGCATTATTGCTTCGTAGATTATGTGTGCTTCCAACCCTGATGGGTTAGCTCAAGTGATTCAACATTGTGAATTGCAAGCAGGAGGTCACAAGGTAAGTCTCACTCGATGTCCCTACCAGATTATGTAGCAAAAAAGTGTTAATGCTTCTCATTATGAAAGAAAAGTAAAGGAAATATAGATTTATGATTTTTTTTTATGCAACGACCTTGATTTGTAACAATTCAGTAGACCACTATGAGAATATAACTTCCATAAAATATTTGAGGGTTAACTTTCATACAATGATAGTAAAAATCAAAGGAATATATTATCTTTTTGACATCATAGTTTGATGGAAAGTTTACTATTTCTTGAAGACGATGTGGAAGTCAACCAAAACTAAAATAAACATGCCCGTTAGTAATGTTAACCAAGCCCATTAAATATACATTATAGTTTTATTTTGGAATCTTTGAAGGGACACACATGGAATTAGAGATGTTTGAAGGGATACATATGAAAATATGGATTACAGGATCTAGTCATGAAGCTCTAAACATATAAAGCAAATATGAGGTTTTCTCTAGAGGAATCAAGCCTACAATGTAATGCTCTAAAAAATATCTATAAAGAAAAATAAAAACAAAGGGAAATGAAGTTAAAATTGGGCTTAGTATTAAAGAAAATTTTAAGGGTCCATAATTATCTCAAAGTGTAGAAACCTTGTGAATCTAACTAATTCTTAAATTTGCAACAAAAAAATGTTTGACCATTTTCTTGTAAAAATATTCAAATTTTTAAGGTTATAGAGTTTTCGAACAATTTTTGACGATTTTTAGAGTAAAAAAAATTATCCCATTGAATTTGGGGAATCAACTTTGAAAAAAAACAAACTAATTTTTTTTTTAAGACTAAAAAATAACCCATAAACTAAATTTCGTCCCTAAAATTTTCTTTACTTACTATTCTCATTAAGCCTAAATATAACATAACACCTAATCTTTTGTTTAAATGTAAAAATGCTTAATACACTCTTTTATGGGTTGTGCACCTTGTAACTCATCGCTACCCTTGGATCGTAATGGCTACAACTTTGAAAGTTGGTGGCCGCGTAGGCCCTGCTTTTCGGCGAAATTTGGATAGAAACCGGTTACAATTGTTCGTAAAAATTGTTATTTTCCTAATATTTTAATTTTTACATTTAAATTTGGTTGCTCTAGACTAATTAACCTATTTTAAAACGATCTTAATTTAAAGGATCAAAATTGTCAATTCAAAGCAAATTACAGTACCAGATTCCGGCGTGTCGAAGGCGTTTTGGTTAGCGCTTATACTGCTCCGTTGGTGGCAGGTGAGTGACTTTTGAGGAGAACAACTGGGGAAGTTTGTATGCATGGCAACCAATGAAATGTTGCCGAGCTAGGAAGACGTGACAAGACAAGGGCATGAAAATAGATGGCAAAATCGAACGTGCTAGACAACCAAATTTTCGAAAGAAAAACTGTCCCTGAAAAAACGTCTTCGACATGATTACAAAGAATACAAAATTCAATTCCCTTTATTTTCCGTTTATCATTCATATTTTATTATAAAGTGAATACTTATCAATATTTTCAAATTATTCATTTTTCACGAAGTCACCACTTTTACTACAATGTCAAGATATTTTAACTATTTTAAGTATTTGAAAGATTTGAAAAAATAATAATTTGTATTAAACTAGTAGTAGCATGATGTTGCCCTGCCTGAGTTTGAGTGAGTGGAAGGTTCACACTTTCTTGAAAAACAAGAAAATGAATTGAGCATAAGGTAGATGGCAGATCAGGTGACGGATTTGAGACAACTTGCCCCCCACTCCCAACTAAACAATTATTGAGTTGACATCCATTATTATAAAGTACGTCATATCTCGTTGGATTCTCCAAGTGAAGGATTTGGAAACATAATGTCGGAACTAAGTTTAGCTAAATTTGGGTGAGTAATATTCAATTTATTGTAATTTATTTAATGTGGCAGCAAGCTTGATGCTCATTGAATCTCAGACTACTTAGAATCATATAATAACTTATTTTGAAAAAACAAAATCATATAACCAAATTAGTCTATGGGTGTGAATGCGCGTAGGTCAATATTGATCTTATTCCTCCATAAATAATTAGTGCCCCTTATGGTCTTTTTATATATATCATGTACATATGGCTCTATGCATTATAAAAATCGTTTCAATATTATAAGGGTTCAATGATTTTCTTAGGGTATCAACTTTGGAGAGGAGTATCAATAATAATATCTTCCTTACAATAAATTAAGAAGAAAAGATAAGTGATTGAAGGTCAGTCAATTCAAGTTTTGTTTAGTTACAAGTGGATGCAAGTTGTCACTTCAGTCAAACCCGTGATCTTATCCACTTATAAATATATTGGCAATGCTGTGTCAAAGCGAGCGTATACTTTTCATGTAAGGGTCCATGTGAAAGCGAGAAAAGTAAGTCAAAACTCTTTTTGACTATGTATTGATTGATCTTTTACACATATTTGTATAAAATTTTGCTATATTTAAAAAAATAATAATTCAAAATTAAAATTTCACATTTTAATTTTTCACTTTTAAAATATATATTAATTCAAAATTAAAATTTAACATTTTAATTTAAAAATTTAAAATTTTAATTTAAAAATTTAAAAATTTCAATTTTTTTTTAATTAGTGAAGGATGTTATTTTAATTTTTAATTTTTAAAATATATATTAATTCAAAATTAAAATTTAATATTTTAAATTTTAAATTTTAAAAATTCAGTTTTTTTTAAATTAATGAAAGATGTTATTGATGAGACTTACATTTTTATATGAGAATTCTAAATTCTAAATTGTTAAAAAAAAAATAATTAAAGTAAAATTAAAATTAAAATCATAAAATTTCTACATTAATTAGTTTTAAATTTAGATGATAGTGAAAATGACATATGGCAATCAATATGACAATTTTGGAGTGTTAAATGGAGGAAGGGTGTACTTAAGTATTGCAGGGTGTATGTATATCGCCATAATTTTATCTTTTGTCATTGAGGGGAGAGAGATATTCAATTTGATTAGAGATCTTTACATATTATCATGATCCTCCATAGTTTATCAGGATTCTATGCGGAATCTTATTTTTAATAGGGAGGTTGGAATTTATTGAAACAAATCTTATTGCAAACGATGATGAACCCTCTCTCTTTTGTAAATCTTTTGCAAATTATCATTAATTTTCGAAAGGTTTATCCAACCTCAAAATGAAGGCTTCCTTCTTCATTCCATTCAGAATTTCTATACTGGAGCATGTCATAAACAAGTTTGATGTTAAAAGTGAATCGAGTTTCTATGTGACTCTCTCACTCGAAATGAAACTAATTGAAGATCCCCCAATTCATAATATCTATCATGACTATGGATTTCATTTTCTCGTTGGTTGTTGTAGCTTTGGAACCCCAACCAACCTCCACAACCTTTTGAATTGTCCTTCAGTTGGAAAAATCTATAATTCTAGTCATCCAATATTGTCAGTCTTGAGATGGATTACTAGGCGTTGTCTTGGATAACAAATGAATCACATCATGTTAAACATATAGCATTGTAGAGACATTAATGTTCTCTTTTCAATGCTCATATCTTTACCCTAGATGAAAGTCTAATGGATTAATTTCATGAAGTTGGACCCATATAGATAGATTTATTTTGAAATTGTTGTTGAGGTCCATAAGCCATGGATTTAACACCTCATGAATTAATGTATTTTTCCTTAGAACCTAATGATTTGGATGCAAAATCATCTCTACTATCGTAGCCCTATTATTATCTTTTTCATATACATATTTGATGCTATATCCATATCTCGATCTCAATTCTCTATCTATTTGTTTAAGTATATTTTTAATCCTTGTACATAAACTTCTGCAAAATTCCATATATCTTGAGCAATATAGATAGTTAAATTATTTTACTTGAACCATGGATTTCACCATGCAACTCCATGAATCTCTGGTGATTATACTCATGTTGGATTTTAGATGGAGGTCCTTACAATTAGAGTTCAATGTAGTGATTATATTTGGTTGAGTAAATGAGTACCCATAACTCAAGATTTCAAGTGGAATAACCTTTTCATTATTTTTATCATATGTTTTTCTTTTTAATGGAACACGTCATGGGAGACCCTCAAACACTTCTCCTCATTTCAAGGATGGTACCCAAGGTAAGTTGTTCGAGAATAATTAATTGCACCCTAAATCGGCAGGGACATCAAGTGAGGCCCTAGCAAAGCCACTCAGGGATTTGACCCCGATATCTTCTGCTTGCTATCTATAGCACTCATCCACTTGAGCTAACCCACGGACCTTTATTTTTATCATAGGTTATACACTCTTATATAATAATATTATATAATTTAATAATTTGTTACACTCCTATTGTTAGTCCCTGTCACAACATGGAGTATACTTTTTGGTTGGAAGTCAAGCTGGTTTGAGTGTGTGTATTAGTTTGAATAATTGGTAGAAATTTGTGCATGGTTTTGAAATGTTTACAATAAAATCTATATTAAATATAATTTTATGGTAATTGAAAATGAATTTAAGAATTTTACGATTTCAATGAATCAATTTTTTGATTGGTCAATAAAATAGTGGATGGCACATAAATCCCTATAGGAGCAACAATAATTGTTAGAGAGGAAAATAATAAAAATTAATAAAAAAATGAAATTTCTAAAAATGCCACTTTACTTGGCAATTTAATGCAATCAGACATGTTAGGCTATGGTTTTCATTTCAATGAACTGGGACACAGTACATGGGTAATAAACTTGAAGGGATCAACAACCACCGAGTCACAAAGTGTTTAGTAAATTGTTATAGTTGTTGGTGGTGATTTCCAAGAGCCTCTCTTTTGAAGGAACATTGATGCAATGACACAATCCTCTGAGATTTGCTCAATCTAATGCAATATATGCAGATAAATACTTTTCAAGGTGTGGACATTCTCATTCTCCTCAATCGAGGGTCAAATGTGGATGTCTAGTACTGTATAGGTTCTCTCCCATCAAAAGTGTTAGGACATGTGCATTAATTTCTTCTAGTAGTGAATTCAATATTTTTTTTATTTTTTTTGTTTTATAAAGGGAATTAAATTTTATTAGTACTTTGCATTGTTTCTGAAGTAATATTGCACACATTCTCGAAAGATATATGTATGTTTCCATACAATTTCAATGAGGACCACCTCTTCCAATCATATTTTTACTTCCAAGTCATGTGGGCTACAAGTTTTTGAGAGGCTTGGTATTTTGCAAGGTTTGTTCAATGGTTTTTTTTATTTTTTGTTTTAGTTTTTCCATTTTTCATGGTATTTTAGAATGTAATTTTTGAAATCATAGTATAAGTTTAATCTTGTTTGAGCTATTGTACTAGGTTATAATAGGATCATTGTAATGTCCATTTTTAAGAAATTTTATTAAAATGACCAATTTTTCACTTTTTTCCCTATTTTGATCTTTGACTAGTTTCGATGTTTAGGTCTCCACATTGACCCAAATGCTCCCAAATATTCTAAGAAGGTATATGAATGACATTAAGACTTGAATATGATGTTCATGGATGATTTATTACCCTCCAAATACTTCTACAAACTTGTTTAATATTTTGGCCAAGGTAGGAGTTTTCACTAGCAAATTGGGGTTCCGATTCCCCCAGGGTAAATGCTGAAAATGGATTTCCAAATGCTCCAAAACCCACTCAAATTTCTGAACAGAGGAAGAGGATGTTTAAGGGAAATTATTAATGTTTCATTTACATCATTATTCAGTTTATAAATGCTGTTATAACCCTCTCCCAAACAACTACAAAATCACTAGTTCGACCCTCGGGGAAATGACACCAAATCTTATCCAAATGCAAATAAATTGAGTAGGATGAATTCAAATGCTTAAGTGATGGATATGAAACTTTTAATACTCATCAATTCCAGTCCATTCATCATAAATATATCAAAGAAAAATTCTTTCATTCGAAATCATCAGCATTACAATGGCATACATCAATATAGTGGGGAAATGGTCATTGTTTGCTCATTAATAATCACTTTTACATACAACCATTAGGTATTTAGACCTGAAACTTTGTGAAGATGAAGAGAATAGTATATTAATCTTATTAAACTTTGAAATTGACCATGATAATCTCTCCCAAAGAGTATAATATCTCACCCAAAGCGCAATCCCTCCATGAGCAAGAATATGCAATAAAGACTGGAAATGGTTGAGAGAATGTGTTGCACTAGAAGAAACCAAGGGATTTCCTATAGCTTACACTTGCAAATACAAACTCCATTAAATATCCATGAAATACCTGAAGGGTCTCTCCAAACACCAACTTGGATGGGAATCTTTCACCCTCGAAATTGGCTAAGGCAAGAAACTAGTCATCCACTAGCTCTCTCTCTCTTCACAAATGCAAATTTCTCAAATGATCAAAAGCCATTCTCTTGGTTGATCCCTGTATTTTATAAAAATTATTATCCTTATAAGGTTACCAATCCATCCACAAAATCAAGCCAATTCAAATTAAGGTGTGTGCTTAAGATTTTCCGTGTGTCCTCCCTTCCCTGGTCTTCTATCTTCCCCCAATTCGAGTAGGGACCCATTGAGCTTCCCCAGATCACATGAACGCCTTCTTGGATGCTATATTTAGGCCTGGTATGTCATAATCGTTAGATTCCAGCCTTAAGGTCTGTAATATGTCATAAATGTCATAGCATCTTCATCATTGGTTTCATAGATGTCATGGATGTTAGGGAATCTAGCCCAAGTGTCCAAGAAGCTCCCATTTGACTCTTCCTCTCCCATGTAAGTTAAATTTCCTTCAAAATTAGACCTATGATGCATATGAACAAGTGTATTATCCTTCTAACTCTTCCAAGAACATTAGGCTTCCCATGGATTTGAAATTGAAAGAGGAGGATGCCATGTGTCACAAAAATTCTAGCTTGTGTGGGCCCCATAACCTCCATGTGTCTCCATGCTCCATTGGCACTTCATTTTCTATTGTATTTATTTAATTAGCTCCATTATTAGATATTTATTCCATTCTACTGTCTGAACATCATTTATTAGCTCCCTTATTAAAATTCCAAATGTATCCATCCAACCTACGGAACTAGTAGGATTGATGGAATTGTCACGCTATGCAATTATTTGAATGGGGACATTAAATTCCTCCCCACCCAAGATTATTTGTCCTCAAGAAATTTCAGATTTGTATGTTGCAATATTTTTCATATTCCCAATTGGCTTCCTCATTTGGTACTCCTTCCTTTGCACCAAGTGTTATGTTATGGTTATGCTCATTATTTTTCTTTAGCTGCAATTTTAGTAGTGGCGCTCATATACTGCAATTTTGTGTTCCCAAAAGTAAAGAGATGTGGATTGTGCATATTGATATATCCTGTAACATCACCACTAAAACCAAAAGTATTAATAAAATCCATAAAAACCAAATTTTTGCAAATAACCTTTACCTTTATATTTTGGAAACCTTTTCTAAACTTTCACCCCTTTTTGCTTATGTATAATTCTTTGAAGTTGGTACTAAGTTACCAAACTTTGAGTTTCTTAACATTCCAAGAAAATATCAAAGAGGAACCTCCATGCTTGGTGCTGCACTACTCTGATTACAATCATCTTCTTAAGTGGTTACTAAATATCCAATGTTGCTTATTGCCCCCAAAATTGAAACCAATGAGACCAAAAATGATTCTAGGGTCCCATATGATCTTGATACATGCATGGTGTGAAATGTCTATGTTGAAATTCCATGAAAACCAAGCATGTGAAAATTGAATCCATCTCTCAAAATGTCTCCCACATAGGAAACTGGAACAATGCTCTGCAAAGATGAACTCAAATAACTGAAGGTTGGTTTGCTTTCTCAAACCAACAACCAAAATTGCTACCACAAGTGAGATGAAACCAAGCAATTCCAGGATCCCATGGCTGGTATCGAACCCTTCCAAACATTATGAGTACAAAATATAGATCATGAAAGTACATAAAACATCATACAAATGTACATCAAGAAGGTACCTCATCAACGAATCAGGAAAGTGCTTGTAAATCCAAGTAAGTAGATCATCATGTCTCCAATACACACAAGCATCAAGTATTATATCAAATCTTCTCCAATGACATAGGTGAGGATCCCATGTCCCATAATTTTGCTCGAAAAGAATATAATGTGCATCAAGATAATCAACCATGTGTTCTTTCATGAAAGAAATGGATGAAGAGCCTCCACCAAAATTTGAACCAAATAAGGAGCAAAGAAAACATGAAGACTTCAAGTGGATCAAAGAAGCCTCATCAATACACCCATGAATATGTATATTATCATGAAATAATAGAGGATGTTGCTTCCAATAATAATGTTCCTCAATCATATATCTCTTCACCCAAGTGTAGAATAAAGTTACTCCAACATCAAATGTACTAGGCAAGGAGCAAGGAAAATCATGAGCAAGGAGCAAAGAAAATCTTGAGTCTCCAAGTTAAACGAGATGTTGATCCCTAGTCAACCTAACAAGAATCTCGTGTAAAATGAGCATCGAAAGGTTGCGATCAAGTGCCCCACGTATGCTCCCAATTACAGATTTTTCTTTCTTAATTTAAATTCGGCATAATGAAAACATGTACGAAGCTTATAATGGCTTATTTGAAAAAGAAAAAAAATCATATAACCATATTAGGCTATGGGTGTGGGTGCACGCAGCTCAATATTGATCTTATTCCTCCATGAATAATTAGTGCTCCTCATGGTGTTTTATATATATCATGTACATATGGCTCTATGAATTATAAAAATAGTTTCAATATTATATACGATCAATGATTTTCTTAGGGTATCAATTATGGAGAGGAGTATAAATAATAATATCTTCCTTACAATGAATTAAGAAGAAAAGATAAGTGATTGAAGGTAAGTCAATTCAAGATTTGTTTAGTTAAAGTGGATGCAAGTTGTCTCTTCAATCAAACCCGTGATCTTATCCACTTTTAAATATATTGGCAATGCCATGTCAAAGCGAGCGTATACTTTTCATGTAAGGGTATATGTGAATTTTGTCTACGATCTATGATGATGGTCCTCTCTCGAGGAGTCTTTTGGATTCTTTTTGTGCTTTCTGGATAGATGTTTGATTGTTTTCATGGAGATCTTTATGTTCTCCTTCATTGTATGCTGAGTATAGACCTTTATGGTCTGACCATTCTTCCTGTCAGCTCAGAACAACACTTCATCACTTACTGATGTCTGTATTGGTCTCATTCCAGTTATGTATTATGCCCTTTGATTCAATATGAATATCAAGGACATGATTTTTTATTCTGAAAAAAGGGTCCATGTAAAAGCGAGAAAAGTAAGTCAAATTCTTTTTGACTATGTATTGATGGATCATTTACATATGTTTTTATAAAACTTTGCTATATATTTTTTAAAATATATTAATTCAAAATTAAAATTTCACATTTTAATTTTTAATTTTTAAAATATATGTTAATTCAAAATTAAAATTTAATATTTAAATATTTAAATTTCATTTTTTTTTAAATTAGAGAAGGATGTTATTGATGAGACTTTATATGAAAGCTCTAAATTTTCAAACATAACAATAAATAATAAAAAAATAAAAAAATTTCAAATCCTAAAATTTCCATGTTAACTAGTTCTAAATGTAGATGATAGTGAATATGACAACCAACATGATAGTTTTGTAGCGTTAAATGGAGGAAGGGTGTACTTAAGTATTGCAAGTCGTATGTACATTGCCATCATTTCGTCCTTTGCCATTGAGGGGAGACATATATTCAATTTTATTATATATCTTTACATATTATTATGATCCTCCATAGTTTATCAGGATTCTATATGGAATCTTATTTTTAATAGGAAAGTTGGAATTTATCAAACCAAATCTTGTTGCAGACGATGATGAACCCTCTCTCTTCTAAAAATCTTTTGCAAATTATCATTAATTTTCAAAAGGTTTATCCAACCTCAAGGAGAAGGCTTCCTTCCACAATAGGATTTGAACCCGAAATCTGACGTCATTTGACATTTCATATGGATGTGTCGGACATCAATCATTGAGAAGAACAATGATCAGGAAAGTTTAATAGCGTCGTCGAATATTCGACACATAAGGCATCGGTTTTTCGACTCACCAGAGTGTCGAATATCCGACCCGGGAGTGTCGAATATCCGACGGTATAGTGTCGGATATCTGACGGTATGTCGACCCGGGAGTATAGGTTTTTCGACCCAATAGTGTCAAATATCCAACGGTATGTGTAGGTTTAAAAAAAAAAAATAATGTAAGATTTGAAAGATTTGAAATTGTTGGTCCCATATTTTCAACAGTAACTATGTTCAAGGCGTCGAATGTCTAACGCCAGGCCATTATAAATATAAAAATTTTTAAACATTTCAACATGTTTGTTGTAGAAGCGATGGACGATTTGCGAAATTATTGTTCCTCGATGGACAATTTGCGAAAATTATTTGTTCCTTGACGGACGTTTTTAGGAATTGTTTTATTCTTCAACGGGCAGTTGTGGGAAATTTTTTTTTTCTTCGACAGACAGTTTTCTGGGATTTTTTTATTCTTCGACTTCTCTCTGCTTGACAAAATGTTGATGCATGGAACTTGATTTTTTAATACAATCAGTTATATTCATTCATGAAGTTTGTGAAAAAATGTCAAATAGAAATATTCCGGATCCAAACGAAGACAACCGACAATTGCTTGCTAGACTATGGGATGCAGCAAAACAGAGGGGTGATGGAAAATGTTATTGTCTGTGTACTCAATGTAGGGGATTTAAGAGGAGAAGAATATTGATCTCAACAGCCAAAAAACATTACAGGGAACATGGACACGCTGAGGGGGGGAACAAATATCGTCCATTTGTAGGTTTAGCATTATAAAGTTTATTATATTCTTTGTTTTGGTAATTGTATGTATTATTTTATTTTTCATATATTAATGTATATCTATTGATGTTTCCATGTATTTATATTAAAGGAAAGACACTCTACAGCATATCATCCAGAGGAAGTGCTTTCAGAACAAGTTCAGGATCATGATCATGGAGCATGTATGTTTAATGGAGAACAAGTGAATGCTCATATTGAACAAGATGATCATACTGATAATGTAATTGAAGATGATGGTACAAATACATTGATCCATGATTCATTTAATGTTAGAATGGATGATGACGATGACGTTGATAATGAAAATGATGATGTTCATAATATACCTCTTCTCGATAAGGCATATGAACTCCTTTATGAAGGCTCTAAAACAAATCTTCTCTCTGCTGTATTGTTGATAATGAACTTGAAGGTTATGAATGGTCTTTCAAACATTGCAATCACCCGGATGCTAAGGTATGTAAAATAATCCATCACATATATAAGATCATGATAAAGTTTATCTGTATTCCTCTAATAATTGTATTGTTAACTCATTATTGATCATCGTACGGATGAAGCATGTTTCGTTAATATTATTTATTTATTACATTAACTATTTATTTTTTATTTTTTTGTAGCTTGATAGCTGAATTTTTGTTACCAACATCAAATATTTTACCTCGCACATATCGAGATTTATCTTCCATCATGAAAGAGATTGGAATGCATTATGAAGCAATTCATGCATGCCCCAATGACCATTTTATATATTATAATCAACATGAATTTGCAATAGAATGTCCAGAATGTCATGTAAGTAGATATCGTACAGATAAAGTAACAAAAAAGGTGCCTTAGAAGGTTCT
>LPNX010171490.1:150257-152757 GCA_001517045.1 Pseudotsuga menziesii
GGAAACACTATGTATGACATATCTAGACCAATATAACAAAGAAAATTTCAATTCCATGCAATGGTTGTATGGACAATACATGATTCCCCTGGGTTAACTTCATTTTGTGGTTTGTAATTTGAAGTTCCACTTTAATTGCATTTAATTATATGGAGTAGTTAGAATAATTTATATATGAATATATTTGACATAGATATTCCATATCTAAATATTGTAGGTCTTCAGACAAAGGGTAAATTTTCATGTCCACTTTGTGGTCCTAAGATAAAATCTCGTCGTTCAAAAAGCTTAAGAAAGGAGGTGTTTGATGAGTATAGGCATTTCCTCTCTAAGTGTCACAGGTATAGAACAACTAAAAAAATCCTTTTCAATGGGAAGCAGGAGACTGCATTAAAACCACAGAGAATGACACCTCACCTTTGGAAGATGCAATACAATATAAATTGTCATCATGGTATGTATGGATCATCATATATGAATTGTTATGTATTTTAATTTTTATTGTAAGTTGTTTACTGTAGTGGCCATATTTGATTTATGATGTAATTTATTTATAAACTAATATTCATGATGTCCATCGTGATCATGAAGGCATTAATGGGATTCCACGAGGAATGAAAAGTTATTCTATTCAATTCAACAGGTTGCCCTACTATGAGAACCTACAAATTGCTCATTTGTTTGATACAATGCATATTGGAAAGAATGTTACTGAAACCTTATGGAGACTACTAGAGCTAAGGAGGGAGAAAGATAAAGTTGTGAAATATTACAAAGACATTCAAGAAAGCAACCATGCAATGAAAGACGCCATCCAATTTCATAGCAACGGAGAACAAGTTAATATAAACTCAATTCCATGGATGTTTACGGAGCAACAAAGCAATGTTGTCAAAGAAGTAATGCGGAAAATTAAATTTCCCATTGGATTTTGTGCGAACTTGAAGAATATCATAACCAAAAAAGGTGATTTTGCAGGGGTCAAAACACATGATTGGCATGTCTTCATCAAGGTAATTATTATTGTTATATCCATATAATTTATTTTTTTTCATTTTATTGCGTATATTTTTTTTTCTTGTTTGTATACTCTTTGTTTAATAAATGGCGTGGTTTGTATATTGATATAGTATGTTCTACCTCTCTCTTTCCTGGACAACTTTGAAAACAATGTCAAACAAGTTATATATAATCTTGGTAAATACATGAGGTAACTAGCGATTACTTGCATGTGCTTAGTGTTTCTTTAATTCTCCATATAATTTATATTTGTTTTTTTGTGCACTATTTCATCATATGTAATTTAATGTTTTTTTTTGTTAAATATAGTTATTGGTTTGCGTCACTTGTAGATGGTTGGCATCTAAAGAAATCCATAAAGAAGATATAAAGTATTGGAGGAGAGAAATTCCTCGTCTCATGTTTGAAATGCAGAAGCATCTACCATCGACATTTTTCAATGCATAGGAACACTACCTCATACACCAAGTTGAGGAAATTGAGTTGTGGGGACCTATGCACTCAAGGTCCATGTGGATGGTTGAGAGGCACTTGAAATTTATGAATGGTTTGGTGAGACAACAAGCACATGCTGAGGGTTCTATGATGGAAGGATATACGGTATACCAAAACATGTTGTATGTTAGTGAATATCTTCCTATTTTAGCGTCAAATCTCAATTTACATCGTATTTGCGATCCAGAATCCAATAACAAATTTGAAGGGGAAAGGTATATTGAGGAAGCCAAAAGGTAAATATTAGCTAGTGGATGTTTATTATATCGTTCATATTCTAATTATATTTTCTAGTTATAATTGCTTCAGTTAAGAGAATATACTTTGTTCAGTAGATTTACACATTTCTTTCATTTTAATGGTTATTGTCATCAAACAGTTGGTCGAGAATGGGATGAAATTCGTTTATACATCAAAAACAATCTTGACTGGATGAAGGTATGGATTGAACTATGCAAACAATCAGGTCATGGAATATGATGGGAAGGTGTGGCTTCATTGGTAAAAGTAGCACAACACAATGGAGATAGAAATCTAACAGAAAGGGAAATCAGTTTGGCATATGGTGTAAAAGATAAAATGGAAAGCATATAATTAATCAATCCCTCTAAATATTTTATTTTGCAAATTACATTTTGACGTACATGTTGTTCTTTTCCATGTATTGCTGCATAAGGATTGAATGGTTGTGTAATATTTTCGTGTATTGCTTATTGCAGGTAAAACACCATAAAGCTATGGTCTACAATGGAGGTAGATGTCGGATCAAAAAATTGGATGAAATAAAGAAAACATCAGATTCTGGGATATCTTCTATCTTTGAGGTTACCAATGTTTCATCTAGAAGTGACAGACATCCAGAAGTCTCAGAAAATCGATACTATGGGTATTTGGAATATGTTATACAGTGTGACTTTAAATCCTTTAAGGTAGTTCTATTCGTTGTCAAATGGTATAGGTTATGATTGAATCAACGTGATCCCGA
>LPNX010171490.1:157757-164857 GCA_001517045.1 Pseudotsuga menziesii
GTTATAAGCAAGGAAGTTCAATTGTTTTAAACCAGCTTCCTCAGTTTATGTAGAAGTTACAACAATTAAACTACTTAAAGTGGGCTAAACATATTTCCCAATAGCTTCAGTTAAAGCATCGATAAAGAGTTCCATACCCTGTTGCAAAGCATATAATTGACCCAGCGAGCAGACCCATCATAAACGGAGTCCAATAGATGAACGACAGAGGCTATTAGAGAAGGCTACCCTCATTCAACACCCATGAAAATAGAGGTAATAGGGGTAAAAATAGGATGATATGCACAAGCTGAAAAATATAGATGCACCCAAGTGTGAAATCGAGGAGAAGGAACACATACCCTAACCACTCAGGTTTTTACAAAAAAATTCAACTATAATTCAAGATCATTATCAAACACCTAGGTTAGAAAGAAACTCGAACCTAACCCAATATTTTCTAAATTGTAGTGACAACAGGGGTTTTCCAGAATTCTTCCAAATGTTATGGATTTATTCTTTAAGGTTTTTTATTATAGAAACTTTATATTAGAAAGCAACTTGAACCTAACCTAGTAATTCCCAAATTGTAGTGACAACATATGTTGAATCAATTCCCTAATGTCTTTCATCTTATCATGTTTAATAAACCCTTAGAATATGAAGTGTTTAATTTGAACCATTGGGTGAATATTGCCAACAAATTCTACTTTAGGGACCAGGACTACTGGTTTTAGATGAAGGGAATTTTCCACGCAATAAGGACACCAACATACTCCATGTTTTTTACCAAATACATAGGAGGAGACGGGTGTTATTGTCATGCACCCTTTTTCAGAACAATTATAAAGAGCTCTTCAATCTTTTGAGGTTGGTAAGGCCTAATATTTTAGATTTGAACTCTTTTCAAGCCTTCTTTAGTCGGTTGATCAGTAGAGTGGATGTTAGTTCTTGGATATCCTGTAGAGTGGATGCTTGGTTGCTCTATAGGTTCCAATTATTTAGGCTCCTCATTAAATAATTACTTGATATGTTAGCTTCTTGGAGTCGTGTTATTTTTGGGTAGTTCCTTCCAGTCTTCAATTTGTTCCTTTATTTCCTCTAATTTATGTCATATTGTATGCTTGATAATTGATATATTTACACATGTGTTGGACTAGTGTCAACATGCCATGGTAGGGTTTTTTTTCTTGGGTGTCCTTCCCCTTTTTCTTGCATCGATCATTTATGAAGATGTGTTAATTCTTATAGCATAGGGAAGTATTCCTATACATTCAAGATCCATTAAGCAATTTTCATATAATTTCATCAACTGATAGGGTCCGAGCCACATGTAATTGAGTTTCTCCACCTTATCCTTTTTTTGTTTTTGTATAGAAAGACTAGCTGTCTTTCTTCAAACTCCCATTTCTTTAATGTTCTCACATTATCTCTTCATTCTTACCTTTGCCATGATTTGGTGGATCATTTACCATAACCTATATTCATCTAGTTTTTCTAGTTCCTCTAACCTATACTTAATGTATTTATGTTTTTCTCATTGTTCCTTTACTACAATACATAGTGATGACTTACCAGCTAGTATTTTTTTCTTCCCATGACTCTAGTCAAGGCCTTGAGACCCATCCCACTGTGCAAAAAATATTTAATTTCTAGATATCCAACTTGTAGGTGAAAGATCCACTTCAACAAATATTTATTATGGTTGATGGAATTAATCATGACATATTAACTCAAGAATATTATGTTAGCGTCTAATTCCCTCAATTTCTTCCCCAATCATGATCAAAGATCCATCCCTAGTTTACTAAACCACAAATTGGCACCCATATCCCATTCAGAGAATAATGTCCCCCTATACAATACGTGTTTGTGATTTGATGGTTTGTTCTTGGTTCTTGGTACCTAAATTTTTCATGTAAATCCTAAGGGCCTTATTATCCACCCATCCCCATTATTAAGGCCTTGAGACCCATCCCTACTATCCAATGAATTATATGAGAAACCACACACCACTTGGAAATCAAATATCCCTTTCAAAGGGACTAAGTGATGGTTTAAATCTGTGATCATTATGAAATTGATTAGGATACCCCAAGATGTCCAAGAAAACCATTAGAATCTTCTCTGAAGTGCTGGGTTATGCACTACAGAGTAGCACTGAAGAGTTTAAAACATCCACTCTACAAGATCTCCAAGAACTGACAACATTATTTGTCCATTACTGTAAAGGCGATGTACTAGAATATTTTCCTGGACTTGTTGATTTCATCATGAAGTTGAACGTAAATGATAAAAGGAGAGGAGCACTAACAAGCTACAACACTTTGTAGGAAATTGAATGAGTAGAGATATAATGTCTGCAACAGTCTGCATACATCCTTCACTTGAATGATGTTAGTTCTTGGATATCCTATAGAGTGGATGCTTGGTTGCTTTATCGGTTGCTTCTTGGAATTTATAATAAACTTGGCCCAATATCCTGATTCGACCGTGAGGTGCTTAGTTCACTGGAAATTGGGTTAGGTAATACTTGGCCATTAATGGACAATCATGAATCTTATGGTTTATGCTTTGGGTCTTGAAGCAAGTACTAGGTATTTTGATGTCGTCCATTTTTTATTTGAACATTTTATGTCAATTTTCATTGTGTCTGATTTTTTTTTGCCCCTCTTACATTTAACATGATAAGATGACCTTTGTAGTTTAGACAGTTGGTTAGCTTTAGAATTATTCCCTGGTTTGAGTGATCTTTGATGTTTCCTTGCCCTTTTTCCATCCCCTTGGTTTCATCAAATCATTGAGGAAGGCATGATATAGTTTAAGAGCCTTTTGATTTGTGCGGAATAGTATTTTTTTGGTTCTTTCTACTATGGGATTGCCTCAGGGTTGAAAATTAGCATGGAAAAACAAGTTAGCGTTGCCTTAGGGTTGAAAGTTAATATGGGAAAACAAGCATCATCATGACAATTTAAAAGGAATAAATCAGCAAATATTACATACTGATATAAATGTATTTAAAACATTCTTTTCATTCCTGAATGTGCCAAGTAGTAGATGTGGAAATGTCTGCTCTTCACCACCATGGATTAGATATATATATATGATTACTGTAGGTTACCACTGGGAAATATGCCTCTGAAGTGCTGGGTTATTCACTACAGAGTAGCAATGAAGAGGTTAAAACATCCACTCTACATGATCTCCAAGAACTGACATCATTATTTGTCCATTACTGTAAAAGTGATGTACTAGAAGATTTTCCTAGACTTGTTGATTTCACCGTGAAGTTGAACGTAAATGATAAACATAGAGGAGCACTAGGAAAGCTACAACACTTTGTAGGAAATCAAATGAGTAGAGATATAATGTCTGCAGCCGTTTGCATACATCCTTCACTTGAATGATGTTAGTTCTTGGAGATCCTATAGAGTGGATTTTTGGTTTCTCTATTGGTTGCTTCTTGGAATTTATAATAAACTTGGTCCAATGTCCTGATTCGATCATGAGGTGCTTAGTTCACTGGAAATTGGGTTAGTTAATACTTGGACATTAATGGAAAATCATGAATCTTATGGTTTATGCTTTGGGTCTTGAAGCAAGTACTAGGTATTTTGATGTCCTCCATTTTTTATTTGAACATTTTATGTCAATTTTCACCGTGTCTGATTTTTTTTTGCCCCTCTTACATTTAACATGATAAGATGGCCTTTGTGGTTTAGACAGTTGGTTAGATTTAGAATTATTCCCTGGTGTGAGTGATCTTTGATCTTTCCTTGCGTTTTTTCCATCCCCTTGGTTTCATCAAATCATTGAGGAAGGCATGATATAGCTAACTTAAGAGCCTTTTGATTTGTGCGGAATAGTCTTTTTTGGTTCTTTCTACTATGGGATTGCCTTAGGGTTGCGTTAGGGTTGAAAATTAGTATGGGAAAACAAGTTATCATTGCATTAGTGTTGAAAATTAATATGGGAAAACAAGCATCATCATGACAAGCCAAAAGGAATAAATTAGCAAATATTACAGACTGGTATAAATGTATTTAAAACATTCTTTTCATTCCTGAATGTGCCAAGTAGCAGATCTGGAAATGTCCGCTCTTCACCACCATGGATTATATATATATATATATATATATATATATATATATATATATATATATATGTTTGCTGTAGGTTACCACTGGAAAATATACCTCTGAAGTGTTGGGTTATGCACTACAGAGTAGCACTCAAGAGGTTAAAACATCCACTCTACAGAATCTCTAAGAGCTGACATCATTATTTGTCCATTACTATAAAGGCGATGTACTAGAAGATTTTCCTAGAATTGTTGATTTCACCGTGAAGTTGAACGTAAATGATAAACAGAGAGGAGCACTAACCAAGCTACAACACTTTGTAGGAAATTGAATGAGTAGAGATATAATGTCTGCAACAGTCTGCATACATCCTTCACTTGAATGATGTTAGTTCTTGGAGATCCTATAGAGTGGATGCTTGGTTTCTCTATCGGTTGCTTCTTGGAATTTATAATAAACTTGGTCCAATATCATGATTCGACCGTGAGGTGCTTAGTTCACTGGAAATTGGGTTAGGTAATACTTGGCCATTAATGGAAAATCATGAATCTTATGGTTTATGCTTTGGATCTTGAAGAAAGTACTAGGTATTTTGATGTCCTCCATTTTTTATTTGAACATTTTATGTCAATTTTCACCGTGTCTGATTTTTTTTGCCCCTCTTACATTTAACACGATAAGATGACCTTTGTGGTTTAGACAGTTGGTTAGCTTTAGAATTATTCCCTGGTGTGAGTGATCTTTGATGTTTCCTTGTCGTTTTTCCATCCCCTTGGTTTCATCAAATCATTGAGGAAGGCATGATATAGTTAACTTAAGAGCCTTTTGATTTGTGCGGAATAGTATTTTTTGGTTCTTTCTACTATGGGATTTCCTTAGGGTTGAAAATTAGTATGGGAAAACAAGTTAGCGTTGTCTTAGGGTTGAAAATTAACATGGAAAAACAATCATCATCATGACAAGCTAAAAGGAATAAATCAGCAAATATTACAGATTGATATAAATGTATTTAAAACATTCTTTTCATTCCTGAATGTGCCAACTAGCAGATCTGGAAATGTCTACTCTTCACCACCATGGATTATATATATATATATATATATGATTGTTGTAGGTTACCACTAGGAAATATGCCTCTGAAGTGCTGGGTTACGCACTATAGAGTAGCACTGAAGAGGTTAAAACATCCACTCTATAGGATCTCCAAGAACTGACATAATTATTTGTCCATTATTGTAAATGTGATGTACTAGAAGATTTTCCTAGACTTGTTGATTTCACCGTGAAGTTGAACGTAAATGATAAACATAGAGGAGCACTAGGAAAGCTACAACACTTTGTAGGAAATCAAATGAGTAGAGATATAATGTCTGCAGCCGTTTGCATACATCCTTCACTTGAATGATGTTAGTTCTTGGAGATCCTATAGAGTGGATTTTTGGTTTCTCTATTGGTTGCTTCTTGGAATTTATAATAAACTTGGTCCAATGTCCTGATTCGATCGTGGGGTGCTTAGTTCACTGGAAATTGGGTTAGTTAATACTTGGACATTAATGGAAAATCATGAATCTTATGGTTTATGCTTTGGGTCTTGAAGCAAGTACTAGGTATTTTGATGTCCTCCATTTTTTATTTGAACATTTTATGTCAATTTTCACCGTGTCTGATTTTTTTTTGCCCCTCTTACATTTAACATGATAAGATGACCTTTGTGGTTTAGACATTTGGTTAGCTTTAGAATTATTCCCTGGTGTGAGTGATCTTTGATGTTTCCTTGCCGTTTTTCCATCCCCTTGGTTTCATCAAATCATTGAGGAAGGCATGATATAGTTAACTTAAGAGCCTTTTGATTTGTGCGGAATTGTCTTTTTTGGTTCTTTCTACTATGGGATTGCCTTAGGGTTGCCTTAGGGTTGAAAATTAGTATGGGAAAACAAGTTAGTGTTGCATTAGGGTTGAAAATTAATATGGGAAAACAAGCATCATCATAACAAGATAAAAGGAATAAATCAACAAATATTACAGACTGATATAAATCTATTTAAAACATTCTTTTCATTCCTGAATGTGTCAAGTAGGAGATCTAGAAATGTCCGCTCTTCACCGCCATGGATTATATATATATATATATATATATATGATTGTTGTAGGTTACCACTGGAAAATATGCCTCTGAAGTGCTGGTTTATGCACTACAAAGTAGCAATGAAGAGGTTAAAACATCCACTCTACAGGATCTCCAAGAACTCAACATCATTATTTGTCCATTACTATAAAGACGATGCACTAGAATATTTGCATGGACTTGTTGATTTCACCATGAAGTTGAATGTAAATGATAAACAGAGAGGAGCACTAAGCAAGCTACAACACTTTGTAGGAAATCGAATGAGTATATATATAATGTCTGCAACAGTCTGCATACATCCTTCACTTGAATGATGTTAGTTCTTGGAGATCCTGTAGAGTGGATGCTTGGTTGCTGTATAGGTTGCTTCTTGGAATTTATAATAAACTTGGCCCAATATCCTGATTTGACCGTGAGGTGCTTAGTTCACTAGAAATTGGGTTAGGTAATACTTGGCCATTAATGGACAATCATGAATCGCATGCTTTATGCTTTGGGTCTTGAAGCAAGTACTAGGTATTTTGATGTCCATTTTTTATTTGAACATTTTATGTCGATTTTCACCGTGTCTGATTTTTTTTTGCCCCTCTTACATTTAACATGATAAGATGACCTTTGTGGTTTAGATAGTTGGTTAGCTTTAGAATTATTCCCTGGTGTGAGTGATCTTTGATGCTTCCTTGCCATTTTTCCATCCCCTTGGTTTCATCAAATCATTGAGGAAGGAATGATATAATTAACTTAAGAGCCTTTTGATTTGTGCAGAATAGTCTTTTTTTGTTCTTTCTATTATGGGATTGCCTTAGGGTTGCCTTAGGGTTGAAAATTAGTATGGGAAAACAAGTTAGCATTGCCTTAGGGTTGAAAATAAATATGGGAAAACAAGCATCATCATGACAAGCTAAAAGTAA